>JAHXJK010000018.1:0-283708 GCA_019395245.1 Botrytis pseudocinerea
AAGGAAGTCCGTCGAATAACTAGACTTCGCTCCGGGGTATCACACCCGCATAATCCCAGTCCAGACCGTTTAAAAATCATCACTGTTCTTGATTCACAGCTCTTCTCGTCTAAAAAGCTTGAAGAATGGGTCATGAGGTACACCGACGGGAATAAAATCGACAATGTTAATTCCACCTCTTTTCTGTTCGGGGTTGTATATGCCAAGGAGATGCTGCCTCATGTAAGTTTGGTGATCTAATTCAATATAACTGATTTATTTCACATGTCACTAAACAAGAGAAGGCAGATCTAGTAGAGAATACAACAAAGATTATAGCATTTAGCTATATGCTCTGCAAAGGATTGAGGATTACAACGCCTATGGGCCAACAAGATATGGCTGCCCAATACCCTGTACTACGCGCACAGCTAGAGACAAAGCTGTTCAATCTTCTCCGCCACACTGAAAAGCTTGTTTACGATGAACTTCAACGTCTAGTCTTCAAATCTTCTGGACAGTTGCCGAAGGATGCGGTTGTTCCAGTGGCACTAGTACTTTGGTTACTTACCCGATTGCAAAGCTTGAAAGCGAGCCATATCATCAGTTTGAGTGAAGGGGATAGTTCTCGTGCGTGTTCTTTCATGATACTATTCTTTAGTCTATTCTTTATACAGAGGTACTGACGGTTCAAAGAATCCTCGGAAACGTCATCAGCGGCTGCATCTCATCAAAAGCATGTTCTTAACCTCCTAATAAGCGTTTTTACCGCCCTGTTTAGATCATCTTTCCCATTACTTATCAACTTCGAAGACAAATGCAACAGGGACCTACTGGGGGGGAACGAGGATTTGATACAGCTATCCAAGAAACTGAGGAGAGATCTGATAGCGTTCAAGAGAAGTGACTATCTCAAAGCTTGGACGTGGAACCAATGGTTTTTGAAAGAGCAAGTAGGTAGATTGAGAGATATATTGACTGAGTAGATTTTGAGTGACTCGGAGAATAGATCTGGAAAGGACTTGTAACGTATTGTAAGATATTTGGAGGATGTATAATATTTGGGGGCGATTTCTTCTCGATTTGCTGGATAAGGTCTACACAAGGCAATGAATGACTGAAGTGAAAAGGGATAAGAGGATGACATTAATAATGTAACAATATTAGTGTATATGGCGCAGTCTAGAATTACGTGAGATACTTGGGATGATTTAGTACAATGAGATTTGCTTTTCAGGCAACACCATTCGTGGATTGATAGTTGATGCAGCCACATTCTATGCCAAGAAATATCTACCCTTTCCCTTATGCCCCTCGCATTACAGATCTACTTAATCTCATAATTGCACCTAGACTTATCATCGTACCCAAAGCAAGCCGGGGAACTGATCGGATGAGAACTTCTTCAAAAGAATAAACTTGTCCGACCCAAAACCGGCAATGCTTCCCAAGTTAAAGAGAGCACCCGTCATGACGTAGCAACGTTTCTCACGATACATATTTCCAGTCGCACAACATTTATTTCGACACTTGGTGAGAAAGAATCAATCATTTTGTTTAAAGCGAGATGTGAGCGGTGATGCTTTGAGATTTATCAGGTCGGCTATACACAAGTCATCATGCAGATCACGACAGAGATGCCGAGGTCCAAGAATAAGTCTCATTACATTGAATATTAACACTTCCTTTGCTTCAAAAGGGCTATATTCATCTTCTTCACCACACAGCACATATTACTCGGCACATCCATAAAATGTCTATTCCATCCACAACTGTAGAAATGCCCTCATCAGCATCTGAAGACAGCGCGAATGAGCCATTTGGCTGTCCAACTCCATATGCCGAGCCACTGTGGTATTCCCGAAACGTTTCGCCCCATTACACTATTTCACATCGGAAACTTCGCGCTGCGGTGCGCAAATATGTCGATGAAGAAATCCTGCCATATGCCTTCGATTGGGAATCGGCAGGCAAGGTACCAGACGCGGCACGTGCAAACCTCGTGATTGTAGTATTTCACTAACGAATCAAACAGGCATGGCGACGACATGCGGAATTGGGATACCTAGCTTTAAGCACGGAGCTGCCGGATGTAAAATTGCCGGGAGATATTAAACCTGAGGAGTGGGATTCGTGGCATACTTTGATTGTTACGGATGAGTTGTCGCGTGTCGTAAGATCGCGCTTCGGTTTCTGAGCTGTCTTTCACACTGACATGACTCAGGCATATACTGGCGTGCTATGGGGTCTTGGCGGAGGCAATGGAATTGGAGTACCCCCAATAGTCAATTTCGGGACAGAAGAACAAAAAAATAAATTTTTACCTGGTGTTGCAAACGGCAGCATAAGGTTTTGTCTTGGCATCACGGAACCTGATGCTGGATCCGACGTAGCGAATATCAAAACTACAGCTGTGAGGAGCGGCAAACATTACATTGTCAATGGCTCAAAGAAATGGATCACCAATGCTATTTGGGCGGATTATATCACCACGGCAGTTCGTACTGGAGGCGCAGGGGCAACTGGTATATCGCTCCTTATTATCCCGTTGAAAGCTGACGGAGTCTCTCGAAGGACGATGCATAATTCGGGAGTTGGAGCATCCGGTAGCACATTTATCACTTTTGATGATGTTAAAGTTCCTATTGAGAACCTTTTACACCAAGAAAATCGCGGATTTGAAGTCATCATGTCCAATTTCAATGCCGAGCGCAAAAGTATTGCCTCCTCGGCCATTCGATTGAGTAGAGTATGTGCTGAAGATGCATGGAAACATGCTTGTACTCGTGAGACATTTGGAAAGAAATTAATTGAGAATCCGGTGATTCGAGCGAAATTCGTGAAGATGGGAAGGATGATCGAGCCTGCGCAAGCATTCCTAGAGCAGCTGACTTGGTTGATTGAATTGGGTAGGAAGAATAGTGGAGATAATGATGTGAGGATTGGAGGTATGACGGCTATGTTGAAAGTAGTAAGTACGAGGTGCCTCGAGAAATGTGTACGGGAAGCTCAACAAATCATGGGTGGATTGGGCTATGCACGAGGCGGGAAAGGTGGAAGGTAGGCTGGCTGAACTCTGTAAGGGCAACATAACTTGCTGATGGTGTTTATAGGATCGAAGCCATCTCAAGAGATGTGAGAGTTATGGCAGTTGGTAAGTACTGATAGTCTAATCAGAACATCAGACTCATTATTTCCTTTTGAGCAGTAATAGTACTAATACTTCCAGGGGGTGGGAGTGAGGAAATTATGAGCGAACTCGCGATCAAAGAAGAAGTTAAAGATCTGAAGAGATACTCAAGCACTTCGAGCAAGCTTTGAATCTTTCTCAAGATCGTAAAAAGAAAGACTGCATATTTGAATAAACTGAACTTTCTATTGTTGGAAGAGGCCGGAGTGAAAGAGCATTAGTCATTAGGATAATATCTGGCATTTAAAAGAAATATGTTCCATCAATCTCTGTCTTACTTGAATATTCGTATTCTGACGAATTGATTGTTTTGGATCTCATAGTGAAATAGGCCTAGAAGATACTCAAGTAATGTCGATCATTTCCAATGTTCGCTTAGACCCTTTCCTATAGTCCGACGATAGGCGCTCTTGAGGTCTGATAGTCTAGAGCTACGAAAAGCCCATAGTCTCGGATAAAATTGACCTGCATTAGTATTGCATAAGAGCTATTACTAAAATGCAGGTAGATACTAATACATCGGTGATCTTGATCTCACTATTATGTCAAACACAGTCACTTGAAAAAAAAAGCTTATTTACCTCGAATCGATATTCAGATACCCTAAGGGAAGATAGTAACTAAGTTGTGTCATATTTGAGGCTATTGTTGTAAAATAGTTAGCCGCAAGCTGCGGTGTTGATTAAGTGAAAATTCGTTGCTGAAAAATTATTGAGCGTGCTTGTGTTGCTTTTAGTAGATGTAGCGGACATGCTTTACATGCACCTTTGAGTACTCTCAGCGAGCAAATTGTCGATCAAAAATTGGATACCTTTCGAAACATCATGCTCACGGAAATTGAGGCAAATTTCTTCCTTCGATTAAGGTTCTATATAAATTGACGAAAACAATTGGCCTTGAGACCCCTCTAATACTTTTACAAACCCTTTCATAAACACCAAAAGCTTACATGATCTTACAGAGCTGATGTACATCAGACTATTGCCCATAAAGTCTGAGAAGCAAAAACTGTCCTTGAACTCGACCGTACTAATCACAAATTGGTATCTTTCGCATATCCAAACAATATTAACACAAAGCAGTAACTATCCGGTTGCTCGTCTAGACATGCTGCTTACTGCTAGTCGCACTCATCCCATCTTCGTAAGTAACCGTGACCTCACGATGGCGCTGAATTCCGCCGTCTTTCATATCATCTGCTGTTGGTGGTGTGAGAATGCAAGTATCGCTGTCAGTATCGTTATCCGTGCCTCCTCGAGTTACTTCAACACCGTAATGAGTTGTCTCCTTGTTTCCTCGGTTCAAAGATTTCAAATTATAGTCGCCAGCTGCAGCTGCAGCTCCAGCTCCAGACTTATGGTTGCCGTAGTCGTAGTTCTGATAAGGCCCGCCAGTTGAACTTCCTCCTGTTATCCGGTTGTAAAGGGGTCGAAGGGCGGGAATGGTGACGCAGATAACAGTAGCACAAAGCTCGGACATGGTCCACATGACGGAATCGCTAACAGCATCTGCAGAGGCAATTAGCAATGATAGACAAAGTATGTCTGGATCAGAATATGGAGGAAGATACTTACATAGATAGTCAGAAGTCTCCATAAGAGCATCCAAAGTTGTTGTGCGGACTACACCGCATATACCAGCACTGATTGAAGGTTACTTTGGATATCGCGAGGAAACCTTGATCAAAACTTACAGAATACCGAGACTCAAAGAAACGCAAATGGTGACCTTTTCTTTTTGCTTCATATTGAGACCCCAGATTATCACCCAAGGGAAGCCCGCAAGGAAGAAGTCCATCGCTGCAGACCAAGCTTGCAATAAGTGTTAGCTTTCATACTGGTATGATAAATGTTGACGAAAAAACTCACAGCACATAACTTTCGCTATAACAGTCAAACTCAGCGTGCAGGTACCCTCAACAGTAGGATCCCAGATAGACTGAACCGGAGTACATTGCGCAAACACAGCAATGGCCAGCAGGAAACTCAATACCAGGATAGTCACAATCCAAAAGTACAGTAATATTTTATGCCTGATGCTCAGTCAGACTTCATCCTATGTTGATTCATCGTGAACGAGTGCAACTCACCATGTTTGGTTCACGATTCGTAGTAAAAAGACTGCTACAGCACACTTGCTTATTCCCATAGCAATTGAAATGATAAATTGGCCTATTAGAAGCCATAATATGCCATGAGAATTATCCGCAACAGTCAATTCTGCTGCGTGTGCTCCCATGCCATATGCTACTGATCGGGATATGCATGCTGCGAAAGCTGTCATTAAAGCCTAAAGGGAATAGTTAGTCCTGCGATATAGGAATCTATTATCCTATAGCTTACCCAGCTCAGTATCAAAAGATAATCATCTACACCTGGCGCACCACCAATAAATTTGCGCGTATACAACCGGAGGCCAATAAAGCACAACGAAAGGACGACTTCCATCCACAAGACCCCGAGCAGTTGCTGGCCCTTCTCTGTGAGCGGAACTGTCATTGCGAAGATCGTGAATTCTGTGGCCGTACTTGTGGTAGGTTGCTATGCGGAGTCGTTGCTTCACCGTTTGGGACCCACCGCTATTAGTAAAGAAAAGAGGACGTACTCGATGGTCTTGGGAGAATTATAATGGCTCCTATGTATATATGATGCCATGCCCAAGACAAGCTGGGATGGCTCAAGCCATCATTGAATTTACTTTTCCAAACGTTACAGCCCCTGGGAGATTGCCATTGCAGTAAAAGCAATCTGGGACGAACTGCCACCACCAAAAAGAGTAATACTGAATACTAGCGAACTTGCTTCAGTAACTTTCAAAACTACATTACTTCGCTAGGTACTCCGGGGAAAACAGACACAGGATCTGTGAAAATATCGTAAGCGACATCCCGTAATTGCTCTATTGAAGTGGGATAATATGGAAGATCTTCTGTTATCTGTGAAACTGTTCTTGATATTGCATGATGCGATTGCATGGAGTTGCACCAGAAATACTGAGAAAACAGCACAGGAGTTAAGGAGTATGATTGAGATCGTCGACCATTTCATGTACTTTAATCAAGCTTTCTATTGGGCAAACGAGGAAAACGAGTTAAATTCTAAACTATACAATAAGAAGACCCACTGCAAACTATCCACTCAAGGACCAGACATGGTACCTGGCTGCCTAACACAGTTTTCGGGACGGGGGCAAAGCCTAATAAATAAATCGTACGTGTTGAGTTGCTTCTTTTCTTGCAATCAGGATGATGGCGCGGCATCCGTTGGAAGATCCTATTCGTGGGCCAGTATGACTGGGGATAGCGATCAGCGGATCTTCAACAGCATAACGCCTCTGACTGAATCATAAATGCGACTAGTGAAACTTAGGAGCTGCGATGATATATGTACATAATTGTTGTGAAATTAGACTGATTTTCTGCTTCAATCAATTTCACTATTGAGGTTCGAAATGAATTGTTTCCATCAATTGTAATGAAGACACTTTGAGATGAAAAGAGTAAAATTTTCATAATTCATGTCGTAGAACGTGCAGACGCCTCGCTCGGTTAAACATTGATACAGGCAGGAGGGTTGAATCTAGAAGTGGGCCGCGGCAGCTCAGACGGCCCCACGTGCCCGCTTCCCTGTCGGTAGTGCAGAATTTATGTGGACACCAGTGACTAAAATATAACAACTTGGCAGCGGACACTAGAACTATGATTCGATGTTGACAGAAATTTGTATCCTGCATCCCAGTAGTTTTCTTGAAAGCCCCGGATTTGCAGATAGACGGCCCACAGGGCCAGAACTATTTGATACTTCCATCACTCCTTTCAATATGTAGATAGCTACCTAGGTATTAGGTAAGGAAGGTCAGAGTTTGATTGAAAATAAAAACAGTCTCCACCTCGTCTATCCTTGAGAGACCATATCCTTGAGTTTGGGTATCCATATTTGTGTAACGGCGAAAGGTGGGCCAGATTTGCTGCAAGGTTTCCGAACTTTGATAAAAACTGTTAACGTAGGGCTTGTTGATGCGTTTAAAGCTTAAAAGCTATTGAAAAGTGGAAATCATGGCAGCACCATCTGCGACATTTGCACAAAATCTCATAAGACATATCAAAGAAAAATTCAAGACCACCAGAGGAACGCGAGGTATAGATTTATAAGTCATTAAAATTGGTTTCATTAATTTTGTTTTCGTCAAAAAGATCGTGCGCTAGGGTTTAAAGTTGACCGATTTCGCAAGAGTACTCCTCGAATATTATGAGGTTTACCAAGGACTTTATACTGCTAAAGCAGACTCTGGCTTGGAATGATCCGATGCAGTGGATTCAGTCTCGTTGTACAGAGCGTCCTTGAGCTCCAACTCGACCTTTTCACCGAATGTAACGTTGATCTCTTCCAATGTCAAACCCATAGTCTGTGGAGCCATTAGCAAAAGAAACATGTAAAGTAGGCGATGGATTTATTACTTCTGGGAACCAAATTACAATCATGATGGTAGTGACAACAGTCACGCAGATGAGAATCATATAGAATTTCCATCCGATGTTATTTAAGCCAACGGAGACGGGAGCACTATACGCGATAGCATTTCCGAAAAAACTTAAATATGTGATGGTGGATCCTTCACTACGTAGATGGGTCGGCCAGATTTCAGAACCGTAAACGTAGGAAGTACATTCGATCGTCGAAGTGAAGAAGGCTCCCATGATAAAGTAGAGAGCGACAAGCGCTCTGACACCAGGGCCTGCAGGCGTACCAAGATAGTACTTAACCAATGCAGCCATTGTACTAAGAATAGCAGCCATTCCGAAACCACCAATAACTAAGCAAGGTCAGCAGGGTCCATCAATAGGTTCGAGGTAACTCACTCAGAAGCTTTCGCCTTCCAATGCGGTCCAAAAGAACAACGTTAATACCGCATCCAATAACAGCACACACAGACCAGACAATGCCAAGCCCTAATTGAACAACAGTACCAAAACCAAGACCGGCCATAAATGTGGGGATGAGATTTGCGATTGCAGTGATACCAGTACCTTGACCCATAGTCCAGAGAATGATCGAAATGAAGGCGCGCTTTCTGAGATGTGGTGTGGAGAAGATGTAGATGAAACCTTTTGGTAGAGATTTCTCGGTATCAACTTGAGCCCTAATCTGAACTACTTCAGCACGGGCTAGAGTATTATAAGGGTCTGCTTTAGTCTTGTGCAAGTATTCCAAAACTTGCTTGGCCTCTGCATCTCTTCCTTTCTCCATCAACCATCTTGGAGATTCGGGCAGAAACCAAAGGGACACGAGGAGAAGACAAGCAACTCCACAGAGTACAATGAAGACCAGTCTCCATTGATAATCTGCTTTGACAAAATTGAATCCCAAGGCGCAAACTGCAGCCATGATATACGCGGTGACAATACCAACACCTTGAAGCCCAACAAGCATGCCACGGTTGTGAGGAGGAGCTACTTCACTCATGTAAACTGGAGAGTTGGCGAGAACCATGCCTGCACCGACACCGGTAAGAACACGTCCCGCGATAAACATGGCAACGTTGACAGCTCCAGCTGAAATAGCAGCAGCGAAAATCACAATACCCGCGGCCACAGCATTGGCAATTCGTCGCCCGAACTTGTTGGATATTGGGGCTTGTAAGAGAGAGCCAACCATAGCACCACCTAGAAATCTATTTGGAGCCAATCAGTGGAGTACAAGGCAAAGAAGTTATCTTACTTACCCTCCAAGCATTGCATCTGTGAGCTGCAGAGCCTGAGAATTGGTCAAAAACTTGGCGATGAATGTCGGCTGAGCAACTGTGCCAGAGATTGCGTTGGCAGCGAAACCATAAAGAAAACCACCAAGACAAGCCGTCACCAAGACCTGAGAATCGTCAGTAGTTGTCACTTTCCAGAAGAAGCACTATTCCAAACCATAACGTTCACGAAACTTGTGTGTCGTGGGATATCAACTCCATCTTCCTGTCTGGAGTTAACCCTCTCTGAAGGTTGCTTCTCTTCAGTCTGTGCCACAGGTGCCTTGACCTCTACTTCTGCCATATTGAAAATTGAATGATAAATTGCTTGGGTCGACAGTCTAGGAGAGAAATGATTGATTGCAAGTGCTGTCAAGTACCGTCTGAAATGGCAAAGAGACTCAAGCCAGGTGCGAGCAAGCTTATAATAAATCAATTATCTTCCAAATGATCAGATAAATCAATGGCTAACACGCCTCATGGAATCAGGGATTATCCACCCGATGATAACCAAATACAGCACTCGCCGACACTACATGTGAATTTTTGCTGACATCCAAAGTTTATTCTCCGAGTTTTGACTAGGGGTTCGCGGCAAGTATCAAATCGGTCTTCACGAGGTAAACTTTAGGCTAGGTCGAACCATCTACACCACATGTTGCAAGGGTCATAAGATATCATTGATTGATGTTCGCCATACCAATATTATTAATCTTCAACATACCCTATGAAACTACAGAAATCGCAAACTATGATTCCAATAGAGAAAATTGTATTAAACTATATCCCGATTTTGAGAGTATAAGATTTGGCAATAAGAATTGAGTTATTTTATATAAAGATCTACAAAACTAAGAAAAACTATCATAAATTCTTAATTTTGCTTCAATGTTAAGATTAACTGCTTATTTTGTTTAGTTATTATATAATGAGTATCTTTCATTGTTATTTTTATTTCTATTTTCATTTTTATTTCTTCGATTTTATAATTGAAGCCAGTAAATTATTCAAATAAGAGTGGGATTTCTAAAGTCTTCTTCTTCTTCCTTTCTTTCTTTCTTTTATTTAATATTTAGAATTTTTATTAATTTATAATATATCTTTAATTCCAACAAGAATAATACTAATGATAATATAAAACTCCATTCATTTTTCTAATACAAAGAATCGCAAAAGCTAATAATAAAACTGGAAAATTTATACCAAATCATTCGATAAAGATCTCATACAAATAATACAAAATATACACTAAAGAAACTAAACAAAATATTAGCCCGAATAATCCAATGAAGTGTATTCTATAGATATTGATATCGTACGTCGGAACTGTATTTTGCAGTTTTTATGGCTTCATAGGGCTGGTTTTAGATATACTGAATAGGCGTTGGAAAACTTTTTCACGGACAGGCTTCTGACGAACTTCGTCAAACGCCATTCAGCTCCAGCCTAGCAGAACTACTAATTTGCGGTTATCAGAAGGATGAAGTCGCCACTTCAAAGTTTCTCGTCATTTTCACCGATCGTCCTGAGATGCTACCAGCTTAGTATTGAAAATCCAGACGCTCGGCCTACCCCAGAACATGCAGAATTAGCT
Source organism: Botrytis pseudocinerea (assembly GCA_019395245.1). NCBI lineage: Eukaryota > Fungi > Ascomycota > Leotiomycetes > Helotiales > Sclerotiniaceae > Botrytis > Botrytis pseudocinerea. The sequence goes on from JAHXJK010000018.1 coordinate 10,500, forward strand.
TGATGCCTTGCCCCGCCATCAATTGTTCTTGGCGAACGTGTAGATAAGAAGTGACAGAACTGACTAAAGCATCTATGACTGTAGATTCTTCTTTGCGTAAAATTAAATTTATGTTTAAATATGGCACGGAAGCTTTGTTACAAAGTCAGGAGTGAATGTCTTTTCAGACTGTAAGGAGTACTGTAGGTTGTCGCCCACAAGTCTGCCGGCATATAATCGAGACTGATAAGGTGGGGATTGTGATTAATTACACGTACACCGCTAAAATAGTACCCGCAGTGGATAAAGATGTTAGAGCTTTACTAGCCAGCGCCACCACCAATTACTCGACTCTCCAGACGTTCGGAGGCTTCACAACTCGCTTGATATGTTACACTGTCTCACTTGACCATGATTTACCACGTCAATTAAAACCGCTTGGTTGGCCATAAGCATGCAGCAGTAATATCTCCTATATCATACTACTGTTGCTCTGACCAAATTCGCTCTCTAGAAATATACCCTTCAACTCCAACTCGAGTCAGTTACCGTATTGTATATTTTTTTAACCATTTTTTTTTACATCACCTACAAAATGGAAGTTTCAGAGGCTGCCGTCTACCCTGTCCTCAAAGGCAAGGTTGCGATAGTAACCGGCGGTTCACAAGGCATGGGAAAGGCCACAGCGTCAGTCTTCTTACGAGCTGGTGCCCAAGTGGTTATCGCCGATGTGAAAGAAGTCGAGGGTCAAGCAACTGAGAAAGAGTTGTCGCAGTTTGGAGAGATTATATTTGTGCGATGCGACATCTCCAAGTCGGCGGACGTTCAAAATCTCATCGCGGTAACAGTCGAGAAATTTGGCAAGCTTGATGTAGCTGTTAACAACGCTGCTCTCACGCCGGACAAGACACAGCTTATCGATTTTGATGAGGACTACTGGAATACTCTCGTGGGAATCAACCTTACGGGAACAGCACTATGCTGCAAGTGGGAAATGCAACAGATGGCAAAACAGGGCACTAAAGGCTCTATAGTCAATATTGCATCTATCAACGCTTTTAGGCCACAACCAAACATGCCTGCTTATACAGCAACGAAGCATGCTATCATTGGTTTGACAAAACATGCTTCTGTAGAGGGAGGACCAAAGGGTATCAGAGTAAATGCTGTTGCACCGGGTGCTATCTTTGTGAGTTTACCTCTATGTTGCACTAATGTCGCATTTCAACAACACTAACGCAAAAGTAGAGCGATATGTCAGCCGCAGCATTGGAAATTATGGGAACTACTATGGAAGCGTTTGCCCCAACGGTCAGCAACTTGCATCGTTTCGGAATGGCTCATGAAGTCGCACAAGCCTCGTTGTGGCTCTCGTCAGACAATTCCTCATATGTCACTGGTATTTGCTTGCCCGTGGATGGAGGATATTTGGCCAAGTAGCCTAGGATGTTGCTTGCTTGTATCAAATGAAAGGATAGAAAATGATCATAAGGGTATATTCTGACGTCGCTCAGTACCTTGTTCTGACCTCGTAAACTTTGATCGCTTTGCAATTGATTGTCAAATTTCCATCTCATCGTCACCTGACATCTTGACACGTTTTGTGCCAGCATTCCGTATGACAACCCAGAAAGATCTCAACTCAATGATTGAAATTCACGTGGCTGTAAATATGAGCACGCGTATACACTTGCCCAGAACTTAAGAGAAGAAACAATCTGGGGTACATTAGTATAGAGTTCTTCCCTACGTAAGGTGCTAGTTGAGTCTTGGAGCCAGAGGCTAGTCTCGTATCTGTTTAACGACGTTAGCCTATCTAACTATCAGACCACTCTGTATGCCACGAAAAGATTTTGTCTTGGAGTAATAACCATTCATCTTGATCAAGCCGCGGTAGGCGATTCAAAATAACTAATCGGTGATGGTTGCTCCCATAATTCCAAATTCGGTAAGAAAAGTCCAATTCTAGTCATGAGGGATGCAGGAAGTCATCTTTCCACATTCATCGCTCCTTGGCATGGTGTTTTTTTTTGCTAATGATAATCAGATGTTTCCTTTGAAAGTCGAGGCTTGCTCCCCTTTGCCAGGGGTCAATATCAGTTTCTTGGCAGCCCTTTTCACCTCGATTGCGTTCCCCACAATGTTACATAAAAAGCTTAATACACTCTATATTCACGTGCAAAGAGTTACACCAATAAGCCTCTATTTCAATAAGATTTGTCCTCATTTCCTATTTCCGGGGTGAGGGATTTGATTTTGTTCTCAAGCGAATGCTTGTTTTACCCACTTTTACTTCAGCCTCGAGAGAAACCAGGGTCTGGAATAAGCTTAGTGTGAGTCCTGATTTGTTGATTTTTACGGTAGTCTTGAGTCATGCCTTTGCAATTCGATCGCTGTCTAGAATGGGGAAACAGCTGAACTAGAGAGAGCGAATTGATCCTCAGAACCACGTGCGATAGGTGCAATTGTTGCGAGGCTCAATGGCTAGAGATACTAAGCCCAGTCCAAGAATACCTGCATTAAAACTTGCCGCAAAATATAGAAGGGGGTCCCGTATGCCCTTGTCCGGTACAGGGAACGGTTGAATTCAGGAAGAAACACTTGCCCCGCTATTTGGGAAATCCGGAATCAATTCCTGTACCCACTTGAGTCCAAGTAATAATTGCACTGGTCTACCAAATATGCGTTGGCTCACTAGATGAGACGGATCTTTGAATAAATGGGGCATTCGAAGAAAAGCGTCTTGACTGGCATTAAACCAATGTTTACCAGAATTTGCAATCTAATATATATCGATCTCCAGAACATGGGACTTGTGCCGGCTGTTCAGACTACATTAGAGAGACCTGCAAGACTTGTGGTTGGCTGTCAGATTCCATGGTGAAATATTACCCCATGTATAATGCGTTTCTAGCATCCGGTAATGGAGGAAAAGCTGAATCTCGTGTCAGGGGTAATGAGAGGCTGGCAGAGCCAAGTTTGGTTACTATGTAATTGACCCATATCCAATGTTCGACAGATACATCGAAAATTCCAGCTAGAATTCGAGGTCTCGTCACATCAGCTGAGCCAAAAAAAAAAAAAAAAAAAAAATCAGAAATGAAACTGCCGTCACAGGTTGCAGAACCTCGGATCCATGAAGGTAAATTGGCAATTGTAACTGGGTCAGCCAGAAGTAAGCTCTTGTCCTGAATCCCTAACATTTGCATACTCGAGATGCTCATCAGAGTCTAGGCATTGGTGCTGGAATAGTAAGAAAGCTGGCAAGCAAAGGCTGCAACATTGTTATCAACTACGCTACTACAGGCTCTGATGATGCCGCAGCCACTCTCAAAGCAGAGCTCGAATCGAAGCATTTTATTAAAGCGATAACTGTGCGTGCAGATATAAGTACATCTGCTGGCTGCAAACAGATTATCGCTGCTGCGAAAGAGAATTTCAAGAACTCCAATACTGGCGCGCTACAGGTCGATATATTGGTGCACAATGCTGCAATTTTATATGTCGGTCCACTCGAGAGTGTTATCGAAAAAGAGTTTCACCATATTTATGCTGTAAATGTATTGGGTCCTGCGCTATTGACAGCAGCTTGCAAGCCCTTTCTGCCCACTGATCGTTCTGGCCGCATTGTGATGATGTCTAGTATCAATTCCAAAATTGGGACGCCGCACACAACATTGTACTCGGGTACGAAAGCGGCCATGGAGGCGATGACTCGTGTGTGGGCTAGAGAATTGGCGGAAAGGGCAACAGTCAATGCTATCAATCCTGGGCCTGTTATGACTGACATGTATTTATCTTCTTCTGAAGAAGTTAAACAGGGTCTGGCTTTGTGGAATCCATTGACGCCATTGGCCCCAGTCAGACAAACCGACAGTCTCGAAGTCAGAGAATTAGGCAATCGGTTGGGTGGAAGAGCGGCTTATGATCATGAGATTGCAGGCATTATTGCTATCATCTGCGATCCGGATTCATCGTGGATGACGGGAAGTTTGATAAGTGCTAATGGTGGACTATCTTTCAGCATGTAAGCGCTAGTGGGTAGGAGGAAATTCAGACGGCACGAACTACTTTCCGTACCATTATGTGTGACAAAAGCGAGTATGTGTATTCAAGTGGCAAGTTCAATACCGAGAGCTGGCGATACGAGCATACTTTTCAAAAAGGATCCGCGATGTTCCAGCACGATGCCTGAGTAAACGAAACGACCCCGGGCCATTTGATCGTTCCGTAGTCGTTCAAAACCACAGCTTCTACCTGGCAGCTCGTGATATATTGAGATGTTCCAAGCTCCGATGAGAATTACTTCGTTGTGATAACATAAGTTCAGCTTAATGAGTGTGTCGACGTGTATGCTCTGTTGTCGAGGCATATGGCGTCGTTGCAAGTACACTCAGTGTGGACAAAATAAAGGACAAAGTCATGTCCATCAAACTCCTTTTGCAAAATTCAATAAGGAATCAACTAATCAATGCTCCCCTTTGAATTCTGAAGATGGGAAAATGTTAAAAAACTCAAAAAAAATCAAAAGTTTGAATCTTTGTCGTTGTGGATTTAATTTTTTCCCACGTTGGCCAAGACACAGAGTAACATTCAATATCGTGCACGGATCATTGTTCGCCACCAGTCCAGTGGAACATTGACGACGACCTGAAAATCGATACTATCGTTTAGGATTTGTAGCAATGATTGAGCCCCAGACTGTTTCCCTTCGCAAACAGCAATCAACACTCTATCATTTTCTGATATGAAAAGCCTGTGCTACGAGAATCTCGAACAAACCGAGGCTTTTTAGATCTCGACGTACAATACTCCTCGATCACCACTGTGTATGCCCCGACAGGATAGTGGCTCCTTCGATCTCTGCTTTCTTAACATTTGCTCTCCACTTCTGATTCTAATCCTAATGAATTGAGAGTCTGATTAAGCAGCTTATCGGAGGTACTAGCTGCCACCAAGATACGTATCCGGTACGACGCGCCGAAAGACAACGGTAAAGTACAAACATGACGCGAACTAAGTTGATCAACATGGATTCTGGAGCACTTGAACCTTATGCTATCAATGCCATGCCATCATATCTTGCAGCTTCTCATGCATGGTCTGACAACATGTTTGCAATACAGACTGATTACAAGAACACGCTTGGTGGAGCCATGATCGAGACTTCCGTCCGCACACTTTTTCCTAACATAAAATATTGCTGGATCGATACGATATGCATCGATCAAAATGACGAAGCAGATAAGAAACTTCAAATACCTCTGATGGGTGACATATATGGAAATGCGCAAGCGGTTGTGATTGTTACAACTTGTGATTTCCCACGTTGGATGACGCAGAATTACTTGGATCAACTCACCAGGGACCTAGGTGAAGCTATTGCAATTTCTAGGGAGGAAGAATATACAGAATCCATGTCGGAGTACTGGTCGCATGGGGATGGGCGACAAAAAATCATTGAGGGGATGGATTGCCTCGAATTATTTACCAGGACCCGATGGGCTGATCGAATCTGGACATTGCAGGAGTATATTCTTGCTCGACAAGTCGTTTGGGTTGGCAAAGAAAACGTATGCCTTAGAATAGATGATGTGATGTTCAGTGCACTGCCTGATTTATGTGATGTCTTCAATATCGGGGAAGCAATAGGTGGGAAATATGCTAAGGTCTATGACTTTTATACTGGCATGGTGAATGCTGGAGCTGGGAAAATCGACCAGACTCGTGTCATGGAGCTCTTGGGAAATCGCTCGGCTTCCTTTCCAGATGATGAGATCTATGGTGCAATGGCAGCTTCGGGAGTAGTCATACCACCAGGAGTAGTAACTGGACAAGACAATGTTTGGGCCCTTTGGTGGGAGGAAGCAATACGTCAAGGGCATCATCGTTGGGCGTTTCTTCCTCCTGTCATATCTGGTTTCACCAGCACAAACTGTATAATGCCACCATTCAAGTCACGTCACAAATCCTCACAATATTCTGGACTCGATACAGTACATGTTAAAGAGGGTAAAGTTATAATTTCTGATGGGAGCGTAAACATGCATGGACGCTGGGCTGGTTCATGTCGCATAATAAGGCGCTTAGGTAAAGTCTATCGAGATTTGAACGGGGGTCTCTGTCGAGATATAACAATGATACTTTTCGCCAGTGGTCGTTGGAAACTAGCTTTACGGCTTGTTGCAGCATTCAGTGGGGGGAGGTATTCCTGGAAGCAAAGGTTAGCAATTGCGCAGGTCCTACAAGCGAACTATCATGGTGCTAAAAAAGCCACTCGCTTGGAAAAAGGGCACAAGATAGTTTTCCGTGGGCTTACAGAGTTTCAAAGAATAATCTGGGGCGATTTTATGAGGCTTATGATGAGTCAAATGATTCCGATGAATGATGGAATAGCCTATCTCGCTTGTATCGAGAACACTTCAAAGTCAACGGATATCATCGTAGTGAGCGATGATCATCAGCCTTTAAACAGGCTTCACGCTCTTGATTTCGGTATACAAGATGTTAGCGAAAGATCTCCTTTCATGATTGTTTCAGCACCAGAAACTGATGTTAAAGTTTATGATGGGGCCCCTGCCAAACCTTTTCATAAAATTGGAATGTCTCTGCCAACAATTGTTTGTAAAACATTGCGTAAAGCAAATGTTTACAAGTGCCATTTTATCAACTCAAATTCATGTAAATTCACTATTGGGGGCAAGGCATGCTGGTTTTGCTCAAAGGCTACCAACGTTAGAGGATCTCAAGAAGACGCTGAAATTTTTCATTGATGACATAGTGCCTACGCAAATTGGGTTAAGAAACAAGCAGACATCAGAAACTTATGGCAGTCTATTCGGGAAGTTCTTGATCCTCATCTGCATACACAGCATGATATCGACACATATTTTCACACCCGTCATCTCTCACCGCAAAAGGCTAGTAAGCAAAGTTCACAAAATTCAGTCAATCCAGGTTTCTTTATGTTCTTTGCCTGGTCTTACTATCTTACCAAGAAGGATAACCCAAGTGATAAATGACACAGTGGATTTGCCCAGGCATGGATATAGTTTTGCAAGGAAGGCATAAAGAAGCACGAGACATGCATATAATTTTTTCTGCAAACTGTTAATTGATGATTCTTATTGGTCAATCAATATTGTGATTCTGAGCGAAAGTCATCTAAACCTAACTTGCTGACATTTGAATTCGCCAGTGCCATCTGACTCAAGGTAGCTAACGGACAAGTTTAAATTTTCCAGATCAAACCCCAGAACAGCTGGACAGTGTTTACACTTGAAATGGTGATGAATGCGCAGCGAATACTTGTATATATTGGATTGAGGAGTTGTGCATAACCAAACTTTCTCAAAGTTGCTATCAGAAACGCTTTGTTAGTGAACCTTTTGCGAAGTTCCATGTTCATTACTTCAACATGTTTCTTGGCCTTCTATGATTTTGTGGAGAGAAAAGTATGCTAAATACAAGCGTCAAACAAAATGAATAAACGCAGTTATAATCAAAAGCTTGACATGCTATAGTTTTTGAGCTGGTAGCTGTAGAGATATACATTTATGTATTGGTTACTTACCAATCTTTCGAGGAATGATGGCGCGACCGTGGCATCTCCACACTAACGGCCGTTGACGTGAGCATATCGGCAAAATGATCGGCAAATCACATTGACGTTCAGGGGCATTCGCCCTGAAAAAGCCTAATTGGGTTATTGATAACAGTGGCCGTCATCTACTCCCCGCATCTATTTCTGCCATTTCTCTCTCCTCCTCAGATGTATAGTCCCAGAATTTCCAAGGAATAGTCTCAAATTTACAATGCACTTCTTTCATCCCCAACATTCCCTCCTCTTCTAGGCTGGCCACCCACTCACTGAATATGTTCTTCCATTCTCCAGCTTCGGTGAAAACTCCAGCTTCTGCTTTGAATTCTTCTTCCCCTTCTTTACTATTCCAATAATGCAGGTACCTCAAGACTCTGGTTTGCTTTTCCTCAAACTCAACCGATTCGTTCACCCAACCTTTTAATGCCTTTCCGTTGTATGCGCTTTTACCCGACCTCTTTCCAGGCGCAAAAGAGTAAATCAACCCTTTCAAATCATTTATCCTCTTCTCTGTCTCGTCTTCTATATTATCCGGGAAATAGATGTCCATCATTCCAGTATAATCAGTCAACATGTTCCAGAAGTCGCCTGATAGTCCAGCATGAGTAATGATCGGCTCTTTCCCTCCTGAAAGCCCTCTCATTACTTTCAATTGTCCTTCGTGAATATCTGATTCCTCGAATTTTTGTATCGCTTCAAAAGTCTTCCAGCCAGTTATGAGCCAAACTTCTTCAGGTTGTTCAATCAATCGACCCCATACTCCATGTTCGAAACCTGGCTGCGATTCCTTTGCAAGCGGCTTGATGATTTCGAGCCACTTCTTTCCTTCCTCTGATTTACTGTCTGAGATGATTTTATCAACGGAGATTTGAATTACGATCCATGATGTAGGAGCCGTCAGGTGTGAAGTCTGGAATTTAGTCATCTTTGATTTAGTCTTACAAATGGTAAGATATCTGATTTCAGTTGTCTTCGATGAGCAACAACAGCTTATTATATGGTTTGTAGAAGGATGATGAGTAGCACTTCTGGCTGAGGATTTGAGTACAAAAAGAATTTGTTGACTGTATCTATTCTGCTCGGGCGGGATGATTGTTTTGGCCCCTGTAAGTGCCTGTGATATAGCAGATTCCCTGTCACCTGACGTCATTAGTAATCACCAATCAACCTCAACTCACATCCTTCTTTCACGTTGACGAGGCAAATAATGGAAGCCAGAGCAGACGTGAGACCGCTTTTTGTTGTAACTTTCTTGCTTGATAATTTAAACGGCTTGTAAGAGACTGGTATGGTTATCTCGCCTTCGACTTTGAATGTCTCAGGATGTCGATTTTTCTATTTTAATAATTTTTCCATCTTCCTCCCAATATTCTAGAACATTGATCTATCATGGTATGAAACCTGACGCACATCAGCTCTAGTGCCCTTAGTCTATTCTTTGCCTCCTGCAATTGGTCAATAAATTCTTGTTTCTCAAATGCTGATTGCTCCTCTTTCGACTCCGGAAATTCCGCTTTCAAATGCTTAAAAGTACAGACTTGTTCCATGATTATGGAAAGAGCCTTGTTTGACTCCAAAAGATCTGCTTTCATGATCTCGATGTTGTTGTTGATCTCTTCTCCTAAGATGACTTCAGATCAATATTCGAACGCAAAGTGTTGGGGCCATCTTGGAAGTTCAAGAACTGACCTTGATCAGCATCAATTTGTGTCTTACACGTATAAAATCGTTGTAGTTCCCCCTTTACCATAGTAAGCCTTTTGATAAATTCATCGAATTGAAACTGGGCTAAAGCAGAAGCTATGAAGTTATCGAGTTCCTTCATTCTCTCAAGATCACGGACTCGCACTGCAACGACAGTATCCTCATCTAATTGGGGAGAAAATCCAGGGCTCAAGTTGTTTGCTTTGGCTCCTTTATTTTTATCAGACACAGAAAAATCAATATTGAACCCATTTGATCCATTGTCGGGCTCAGTAGGTGACTGAAGTATCTCATGAAGATCACTCAACATGGTTGAGTATTCCGCCTTCAGCGAACAATCCGGGACTGATGAATCAGAATAAGGCATTGATAGCCCAGTAGTTGAAATAGGTGCGTTTATCTTTTCCTTTTTTTATGGGTTCGCTCATGTGCGCAGGTGTAGCCTGAATCTAGAGAGGAAAGCTCTACCAAGCGCTTATTGATGGCTACGAACATAAAGATTCCCCAACAAGATTCTTACTAGGTGGCGTCTTCTGGTCGTTCTTTCCCACCAAATTTGCTTTAATCACTGAATGGGCGAAAATTCACTTCACGAAAGAACAATTTATTGGGATCAGGGGGCAACATGCCAGTTCTACATTTTTGAACTATTCCTGCACTTGAAGCAATCACGATTGTGAGCTTTAAAGTGCCTTCAGCATCACTACTTGCGAAATCTAAAATAACTGTATTCAACCCTATGCGCACCTTCAAGCTCTCGAATTGTTTTAACTTTTCCGTCTGCTGAGCAAGATATTCTTGCAACACTTTGTTCTACTACTTCAAATGAAAGATGATATAACACTCCTTCTTCACTTCTGACATTAGTTATTGTACCCTAACACCTAAAAATACTGTTGCACAGAATGGGTAGCAAAGTCTTAATCTGTGCTGAAAACTTTCACTCAAGTTTGCGTAATTTCGAAGTTCAGTATTAAGTTTACCTGATTCCATCAAGCATTCCAATTTGACCGGTTGATCATCATAGAGTTTGGAAGTTGATTCGCCCACAGTACAACTCAATTATCGCAATGCTGAGTGACCAACAGAGAAACCCTATCCACGTAGAAAATAGATGCGTACTTGTACTGGTGGCTTTTGCCCACTTGAAACCTATATCGCTGTCTTGATAACCATAGTCCGTCATGGCTTCGATGCCGGTTCCGTCTGTGTACTTCGGATTAAAATCGGAGGTTCCTGATTCTTTCCTCTGTAATCGAATGGGCTATCAATCGTCCAGTCTAAGTGAAATGACTCTCACTACTGTCAGATAGAGAACTTAATTTTCACTGCCCACAATTATATTCCATGACTTTTGCAGATTGATGCTCCTCTTCTTATTAGATTTTCTCTCCATTTCAATGAGAACCTCACGAGGCGCTTCATTCTTTCAATTGTTTTTATGGCTTCTGCTTTCCATCCTCTCAGTTATCTACTTTATATAAAATTCAACGCCCGATGAAGAGTATGTTGAGCCAATACAACAGAATTAAGCTTGTTAACAAACATCAGCCGTTTCCAACAAAAGGTTCCTTTAAAAAGGAAGAGGGATGAGACTAATGACCACTTTCCTATTTTTAATCATATGCATATATTTGGATGGGTAGCTGCAAATTTCACAATCAATTCTACAAGCAGATATCATAATAACCCTGACCCTCGTATGGCCCTCTCATTCTTTCTGGATCTGACAATCTCATCATTGGCGGAAGATATCACAGAAAAGATAATCCCCCAAATGAATTGCCATTTTTGTGGTTACTATGCCAAATAAAGCAAGAAGATGAAACCATCAAAAACTCCGTCAGTTGAGAGAATTTGAGCCTAGATAAAACCTGAGTGTTTGCTTTGAAGTATCAGGTGCCACGATTCTATAACTTTTCATGAACAGCAAAATTTCAATAAAAACTGCGATGCTATGAAGATATGAAGCACGGATTTTGGACCAAAATTGAAAGACTGATTAATGCAGAGAAGTATTTAATGCTTATGTTGCATGGACTTAAAGAGGTGGTTGGCTATGAAGGCGGCCGATAAAGGAGTTTGAGCAAGGCGAATTCGGTTTCTTTGCCAAGGCAGTTTAATTGGAGCCTTTTAAAGATTACTTTAAACATGCCTAGGAAAATGAAGATCTAATTGGAAAATCTCTTTGTGCTAAGACCTGTAATATCAGAGTAATATTTGACACAAAGTAACTTGACACTGGAGTGTTTGCATGATAATATGCTGACTCATAAATCCAATCTATTCCGCGGTCCAGATCGATTCACATTATGCGCCGTAACACAAAGGCTTGCAGTAGGCTCAACTCGGCTCTGCTTGGTAATTGACGATCGGGCTTCAAATTCTTCCATGTGCATATCTGTCGGACTTTTCAAGCGCAGGAATTATGTATATTAATTTGCCTTCCAAAGAGAATGACTTTTGGTATTTTTTGTCTGCACTTATTTGAGAAAGATTTTCTTTCTGTCAGTACCAAGTACAGGATTTCATGAAGTCCAAAATGAATCTTCTGTGCGATGATGACAGTTCGCATGAGGGTCCACCGTTGAAAAGGCAGAAAACAGCTGGAATCGACAGCGATGATTTCCAGAACGTAAGTTCCGTGCAAGATCCCTTTTTGCTGAAATTTTTCTTACATGCTTTCAAGAAATTGACACTACCCGTTGCTCTTGAGCTCGGCGAAGAATCTAGAGACCTTGAACGTAAGCTCTCAGATTCTTAGTAATAAGAAAGTACAGACTGACAAGTTAGTCAAACTTCTGACAGAATGTCTCACCTCAGTTAAATGCGATATTGCTCAACCAGCAAAATGTCAATGTCGATGCTGTCTTTATTCCAAGTACGGACACGTGGTTTTTGTACCGCACGACGGTCGTCAAGATGACGGGAAAGGTCCTGGAGAAAAATGCGCAGATTGCGTTAGTGTTGAAAGGACAGTGAGAGGACAGTATGCAAGTGTGTTTCACAAAAGTCGTATTATCAGTCTTTCATGAATCTAACTCTTCACAGTTGAGATTTCAGAGCACTTGCCCCTCTCGCCTGAAGTCCGACATGACCTTGCGTGCCATTTTCGGGTAATTAGAGAGATTTTGAGTAAGATGTTTTCGACCAAGATTGAAGACATGAGAAAAAGGATGGCTCGGATAAAAATCGAAAGTATGCCTATCTTACAGGAAGAAACTTCAATGCTGCAGAAAGAAATCGTGGCAATTAGTAGCCAGATGGTCGATCTAGGAAAGGAAGCAAGGCGTACATTCACTACCGTGACGAGAACCGGGGAAAACATTCCAGGAGCGCTAGATGGTTCGTCGATATTGCTGAAAGAATACATGCCGACACTTGTGCATCTGTCGAGGGAACATACTCCTGGAGCAGAATCGTTGGAGGAGGAAGTGAAGAGATTGAAGACTGACAACGCTAGATTGAAGGCAAAGATACAGCAGCTTGGAGGAGAAAATAGCGTAGGGAGTGGTATGGAGAGTGGTGGGACCTAAAGCGTTCCGATAAAATTCTTCAGCTCGAACAGAAAATTGGATTCATAAACAAGGGGCTAAACAACCTTCTAGAATTAGATGGAAGAATTAACAATATTGTACATTCAAACACTTGCTGCTGATTCGGTACGAATTCTACCACATTTTCAAAGTACCAAAATGCCGATGTCTCGTCTGATAGACTCCTACCACTTATCAATACTCATTTTCACTTGACCTTCATTCCACTTCTTGTTCTTAAAAAGAAATTGGTAAAAGCATCGATTACTCCAATACACACGAAACCATTCTACCTACATATCATCCAAAAATACGCGGAAAACAGTTCTAAATAACCTTGGCATCTTTGTTCTTCGAAAAAAGGTTTTTACCCTCCGCATTCTTCCCAACCCAATAATACGGACCTTGACTTCTATCCTGCCACTCATGTTTATTCTTAACCGCAAACATACCACCCATTCCCTCCGCAAGTAAAACATCTGTAATATAATGGCTTCCTCCATCACATATATATCCATCACTTCTGCGAGACCATCCATAGTTTTGCGGACATCCAGTATCCAATTTTCCGAGTTTTCCCAAAGCCCAGGACTCTTGTTCTGCGCGCTCGGCTCCTTTCATATTGTTGATTGTGGGTTGACGACTGGCCATTTTGATATCCATGGGGGTATTGAGAATGCTGCGGACGCTGGGCATGTTTTCGATTTGCTTGGAGGTGCTTATGCTGACTTCTTTTATGGTTGACATGGATGAAGCCATTCGGGACTGGTCTCGGTTGAGGAGTGTGGGTTGGGAAATGCTGGGGTCACGTTGGAGAAATGTTTGGCGGTTAGATGGTGATTGCAACATTATTGTTGGTTGGCGAGAAACATCACGTTTTAGCTCGGTGGCACCGTCAGATGGCTTTAAAGACCTTTCGTGGCCTAGAGTATCAGGGGGTGTGGCAGTGTATTTGATTGTATCACGAGATGGTGTGTGAGAGGATGGAGCTTTGGATAGACCTCTGAGAGTTGCTGCATGTGAAGATCTAATAGACGGTTGATGCGATGGATTTTGAGATGCGCCCCTCAAGGTTGCAGCGTGAGAGGGTCTTAGTGTTGGTTGAGTATATGTAGTCTGAGATGGAACTGTAATAGTTGGAGTTTGAGAGGGTTTTACCGATGGATGGTGAGACTGGTTTTGACTAGTGGAAGATGGTGACTTAGAGAGGGCCTTGGGAGACTGAGATGGAGAGCGGCTGGTGGATGGATGAAGCTGGTTGACACTCCGAGTAGAGGCAAGAGCCGAAGGTGTGTGTGATTCTCTGCCTGTCACTGAAGCTATTGGATAAAGTTGACTAACGCCACGGCCAGGACCAGTAGGCGGTGCTTCAGAAGTCATGATATCTAATTTGGAAGGAGATGGGTGAGAAGAAGGAGAATGTTTGAAGTGTTCAAATTTATTCGGTCAGTGTTTGAGTGTATTCTTCTATGTTGATAGAAGAATGAAAGTTTGAAGGTGAAAGAGAACGTAGAGGGTACTTTTATAGACATGAGAGGATCTTGAAAAGAGAGTGCAAGAATTTTATTCACCTTCGAAAGTAGGATTTATTTTTACTGAATTGTGAATGGCATTCTGCTCAACTTCTTTAACGATTTTGGCCTTTTTCGAATAATCGACATAAGCGGAAGTCATCTGAAAACTACAGACAACAATTATTCACCATGGAAACTTTCTGCGTGTAACAACCACAGTTCATATCAGGCGACTATGAATCCTTATACCAATTTTCTTATCGATTTATTGTATGCAAAAAAGAAACAAAAAACAAACAAACGAGGTGAATGGAACGCCGAGGTATTTTTCCATAGCTCGACTACATCAACCACTCAAAACATTTCAAAGGAAACAAATAGGCAAAAAAACATGGAAGACGCCGTATATAACAAAAACGATGATACAAATATCTCTCTCGTCGTCAACGCAACCCTCATAGACATCTACAACGGCGAGACAATTACCGTCCACGAAGGCCAGCCATGGGCCTACAAGTTCTCTATTCCCCAATGGCCAGAAGGCGAGGATATACTAATTGGACGCGGAGAACTCGAACTCCGAATCGGCATGGGATACATGTTACACGGACACCTCTCAATCAACGAAGGCAAAAACTGGACACGCACTGCATTCGAAGTCGACGATGCGGTAGAATTATGTAGGACTGCTAGGAAAGAAGAAAAGTGTCCAGAATTTCGTCTTTCTGGTTTCGTGCTCGAGGCTAAGAATGGGTGGATCACTTTAGGTTGGGAGAGAAATGATGATGACGTGGGAAATTTCGCGTGGGTGTATGTGAGGGTTCGGTGGGATACGGCAAATGAAGATATGCTGTTTAAACAGTATTATGTGGAGGGCTATATGAATGGATATGATCGCATGAAGGACTGGGTTGCGACTTTAGTCACTCTTGCTCCTTGAGTAGTAATTGAAACTGGATGGGAAAATTGAGGCAGGGTATGGCTTTAATCCGGGCATATTGCGGTGGTCTATCACTGGCCGACCACACGAGTCGTTTTCTTCATGCTGACTTAATATTCTCTTGCAAATTGTTATCTAAGTTCTTTGCAATTTATCGAAACTGAAGCTCTCAAGGCGTGAAATCTTCGATATTACAGAGGTGAAATGAAGGCCAATTTCGCACAAACATAACTGACATCGAAAAGTGACATTTTCCCGGAGAAATTTAAAGTTCAACCCACAAGAGGCGTTCATTGAGCTTTGCATCTAATGTCTCTGGGTCTGATATTCCACCACATGGCGTGCGAAGGGTTATAGGAACAACTCGCTCTGCGCAGCTAAAAAGCATCAAAGAACAATCATCATAATACCATGGTGACATTGTAGTCAATAGGGATGATTTGAAGCATGGCACAAAGAAATTATCTCACATCTGACTAGCATTTTAAGCTTTTACACCTGCGCAGGTCTAAATGGTATCGATACGGTATTCAAATACGTCCCTTTTGCAGCCCACACTTTGAACTTCCTGGGCTTCTATTATTTATCTTTTTCCTCTTCTGATAGCCACGCTAAAGCGCTCAAGGCATATGCATCTATACCTACTTGCATCGTAGGAAAAATTTGTGGAGCGAAGAGAGAGCTGTGATTTCCTGGTATGCTCTCAGCCAATGTCCCTTCTTTTTGAGCCAGGTCCACTTTCTCGGGGGTTGTACAGCCATAGGCAAACAAAAGAGAAGGACGTTCAACAGCGGACGCAAGGATGCAAAAGTCTTCACTAAAACTAAGTCTAGGGTAATCTGCAACGTAACTTTCATCTCCAGGCCTAAAATGGTCGTTGAAAGCTTTGCCTACTCTTTCAGTAACGGACCCATTATTATAGGTTACAGGAAATGATCGAGTAGGAATAATTGTCGGTTCGACGACTGCATTAGATGCTGCGCTTTCAGCTTTGACAATCCGCAGAACACCGTTGTAAAGTTTCTGTCTTGTAGTCTCGTCATTTGCGCGAATATCAATTGTGATTGTTGCATCGTCGCTAACCACATTTTCTGCAGTAGTCGAGCCAGAAATGAAACTTGCGCACGTAACGACTGCATGTTCACTAGGATGAACTTCCCTGGAAACGAGGGTCTGTAGCCTCATGACGGCACTAGACGCCATGACAATGGGATCTATAAGACGCTCAGGCATAGAAGCATGTCCACCACGACCGTGGAAAGTCACACGGAGATTATCGCAAGAACTAGCCATCGTACCGGGTCGGATACCAATAACACCAGCTCGGGCTGGAACGACATGCCCACTGAAGACTACATCAGGAATAGGAATGTTGTGTTTTTTAGAATCGTATAGTCCATCGTCGACCATACTTTGAGCACCTGTCCCTCGTTCTTCGGCAGGTTGAAAGATGAGAACGATGGTTCCATGCCACGAATCCCGAGCAGATACCATCAGTTCAGCATATGCCAAGAGACATGTAATATGCATATCATGACCACATGCATGCATCACCGGCTGCTCTTTTCTATGAACATCGACCACTCGCTTTGTGCTGGCATATGGGAGACCAGTTCGTTCTTCTATAGGAAGAGCATCCATGTCGGCCCGTGAGAGCACAATGGGGCCGGGACCGTTATGCAAAACTGCGGCAACGCCATAACCCCCAATGTTTGTCTTGATGTCAAAGTCTGACGAAATTTGTGAAAGACGATTGACTATGGTGGTCGATGTTTCTATCTCTTGGTTGGAAAGTTCGGGGTTCGAGTGGAAGTATTTGTACAACGCTTCATAAGATGAGAGCTCAGGCCGGTGGGCATTCAGAATGTCGGTCAGTGGCATGATGGAAGTGTACCATGAAGATATCTCCCGTGAAATGGTTTATTTGACTCACGTGGAAGAAATGTATCTCACGAGTCACTTGCTACTTTGACCATCCCACCGAGCCCACCTAGTTGACCACATAGGTGGTCAATGCTTTTTGATCACGCGTTTTCGAACGAATCATTCCAAAATGAATTGGGATGTGTCTTTTATTCTGTCAATCAGTGCTCGTAGTGGTGGGTTTCCCATAGTATTCATCTTTGAGAAAGGAATAGACGTGCCAGAAACTCTCATGGCTGATCTTCTTTTGCGAGAAAGCTGAAGTCCTCCCGTCAACTGTCTGAAACTCCCGCCGTTGAGAAATTCATCAAGTCAATAGGCGAAAACGCAATATCACTTCCTGGTCAGACCAGATATCATCTTGCGGACTCGGTCACCATGGCTTACCGTGAGTTATTTTCTGCATATTTCAATCGTTATGGCGTTTTCAATAGGTTCATCTCGTTACTTCACTAAAAATGTGAGAATCAAGACCAATTTTCTCGGTCCCTGAAATATTGAAAGCAGTTGACCAGGAATTTTCAAGGTCAAACACATAGCATAGACACGTTCATATTCATCTGTTTCAACGATTGAATATTATCGAATCGACGATGCAGAGACCATAATCCTATAGTTGAGAGTTAAAACTGGAAAAAGACTTCTGGGTTGCCCTAAGACGTTTCAATGAATTGCATCGTATTTCTACATACAGCCTACCGATTTTTAAATCACTAGATGAGACAGTAAAGCCATGTTTAAAACTCAATTTGAGGTTTACTCAATACAATAATACAAGAAGGTAAACTTTGCGCAGAATTGTCGTATTTGAAAATTATGTACGCTGGAGTTATTCCCCCTATAACAGTCCTCATTCCATATACAATAGTAAATCAAGCATTAGTGTCTATGTTCATCTTAGTTTGGGCGTCCTCTTCACCAGCGGAAGGCTGATTTAAACCATCTAGAAATACTGATGGCAAACATGACCAACTACAACCTTTCCGCATCAAAGGTACCAACTTCTCGACAATATCCCTCTCATTAACTACACGTATGGGTGTAGGACCATTCACTGAAGCCGCGTCCATACGTTCTCTCTTAGATACCTTCTCAATCTCCCACCATTCTATCCATTCCGTTCGAGGAACGATAAAACTGGTGCCACAAATAGTACACAAGGCTGGCCCGGAATAATTGACGTCTTCCGCTCTTCGGAGTAATGATGGAAGACGAGGCGGGATGTATTCCATGTGAGATTCGAGGCGTGTGAATTCAGGATGTCGAATGCAAGACTGCAAAGCTTTCTCTATCAGACTCTGAACGCGAGACTGTACCGCAGGAGGCTGCGGAATATCACCTAGGTTTGCAATGGGAAGTTGAATGTGCCTTCCCACGCCATTCCATTGAGGATCAGAAGGGAACATAGGCCCTTTTACAAGCTGTCCAAAATTGTCAAGGAACCTGACTTCTGTTCTACATTGATAGGACAAGGAACACTTCTCGTCGCCCAAGATTGATGTAGCTGGCTGAGGTACAGTGCCTTGGTGCCACTGGTGAGATCTATGATCGGGCGTATCACGATTCCAAGGCAGGGGCATGGCATCTTCTGCAGCGAAATATTCTTCAGTGAGATATGCTGGAGATGTTAAGGGTGATCCGCGCCTTAGATCAATTTCAAAGTGTGGTGCACCATTCTCAGTGCTCTCAGGTCTTGCAATCGGGAGGTAGAATGGATTCGGATGCAGTTGGAAGTCATATAATCTTCCAGTCCTGCCACTTTCATATAATGGCTGTGGATTAGAATCGATCTATGAGGTGTTGTTAGTGGTTATTTTGAGTATAGTAGATTTGTTAGCAACATGGTCTCATTATTTGTCGCGTGATTGCCCAGAGTTTGTCAAGAGGACGTCACTTACTTGTTTTAAAGTGATTCCACCGACAAGAAGGTCAAGAATTTCATAAGGAAGATATCCCAGGTTATTTTGAGCAACGTTCAAGTCTTCTAATCTTTTCAATTTTCCGATACTGGGTGGTAATTCCTGTAAATTATTGCCTCGTAAACTCAGGGTAGATAATCGATTTAGGTTGAATAACTCCGCAGGAAGTTTGACTAGCTGATTGGCCGAAAGGATTATCCTCAGATGAGGTTCGACAGCATAACCACGTACGGTTTTAACGAAACTTCCCAGGGGACGTATTGTGGAGTTTTCAAGGTGATCAAGATCCATACGACTAATTATAATTAGCCAGAACTGTGAAGATAGAATAGTCTTCACCTACGACAGATCAATGTATTCTTGCCCATCTTCTAGGCACTTTTCAATCCTTTTCTGTGCATGAATATCCCTAGGAGTATTGACTAAAATTCTTGATTTGAGAGGCGACGGCACAGGAATTGACCATGCCTTCTTTTCGTTCTCCGTAACTAAATCTTCTACATCCGTACCATCACTCCCCATGAATACCCCGCTATCAACTTTCTTATTCAATGTTCTCTTGTTTCTTACGGGAGCTTTACAATCCAAAGGCTCATCCTCAAAGGCTGAATCGGAAGCTAGCTGTTGATCAAACCACGGTCCTCTAAATTTCTGCTTTCGTCGTGTTCTCTTCTGTGAGTATTTCTCTACTGAGGGGTCATCGTCGCTTGAAAATATCGGAGGATCGCTCGAATCAGGAGGAGGAGAATCGCGGACGCGTTTTCGCGACAAGTTTGTTTTCGTGAACGTAGAAGTAGAATACGTATTATCTCTTATCAATCGGGGTAAAGAGAGTTCGTCTGCCATATTCAACAAAGTGTGGGAGATCACACAAGCCGTAGCTTCCTTCAAGAAATCGTCAATTGTTCGAAAAGATCATCAATCTAAATTGGGTAAATACCGAAGGATGAAGTGACAGGAAGTCGCGAGACATGAACCACGGACCGAGGCTGCCAAGACAGACTAGCGGCCGCAGGGTCACGCGTAGCGCGCTGTCTAGTGACTGAGAATCGCTTGAGACTGGCCGGAGAAATGATAACGAACTCCCGCCCTTGCATGTTATCTTAGCATCGACTACGGAGTACATAAGCACGATAAGATAAGATAAGATCAAATGGCACAGACTCCGCTCTAGTTCATTTGGATCATCTTTCGTCAATGCACTTCCTTAACCCTTCTCGAAATTATTATTCATGCATCATCGATTTCACCTAGATACATTCCAGTTCTGATGATTATCATTAATATCGCACATCTTCATTAACATACACTTCATCAGAACGACATCTTTGGTAAGCACTGTGTTAATCGTGCCAATCAACTCAGTCGTCACTTTCCTGTTGAACAAATGGTCATCTGAATCATGCATCACGTTGCCTAATATAAGTGCGCTAATCTGATGCTCGTTCACTTTAGTACTATGTATGGCATTCAGCTATAGCATATCCACCATTCACCCATCTATGACACATGCCAGTCTGAGACAACAACATTTACGAGTCGTTAGAAGTAGCTATACATATTTAGTGAACCAATAGCTCTCGTTCGTTCCTAGCCTTTACAAATTCGCCTCCTCCATCAATACTTCAGGACTGTGCTTTCTCCAACTGCTTCGACAATTTGAGCTTACTCTAATAACAACCACAAGAGAGACACGCCAGCAACTTCCTCGCGCTCCATAGAAAGACAGCCACAACATCGTAAATACTGCTGCGACAAAACAGTGCAAATATGTGCACTACTTATTTCTCCACCTATATCAACTGCAACCATCGTCCTTTCCGGCGCACGCGATGCCCTCTCTATAAACAAGATCCTCGAGCCTGCACCCGCAAAGTTGAAGTTCTCACAGACGACGGCCTTCTCTGCCAAGCGTGTTTCGATGAGGTCGTTTGGGTTCGATCCAACGGTGAATGGGATATCGTGGAAACGCCAGATGGTGATCTTGCAAAAGATGATTGGGTAGAGGTTGTACGAGTGGGATATGATTGGAAAGAAAATAGTGAAACGAAAAATGCAAAACCTCGTGTCAAGCGGGATAAAGCACCTGTGCTCTCTGGAGTCCAAGGCACAAAGCCATTATCCAAAAAAACAATCGAGAAGTCGAATCAGCAATGGGGGGAGACTCTAGGGGAGCAAGCGCCTCGTTTGGCGGGGCGCCCAGAAGAAGCGATACCAGACTCCCAGAGGCTATCCAATAGTATACAAAGCTTGCCCAAGTTTTCAAAATGGTCCAACGAATAAACGAGTATAACGACGTCCTGTGGTAGCTCTAAAAACACTGCGTGCCTTAATCATAAATTCAGATTAATCCGATGGACTATGGACTGCCTTGGCTTCGAGAGTTTACAAACAAATACCGATGTATTGCACATTGACGATACGCCACGAACAAACCAGGGAATCATGAAGTATGTCTTCTAGCTCACTCGTATGGTCTACCAAAAACGGTGAACGGGCATTATAACTAGATACTCGTCCAGAGCCTAGTCGTGCTCCTTGCGTCAAGATATGATAAAAGAACCGGAGCTCTGATACTTCTTAAGCAATCATTCAGACTTTCAAAACTCCGACATCCCATTTTCTCTCAGTCATATTTTCCACCCACCTAAACTACCCATCGACAACACAAGCAACACCATCCGAGCATGTAATAATCATGTACTTTTGGCCTCCTGAATCACTCTGAAGCCGACAAGAAGCTACCAACTCTTAAAATCAGACTATGGCAGATGCCCATGATCAGCGCATTTTAAAAAGAATATGCGAAATTATCTTCGGCAGAAATAGGATATGATGATTTTCCTCCCATCTAAAAAAAGTTGCTGAGAAAAAATCGCATACTTCCAACTCTCCTTCTTTGAGTCAACTGCAAAATTCCTATCTCCACCTAATGCACGATGGTTGTCAACCGATCTCATTAGACTCCTCCCAGAAATCGCCTCGGAGCAGGCTTTTTGTCAATGCCATATGAGATTTTCCGATTCGTTCTTGAAGAAGTAACGTAATTTATCAGGTCGGTGGTCGCTGATACATCTTTTCTGGATGTGGCCATGTTGCAAGCCTAGACATTTGCGGTGAATTCTAAGGTATACATTCCTCATGTTAAGCCCGAGGATGTATGAAGAGGACTGCAATGTTCTCAAAGATGCAAAATGTGTGGAGGTTATGGATTTTCGGGGTCAATCTTCCTAAATAGTTTTGTTCCGCGAAATCTCCTGCATAACGATTTGAAGACGTTTATCTATTTGGACTTGAATTGACGCATAATCTATGCCTTTGAGTGGTGATTTTTGGAATCTCTCGATAATTGATTATCTCACTTGTTAGAAACAGGATGATTTGGTATAGCATGATTCATGTTCTCATGTAGTATTCTGTCTTGAGATATGTACTGGCTTAGCATTGGTTATAGAACATAGTCTCTCAAATTAATGCTTTAGTCGATTATATTCATGGCAAAAAAAAAAAAAGATTCGAATCACACTTTCAGCAAAATATCACGGCGCTTAATACATGGTGCTTGAGAACGTGGAAAAATAAAACATATTTAGAAATGATTGCGACTCCGCATGATGTACTATGCATAAACGTGACAGGTTCCATCTATCTATCTGACTGTTCTATTCCATAATCTATCTACAAAAGAAACCATGATACATAACGCACTTTACATTCCATGTATTTTTCCATACTCATCCCATCCCCTTCCCTCCATTCCCGCCCTTCACAAAATCCACCCTGCAACCCCCACCAGCACACCCATCACAATTCCACCCTTCAGCCCCTCGCAATGCGAACTCCCACCCCCCGTAAAAACAGACAGCGGAGTTCCCGTTCCCATTCCACCTCCGAGAATCGTAAGATTATACACAGAAGATGAAGTTGTTGAGCTGGACAGTGTGGTAAGAGTCACGGGTGGTAGAGCGGTAGTTTGGGTTTCGGTTTCGAATTTGGTGCCGGTTGAAGTTTGAGAGGGAAAGGGCGGGGATGGGGGTGGGGTGATGGAATCTGTGTTGGATGGGTTTGCTGGTGTTGCGCTTTCTATGCTGGTTGTGCTGGCTATATTTATGGTTTCTGGGGGCGTGGGCATGAATGGTGGAGTTGTAGATTCGGTAATTGAGGAAACGATAATCGAGGCGGAGAATAGGGTGGTGGATTGAATGGATTGAACAGACTCGGAAATCGCAAAGCTCGAGAGCTGAGAGATCTCGGAGACTTTAGAGACTTGGGTGGTTTGAGCCGTACTTGTTGCTGTTGTGGATATAGCAGCGATGGAAGTTGTCGAGGCGGCCAGTGTGAAGGTCGATGCCAGAGGCGCGGAGATAGAGATAGAGAAAAGGGATTCTGAGGTGGTACTGATGATTGTACTAGTCTGTATCAAGGTGGTCTTATGGATGTCGGATGTGTATGTTTTGGTCTGTAAGTGGATTAGTCACTCTTCGAGTAGTGGATGATGTATGGAGAAGCCGAAGATAGTGCAAGGATACTAGAAGGGGGATGAAATCACATATACCTCTTGAGTATGAGTATTTTTACTAGATGACATATATATTATAGTTGTAGAAGTTACCAGTGCACAATTCGTTCGTGTAGAGGTATGTTTCGATGTGGAGTTGGATTTATGACCGGAAGTAGTGTTGGAGCTAGAGCCATTTCCATGTCCATGTCCATGTCCATATTCATTGCTCTCTTTAGAACCAGATTTATGTGCTGAAGAATCTTTAGTTCCTTTTGATTCATGCCCAGAAGATGAATACTCGGAGCTATAGTTGTCTTTCGGGTTGGAATTAGATGCTGAGTGTTTCGACCCAGAGCCTTTTCCGGAGCTAGAATGAGACGAAGATTGTGATTCATGGCTTTTCTTGAAGCCTGCCTCAGAGGACGAAGATGAAGATGAAGAATTGAAGCCATAGTTATGTTTCAAACTAGAATCCTGGAACGTCGACTTTGAGCTAGATGTGTCGTTAGACGCGGAAGTCCCTTTAAAATCGAAGCTCGTGGTTTTAGACGAGCCAGATATATCTCTGGGTGGCTCATCAAGGTAAACGGCCAGAGATGGCAAATTGCTGGTTGATTTTGATCCATCTGAGCTTTTCTTCTTAATGTTAGTCCCGTTTGCAGCACTCACACACAGATATTCGGTCTTTGTGACTACAGCACTACAAGCCGACAAACTAGTCTCCAGGACTACAGACTTCGAAGTTTCTTTACCCTCTGACTTTGCTGTCAGCGTTTCCGTTGAGTTAAACTTTTCGGTCCCTTCATTTTTGCCACTTTTTGAGGATTTTGTACCACTGTTGTGTAAATCTGAATCCGTTGCATCATCGCTATTTAAATAGCCATTTCCATAGCTAGACTTCTTAACGTGAGCGCCGACTCTTCTGCGAAGTTCGTTGCCTGGCTGAGAATATTGCAGACCAACTATAAGAAAGACATCGGATACTGTTTTAAAATTCTTGGAATCGACCATGAGTATAGAGAAATATGACTCCGCTGTATTTAGAGTGTCGCGTGGAACCCATTGGTACATCCCATAGTTTGGAATTTGAGCTATGCATCCAATTAGTGCTGACTACTGAGAGTATACGCATCCAAGGAATCTTAGGAAACATACTCCCAATAGCGGATATGGAAGCGCTAGCATCCTCCACTCCTGCTGGGACAAGAAACAAAGAAATTGGGCCAGAGACTGAATCGGTAGACCAGGATATCCGATTCGGAAGGCCAACATAAACATGACCCATTGGCTCGGGGAGTAGGAGATCAGCCTTCGCAAAGTTTGAGGCAAGAAAGGCAATGGAGAAGGCCGGAAATCGCATGACGTTAAAATTAATTCTATGGTACAAGAGTTTCTGGCGGGATCGTGTCCTTAGACAAAAGATTAATAAGTATGATTATATTTGCCAATGAAAGAACATATTATAAACTAAAATAAGGAGTGACCAGCAACAAGAGTGAGTTACAGCACAGCTGAAAGAATGTAAGGGAGGACAAAGAGGAAAACAGTTTCTAATCATTGCAATAATTTATAGATCATTTCGAAAAACGGCGGCGGTACGTTCGAAACTTAGAATTCCTGAGAATCAGGTATATGATACAAGCCCTTATTGGAGGATCAGATCTGTGAAATATGAATGGCACAATCCTCCAGGGATCTGGAGTATTCTAAACGCGGGGTCATTTGGCAGGCTTACCCGCTTTCCAAAAGATTGTGACAACTAACTTGCATTTCAATAAGTGCAATTGCTCCGATATACGAGCAATTTCATTTCCATACCGTGTAGTAAAAGGGAAAAAGCTACAAAGATTCCTCTGGGGTGCGAACAAGTTGCTGCCAACATTGCAACAGAAAATAAAATTTATTCAAGTCCGGCTTGAGTTGTGACCGCACACAAAACATGACCGCAACGTCCCGATCGTTTAGCAGAGGGATAGGAATGGATGAACTACATCGAAACTAAAGCATGATATTTACATTAGATCAAAACAGAATGAAAGATGGGACGGAACATCAAACGATGTATTGTGCCTCCTTGCAAGGTGGAGTTCTCATCCTTGGCCTATCTCACATCTGAAACCTGAAAGGGAAGATCTCACAACTACGCCAGGATTCATCGCATCATCTTGAGACCCACGAGCTTGATTTCAACTTTAATCTTCCGGTGATAATGAGCATTTCAGGATACGTTGATTGTAGATAGCCAGCTTCGCGGGAATGACATCACAATATGTGGTTGCACTGTTTTTCAATCGGTCAATGAAGCCGAAAAAAAAGAAATTTGCGAGCTGTATGTTCAAGCCTTAATCCTGTCTTCTTGACTACTCGAGTGCAAGTGTGTTGTGAATGAAGATGATTTGATTTTGCGCAATGGTGTAAGAAGCTGATATTTGGAACGGATTTTGACCTTTCCTTAAGGTTTCAATGTGGTATCATCAACCACTTAGATACGATTTGCTACCATTTTCTGAACCATAGGAGATACCAATTCACACTTTTGAGTTATGGCTGGATTTATGACATACATCACAACTTCATCAACGTGCAGAATGACGCCTCAGAAGCGCTTCTAAGTTGGAAAATTAGCTCGGGCTAGATGGCCTAGAAAAGTATGTAGGGAAAAAAATTCGCTGCCTTCTTGTGGAATAAAAGAAACTTCTTCATTCGTCTAGACCGGTACTTCGAACTGTCATGTAGTATGGATCAGCACTAAATGGGCTGCGACATTATGCAGTGAAAAAACAATGCAAAGTCTGAAGAACACAAAATATCTCTAAGGAGCGAATCATGAGATGACTGGATTGAGCACGTGGGGGTTACCTTTATCTCTATGCTTGGATGTGAGTAACAAAATCTAAATGCATCCCTTTTCCAGTCGAAATTCCATTCACGAGATGACTCGTCATGCCATTTGTGATCACGTTCACCACAGGCAGCCTCCCTCAACCAGGATCCACAGCATTACTATTCGAATCGCAGAGGCTGGCTATTCTCTGTGTTGATCCGCAAACCCCAGTCTTCATCCGTGTTGGAAGGTTGGGAGTAAGATTACAATAGAGAGGAATGGTATAACTCGTGTTTGTTGCGATGAAACGGTAGCAGGTACAATCCGAAAGAAAGCTCGATAGGAATGTCTGATGTTGATGCTAGCCGTGATCTCGGTCGGCATTTACCGACGCTATAACATAGGCATGTCCAGGCGACAATTGTTCACGGCTTGAGACCTCAACCACGAAAATGCTTCATATCGACCTTGAGTTTCTAATGTTCCAATGTTCCAATGTTCCGTTTTCTAAACATCAGAGTAGGTCATCAGGAGGAAGCTTTGTCTAGTCATGAACGAAGGTAATGATCATTTATCGCGATACTGGTGGGGGCGACCTACCTTGGTCGTAATTACTGAATCAGACTCGATCATGATTTAGTCGCGTGAACTTTGTTTTTCTGTCTATCAACAAGAAGACATGATGGGACATCCAAATGCATATATATGCCCTCGCATGTCTGTATCCCTACTTCTCTTTCAATTCATCAGTCTGCGCAGTAAGTCCTTTATTCACTCAACTTTCAATATGTCCGCAGAAAATACCCCTCTTTTATCTGAGCTCACCCCTTCGCATCACCGCCATGCATCTACCTCGTCCTCAGTATCGTTCTTTCCACCTGCCCTACAGAAATTCCGTCTCGCAGTTGGCATCAATGTTCCTGTAAGCTCACCTGCAATGTTTCCACCTTCTGACTTCGAAAATCTACGTGGAAATTCCTACGGCATTTACAAATCTGTTCTTGTTCAACAACGCAACTTCTCCTTGCAATATCACCTCATGGAAGGTGTATACTATATTTCTATACTCTCGCAGCTCTTCATCGGTGGTGTCCTCGCTTCATCTGGCCAACTATCTCAAACATACCCGCAGGCAGTTCCCATATTAGGAGTTGCCAACACATGTTTAGCTGGAGTTCTAGGACTCCTGAAGAGTCAAGGATTGCCGGATCGATTACGCAAAGACGAGTTTGAGATGCGAAAAGTCCAAGACTTTATTGAGGAATGCGATGCTAGGCTGGCAATTGGATGGGGAGAGACAATCAGTGAATCGGAGGTGGATGGTCTGATTAAGGAAGTGTTTGATCATTACAGTGTTGCGAGGGACACTACGGAGATGAACAGACCGACCAATTATACATATCAGGCTGATGGGGATGGAACTGGAAACAGAGGAGCCATGAAACTACAGCGCAAAATGCATTCTGAGTCGGCAAATCCTAGGAGTTCGATCGGAGGCAGACAGAGTAATATTTCGGTCGGTGGAAATGGGAAATCGTTGCAGATATATTAGTGTGCTCCTCGTCTTTGGCCCTCGCTTTCACTTCCTCGCTACCCCCTAAATCTCCTACCTTTGGAGGAGATTCAATACCCTACAAGTTATTAAGTTAACCAGTAAATACCATTTAATACAAATTACGCGTCCAGACTTCATGATGAGATCTTTTTCTAGAATTTGCAACCTAGAAGTGAAATTGAATGAGCATTGTTATTGATCTCCGAGTAGCATGCAGGAAAGACCAATTTGACACCCAACTTGGGCTGTTCTAGTTTCATGTGAGATGTGATGAAGTATTGCCGTTGCAGGATTGAAGTAAGGCTGATGTCACGCCTGGACGAGCCACGACACAAATCAAGGTGAATGTGCGAAACAAAATATGTGGAAACGGATCGCAGAAAAGGGGGAAAATACCGACGAGAGCTATTTGATGGTCAAGTGTATTCGGCACAGACAGTTTGCATCAGATTGCAGATGCATGGGCTATCTGATTTGTGTTGCAATCTAGCCCGAATGATTGTTTTAGACTTGAAAACATATGGGGCATAAGAATGGACGGCTTGAATAGCGTGTGGAACAATGCAATTGCACAGGGAACTTCTAGCAGTTTGTACCTAGAGCTCTCCTTGTTGCCGCCGTCTAATCAGTGCGAGCAGTACGAACATTGCAAGAGTAGACTTGCTTGCACTGAATGCCAACACCGGACTCAACGCAGCCAACCTCTTGGAAAGCAGTCCAGATAACTAGCACAATCCAGTTCTAGAGCCTCGGTGCCACGCGATATATATCGCATTCCACACTGTCATCCGTCTGTGCCGCACTACTACTGCACTCCATGAATTTCAGGGACATGCATAAATTTAAGAGTATCGCCCTTAGCTCTTCTTATTCCCACACCCCACACTAAAAAAACCATCACCCACCTAGATGCGATATGATACGAGCATTAGAAATCATTAATATCGGGAATCCCCATATTTTGGGGAGAGCCCTGATAAGATTCCCATTCATCATGATCATGACTACATATGATGAGAATTCGTCAAACTTTTATCTTCCAGCACGATCTCTTCAACGATGAACCCCTCGACAGCTCTCCAGTTTGCTCCTGAACCCCAACAACACGATTCTGAAAAGGGATGCCGGGGAAATCATGATCCTTCACACAACAAGGCAGAAGATATGTCAACGAAGTCCACTTCATTGCCATGCCGTCGAACTTTTCGCAGGTAGGGTCCCATGAATAGAGTTTTCTTCCTATTTATAGTTTGCTGAAATAGAAACGAAGACCCCGGGCAGGGAGAGCATGCGGGGTAAGTGCCGTTAACACTCCAGATGGCAGTCGATACTAATGCCATTCTTGAACAGATGTGCCATTCAAGAAGAGTACGGTGTCTCACTGTGAATCATGCTTACATCTATATCATTGACGCGAACTAGGTGCGATGCGACGCAGGATCTCACGGGATTCCAGTGAGTACAAACAATACGCCAGCCAACTCCTTTGCTTCAAATGCCTCCTTCAATTGCCTGATGCCACCCTCAATTATTGTGTTTCGTCCCATGTACTCTTTCTGCTCCCCTATTCAGCATTGATTCCTAATTTTCCTCATTTCTGCCCGATTCTGTTCCCAGCAGGCAATACTGATTCCACGGTTTTGTAGTGTACAAATTGTGAAGCATTCTTCTTGGACTGCAACATACCTCCGCGAAAGAAGAACGCGAGCAGGGAAGGAACATCCGCCGGAAGAAGGAAGTCCGCCAATCAATTGTCAGTATTCAGAACAAGATCTTTCTGGAATTTGTCCCTCAAATTTTTGCTTTTGTATTCTTACACAAATATAGAGTTAAGCGGCGCGGTCATTCTGATGAGAACGGCGATGGAGAAGAGGGAAAAAATGACGAGGGTGAGCTTCCTCGGCCAGTCGCGTCAAATCACGATGATTTTGCCTCTCTGATTCTTCAAGCCGGTGATCATATGAAGCAGCAACCTGACAGTACCAAACAATACGTCAAATTATTAAATCCACCAATTTCTTCATCGGCGATTGAGAATCCTGGAAAGGTAGCATACTTACAGGAAAAATCATCATTGGCAATGCTCATGAAGGACTATTATGGCACAACGGACGCTGTGCACTATCCTCTACCGGAGGACGCTGCAAATCAACACATGGCTACAAAAATGAACCCGGAAGAGATGGACATCCTTGCAAAGCGAGGTGCACTGCAACTTCCACCTCGCGATTTGTGCGAGGAGTTGATTGATGCATATTTCCAATGGGTTGCGCCGGTCATTCCAATTATCAATAAATCGTGGTTCATGCAACGTTGGCACGACCTCGATAACCAGCCTCCCTTACTTCTGATGCAAGCAATCTTGTTGGCCGGATCCAGAGTTTGCACTACACCCATGTTGTTGGATGCAAATGGTTCCCCCATTCCCGCAGCTACAATATTCTATAAAAGAGCAAAAGCGCTCTACGATGCTGATTATGAGGAAGACCGAGTTGTCATAGTTCAGGCACTAATTCATTTAGGATGGGTACGCTCTTGGTACCTTGTGTTTGTGTCATTGAATCGAATACTAACTATTGAAAACTAGTACTGGGAAGAACCAGGGGTAGTTACAAAAAATGTTTTCTATTGGAATGGACTAGCGACCACTATCGCCCAAGGATTCGGAATGCACCGAAATCCCAGCGGGTCTCGTCTCAGTCCTGCGGATAAAAGGCTTTGGAAAAGAATTTGGTGGACTTTGTACATCAGAGATCGGTCAGTAGCAACCGCTCTCGGACGCCCAGCACATATCAACTTGGAAGATTCCGATCTAGAAATGATTCGGGAAGAAGATTTTGTTGACGATCACACGGAACCTGAGGATGAAATACGAGTGCAATTCTTTCTCCAATATGTGAAAATATGCGAGATCATGGACGATGTACTCTTTCAGCATTACTCTTTACAATCCAAGAAGCATGGCAATAATTCTCTCATTTTACAGCAATGTGATCAGGCTTTGAATGAATGGTTTCAGAACTGCCCCAGACAGATTCGATGGAATCCTTCAAACAACAACTTCTGGTCGTCATATCTGTACTCTATATACCATACTACAAGATGCCTTTTATATCGCGCCTACTTGCCATCCGTTAAATCGGCATCCGAACTTCACGAGAAGCTTAATATCTCGCAACACCCCGCGTTTCAATCTGCAAGTGCAATTACTTCAGTCGCTGAAAACATGATAGCACGCAATGAGTTGAGGCGTGCTCCTCCATTTTTGTAAGGACAAATATTATGTGCACTAGATGTTCTATGGTTGCTAATGTACTATAGAATATATTCTTTGCTTTCTGCCCTTATCATGCATGTCTATGAACTGCAGATCTATCTGCCGGCAACGAATTCAGATGCTCGTAAAAGAGTTTTGATTTGCATGTCTGCTCTGGACAAGCTCTCTGATGTATGGCTAGTCGCTAAGATGGTTAGAGGTCTTTTCGAGACGATTTTGAAGGCAGCAGGATTTGAAAATCATACCCTTGAGGGCACCAAACGTTTCAAGAAAATTGGCGAACATAAAGTGCCCGTCTTCAGCTTCATTGAAGACCCATTATCAGCATCACAATCAGCCAGAGAGTCCAAGGAAGACAGCCTTCCACTTACGCATTCTCTGCTAGCACACCAAAAAGCAACATTGAATTTCGTATCAGGAAAGGATACAAGGACTTCGAATGAGGGTCGGACACCAATTAGCGACAACGACGGTTTTTCGCCCACGAGCATATCATCCTTGCCACCAGTTCAACATCAACCCGCTCCACCAATAAATGGAGGTACAGATTTCGTCTCAGGTGATTTGTGGCCTACTACCGTAATACCTAATCCGACCCAGGAAACAGTTCAATATCAAGACCCTAATTTTCCTGGGAGCATGAATTACTTATCTCCAGATCCGATGGCATACTGGATACAGCCGGACTTTCAACAAATGATTCCTGCGACTCTGGATGTTGCAGACTGGTTAGCTCCAACCGTTTAATATCGAAGGACTTAGTACTGATATTTGAGTAGGTTCGATTATTTTGGCATGCGATGAAGTGCTTTCCAAGTGTACTACTTCATGTATTTCAATACTTCAAGATTTGAAATCTAGTAAAACTGGTTAGTGTCACTTTCAGCGCGATCCTATGAATCTGGGCTTTTGGTACATCCAAATTTCTAGAACTATGCGGCTTGGCTGGCATACATAATCGGAAATGGATCCCGAACAGTCGACTTCAAATATCAAAAGAGGGGTCGCCATTTATCAAAAGGTTGCGAGAACATATTCGGTTAGCAGCCAATTGCACAGCCAAACTCCACATCGAGCTATACGGGGCTAACCGAAACAGTAAAAAGTTGCGATTGGCTGGCTAAGTACGTGTTATATCTTGTTCGACTGAAAGTTCGTCCTGGTTGGAGCGTATTCAGCCTTCATCCTCCAGTATTTAGTACCTAATATTCTACTCGGTGGCATGGTAGCGATCAAAAGAGCATGTTTCGGCTTTCCCCAGATTTGTGTAATGTATCTAGCACCTTGAGCCGCCATTGAGTCATGCTCAGTTCCCTCTGACTTGATATTTGCAGAGGATTTCCAGATCTGTATTTGAATTCTACCGATCAGAATATGTGCAATCTCATTGGGAGACTAACGATGTCTGACAGCGACTGAATGACAATGATCAAAGGTGTCAAAATTTGTGTATGAGTCAGGGAAAGCTGCATACATGATGGCGCAATGTCTGGTCACTATTCCTTGATGTTTAATTCCTAAGAAATGAATGGAAGAGCTATAATGAGTTGCATGCCGAGCATTCAGAATCACGGATGATCAAATGCCAACCTTCATGAGTGGGAGATAAAATCATGACGGCTGCGGAAAAAATCTTGAGAGCCCATGATCTGGAGTCACAGGTTTTCATCATACAGCTTAGTAGAATTCGAGGCGTACCTCGGTCAATTGAGCTGTTGTTCAAGCAAACTGGTTTCTGGAGTGTTATGTCTACTGATGATTTCCGTCCAGCCCTATCATTCCAGTTTAATCTATCAGATCCTGTATTGTGGGGAAAAGCCACATGCGAGATGCTGAAACTTATATGAACGTATCGCTTACATGATCACTCACGTTGCTGTGCACCACCTGATGCTCTACTTTATTGTTCGTTTCAAGTCCTTTACATGACAAAAAACACCTCGGCATGATATCACAGAGTGGTTGGATGTTTCATACTGTGCTCAGATCATTGCATATAGTCATCATCATTATATATGCCTCTTTCAATTCTATCATGGACACTCTCGTCAAAGATGCGATTGGCTCAGGGATCCTGTTTCAAAAAACAAATTGCCCCACTTGCTTCCAGATCAATGAATTTTTGGAAACTAAACGATAGATTATAGCTTAGATCAGACAAAGACCGGACAAAAACCCATTTATATGAGATGAAAAGAGCAATATCATTTTGAGAAGCGACAATCCATGGCCTCAATTCGTCTCTGAACCTTACCCGTGGATCATGATCTACATGCAAGTGTCATGGCTTCGCGGCAGTTACAGTGGAAAATTATGGGGAAACCTTATCATAATGACATTGACTAATGTGAAAAAGAAACGTTTGTATTTTGGGGGTTTTTTTGCGAAGTCTTTCCTTCTCCTTGGTATTCCATGGATTGCTTGTCTTCCCTCAATTTTATGATGTATCTCTTGGAGAACGACAAAGCGCCGAGGTGTTTTCATGTTCTTCAATGCAACCCCAACAAACCCTCAATGAACAGTTCAGATGATGATCACAACGAGGGGTATAGTTCTTACATTCAGTTGGAATGATATTGGGAATCGAAGATTGGATGAGAATACCCCGCATTCTTGGCTCATGTCGGCTTGCATCTACGAGGTGTAGACATGAAGCACTTAACTCCCGGCATTGCAGACTCCAAGAACACCTCGGGGCCACATCCAGACAGTGACATCTTAACTTTGTATATCGGCTCTGGATAGAAGTCACAGAAACATATTTTTAGTAGGGAAACAAGCAGTATGGTGGAGTATTTGGTACCCACTTGATACAACGGGAGAGCGTCTTTTCGCAAAAGGAATATTGAGCGGGAAGACCCGCTTTTTACCCCTTCATATATTATAGACGAATACCTCGGGAATTTTGAGCCAGCAAGTGATGAATTTGTTTTTCCCTCTCGTATAGTTGTTAGCTCATTGTTATCGGTACGAATTATTGATGTGATGTGAGCCAAGTTAATGGGATAAGACTGACGAAACATACCAAGAAAATGTAAGTATATATGAGCATTAAACATCCTCTCATTTTTTGTATATCAGTTTCATCTCATCTCATCTCATCTCATCTCTTTCGATTCTTCATCTCCCATCCTCACTGTGGCATCTTTCCCGCACACATTCAGCTTGATCCAGTTTACTGTCCACCGCACACCACTCAAAATGCATTCACCACTCGTCTTACTCTTCCTCCTCTCAATCTTCTCCAATTCTCTCATCCACGCGAACCCTCTTCCTCTCCCCATTCCCGAGCCCGATACCTCTGCCGTAAACGCAACCGCAGCCTGCACCGATATCCGCATCATCACCGCTCGCGCATCCACCGAATTGCCCGGCGAAGGTATCATCGGCTCTCTAGCTTCTGCTATCCAGCTCGCGACTAGCAAATCGGTCACGCGAACGTCTGTTTCCTATCCGGCTGTGCTGGCACCTTATGCACCCAGTGTTGCAAGTGGTGTTGCAGCCATGAAGGCAGATATTATTGCGGCGGTTGATGCGTGTCCGTCGCAAAAAATTGTGCTTTTAGGGTACTCCCAGGGTGGTGAGTTTCTTCCAATGCATCTTTTCTATTGTTTCTAAACGCTAACTTGTGATGAAACGAACAGCGGAATGTATCAGTGATACGCTCGGAGGCGGAGGGGGCGGAACGTTGGGAACGAAAACTCCGGCTATCGACTCCTCGTATGGTTCTCATATTAAAGCAGCTGTTATGGTATATACCACCTTTCTCTTCCATGTTCTCCTCTCATCTCCTTTTCTTCAATCGTTGTGATCCTCAGCAGTTTACACACATGATAAGTTTCTAACAAGGTCCTCAAATAGATGGGCGATCCTCGCTACATGGTCAACCAACAAGCATTCCACGTGGGAACCTGTTTCCAAAACGGACTCTTTCCCCGCACGAGCGATCAATCGCTCACGAGTTATTCCAGTATCGTGAAATCGTACTGCGATTTTGGAGATCCATTTTGTTGCTCGGGTTTGGATACCTTGGCTCATTTGACTTATGTGACGAAGTATCAATCGTTGGCTTTGTCTTTTGTTTTGGGGAAGATTGCTTAGAGGTAGATAGGGTAGAAGAAGGACTTCAAACGATGAGAGAAGGAAGAGTAAGGAATGATGGGGTGTGGCGAGGTGACGTGAAAGAAACGATGAAGTACGTTGCCTTTGGCGATGGTACATTTTATGCTTCTCCTTTTTATATATATTTTTCTCTTCTTTGTATCTACCTTTTATTTTACGACGATGAAGTTGGAGTCGGGGGAGTGGCATTCAACATGCTATTATGAAAATCTTCTTCCAAATTTGAATCTTCCTAATATGATATTTGTGGGTGTGTGTGGAAAGAAAACCCATAGTGGTGATACTCCCGAAATCAAGCAAAATACACCAACGTTCTATCTATTCACCTGCTATGCTTGAGCGAGTATTGAATTTTAGAGTCTAACATCGCCAGATCTCTCCAAAGTCCCTCGAATAAAATTTGCTCTGCAAGGAAATTGTACATCAAATGGTGATATTCCCAAAGATTCATCTCATATCTCGCCGAATAAAGCACAAATTTGCGATGGAGGGTCTTGATTGGCGCTGAACGCCCTTCCCAAGAAGTTAGCTAAGCCTTCAAAACATATAGCTTGGAAGAGAACGAACTTTAAGAGAATAAACATGGTGTAGATATGCAGAGGAAGTGACACAAGGACTGATTGAACCGTGGTATTGTGTGTCGAAAGATGGAAGAAGAGGAGAGGAAAGGGGCAGAGACGAAGACGGAATGCTTTGAGTGATAGCACTTTCCTCGCTCCTCTATTCGATGACTAATGGATGAATTAGACGAAGTAAATAAAAAGGTAAATTGCAGGATAAGGGGTAATTAAGATAGCTTCTCGGCTCCAAATTTAGAGGTTCTCATTCATCCTAATCAACCTTGAGGACAAGTGAATTTCTGCACAATGATAGCAATTATAGACAAAAAAAGCTGTCATGACAATCTACCCACCAGAGATATCATAATGCAATTTCCTCGATATGCTCCTGCGTAAGCAGGGACTTGAGAAGCTGTACAATTTCCATTCCGATGCAACACTGAGAGAAGACTAGGTGTCAGTCTTCAGTTCTGTTCTCTGGTTCCAATCTCTAGACTGCTTGGAGCAGTACTTCGAGCAAAAATGTGATGATTGCCCGACAACCAAGTTCCAGATTCACTCCTCGGAATAAGAGGCATCATTCAAGCCTCTTTTATTGCATACTCGATACAGAGAATAGCAATAGCAATAGAAAGAATTAATATCTCTTCCATCAATGGTTTGCTAGTCCTGAATTATCAATGTAGAAGCTATGAATACTTGAGCGCGTGAAATTATACATTATAAGTGAGCAATGAGTCAAGATGTTCGATACTGTAGAACACGCTGTTATAATTCTTTCCACTAGCCTTTCTGCGCAGCTCTTGATTTCAATATCAATAAAATGGGCTTTTGTTTACTTAGAAGACTACTGGAGTACATACACTTGTAATGTATTCTATGAGGCTCTAGTCAAAGCTATTGATTTTAGTGACAACGAGAATTGAACGAGAAATCATCGTGTCCACCTTTATGAGAAATGTGACAGCACTGAATGAAAAATCAAAGACTTGAGAAAGCTTAGGTTGGATTACAAATTGGCATGGCGTGGAAAGTATTGGACCTCTCCGCCCTAATCCTATAAGAAATTAAAAGATCAAGAAGAATGTGTGACATCAAGTCTCCATTGTAAAGCAACTAAGCGATGTATTCAGTTATCGATTTGCTTTTGCCAATCTTGTTCTTGATGCACTGTTGAATCTTCATGGTCCTTTGGTCAGATATCTTCTTTTGAAACAAACGCAGAGGTTATAGAAACCCGAATGAAACTCAACTTCTCAAATAAGCCATCGACTTCAACGATGAATCTGCCCTTGCACTTTGCGAGTAATTTTGAATATTCTCATAAAAAGTCATATACTTCCAATATATATGAAATCAATCTTCCTGATTCCATTCCTAATTGCTACCTCAATGAACTCCATTTAATAAAGTTTCACCCTCAGCACTATTTCCTCCCTCGCCTGCATCTTCCAAAACCCAATCTCTGACTGCACCTTTCCAATCACTAACCCTCCCATCTCCAACCTTTACACTGACAACCCTCACCTCTTCTCCCTCCACAAACACTCTCCCACCATCTCCCTCTCCAGCCCTAACTCCCTCCTCCCCAAGAAAAACACAATTCTCCAAATGTTTCTCCCTCAACCATTGCTCTTCTTCTCCCCCCCTCTCGACTATCCTCGCTTCCCCATTAATCGTCGCACTAATACTGCTAATCGCACTCGTATTCAATCCTATCAGCATTTCCGCCAAACTGCTCCTCCCTCCCGCATTCCGCGGCGGACTCGCAGCTCTATTTCCCGTGGGCGGACGATGCGATACCCAATCATGGACTAACAGCGACACGTGTGGATTTTCGAGAAGGTTGTGAGTTTTCTTCGAGGATGGGTTCGTGGTCATGATGATGGTGGGATGAGGAGACCAGGGGGTGCTGGGGAGATAGGTATAGTTCATGAGGGAGACGTGAGGACGGAGCGATGTGCATGTGGCAAGATGCAGCTATGGTTCATGCATCGTCAGTATGTGTTTGTGAGGAAGATGCGATTGAGGGAAGAAGGTGAGAACATACAAATCTAGCATTTTCTAAACATTGGACTACTTCCGATGGTAAGGTCCTCGAGACTTGGAGATTGGTGGTGCCGGCCGAGGCTTCGTAATTCAAAGGAGCTTCCGACATGATTTCGCTGTGTCAATATGCTTCTGAGGTGTGAGTTGATTGTAATATATTCGAGAATCAAGAAAAGTCGAAGCCGACGAGTACCGATGGAAGGCAAGCTTAAAACGAAAGAGGAGATCGGGCATGGCGGGGCATTACCTGATCTGACCTCAGTGATGATGTCTGATTATGTAATATTCGATAAGCTCTAATCTTCATCGCAAACTGATCGCAAAATATCTCAAGCAATGCATTTTCACCACTTCATTCGCATATTTCCAATTCTATGAAACGGGCAGAGGAAGTATTCTCTATTGTTGCCATAAGCATATTCGCCTTTATCAATGTAGGTATGAAGTAAAGAGGATGAGATTTGGGCTTATTTTCAGCCAGTTTTGAAAAGCTCTTATCTAATCTACTCTGCTCTACAACATTTCTTTCATTCCTGTCAAAATTCACATTGCTCTTTTCTTTTGCATTGAAACCCGTTTTTGCAGGATCATCAGTCGCATTCGTTCTCTCTGATGCTACTCTCATGTTTCGTACTGATCTCTTTTCTTTCCTCATGATTACCAAACCATGATTCCTCTACCCCCTCCCTCAATCCGGGGCAATTCCATCCGCCACATTCATCTCAGCGGCGTCACC
The DNA here is from genome assembly GCA_019395245.1 of Botrytis pseudocinerea. NCBI lineage: Eukaryota > Fungi > Ascomycota > Leotiomycetes > Helotiales > Sclerotiniaceae > Botrytis > Botrytis pseudocinerea. The sequence goes on from JAHXJK010000018.1 coordinate 49,239, forward strand.
CCCTTCCACATTGCTCAAACCATTCAATCCACGCTCGTATCCAGGCTGCTCGAATATAAGAAAGGTATGTCTGTTTCAATACATTCCTATCTCCCTTCCCGGTGTCTATCGTGATCCTAACCAGCACGCAGAAGCCTCAGCTCAGCAACATGCCGACCCCAAACCTCCCGCGCCAATTCCTACAGTCCTCACATTCCAACCGACTCCCGTCTACACCACCGGGCGACGCGAGCTCCAAATTCCTCTTTCCGAAACTCTCCTCAAATCTCTTCGCGAGCCATTAATCCCTGTTTCGACCACCCATCTACCAACCATCCGCAAACCGTTCACCACCTCTGACAAAACGCAACAAATAGCCGACGTGGTGCAAACGCCTCGCGGCGGTCTCATAACATTCCACGGTCCCGGCCAACTAGTCATTTATCCCATCGTTGACCTACTAGCTTTCCGCAACATAGGCGCAAAATGTTACGTGAACCTTCTAGAAGAATCGACCATCCGACTGCTCCGCAAAATGGGCTTGGAGATTCTCGGAAGAACAGAGAATCCAGGGGTATGGCTGAACGAAGGCGAGAAGCTAGCAAGTTTAGGAGTGCACCTGAGGAGAAACGTAAGTAGTTACGGGGTCGGACTCAACATGATCATGGAGAGAGGATGGTGGGACCGAATCAACGCATGCGGGCTCGACGGCAAAAGAATTGTGAGTATCGATGAACAAATGTCCGATGCGGAAACGCAGGGTTTCAAGGAACACGAAGAGAACAGATGGCCCGCATACAAAGCCATGTTGAAGGATGGAGCCGCGGTCGCACAAACATGGGTCGCCGAATTTGCCGCAGGACTAGGACGACTAGACCGAGGCGAGAAGTGCGAGGAGAGTAAAACGGCAAGCGAAAACAGTATCAAAGTTAGACCCGACGAGAAAAGTAAGCCGGGCGATACCAACGAGGTACACTGGACGAGCTGGGAAGACATGCCAGAATCGGTAAAGAAATTAATCCCATTCGATATCCGCGGAGGAAACGAATTGAACACAAGCACCGGTGGGGGATATGTAGAATACCGACCGTGGAGAGGGTAGAGTAGAAAAGAAGAATGGTAGACGTGCAAAATAATTGACTACAGTCTCCAAGTTTTCGTATACTCTTGCAAGAAAATGATCATCTAAAATCCTTACAGAATAACAGCATCTGTCTAACAGTGCCTACAAGCGAAGGTTTTGAAGACAAGCGAGCGACCGAGGAGAGGAATAGATAGATATTATATATACCTACATATGTACCTATCTATCTATCACTTTATGTCTCATCATTCTATAAAAAGGAGTAAGCTTTTCTAATAATACGAGTTATTTCTATGACAACGAAGCAATTCTATGTTACGTATAACATTAGATAGACATACTTTCAATTTAAATTTTATTCTCTCCTATCTCTTCTTATCCTCTCTCATCATTTCTCATCTTCTCCTATCCCCCCTTTTTTTCCCCCTCCTCATCCCATCTCCCTCTGTCATCTTGTATGTAAATTAATCTCTTCAATTCCAAACTTAACGAGAAGAAGCTTCATACTGATCGAGGAAGTAAATGAAAAGAGATAAGGTGGTAATAGTATTAATCGCAAATGAAGGACGATAACTGAGCAGATAAATGATGAGTCTCATCTCACCAGTCCCTAATCATTGCTTTACACAAACACAAATCACTTATCAATTTTGAAGCACCTTCATGTATTAAAATAATAGAAAAGCCAACATTAAGGTATTATTACAACCACTAACAAAACAAGTGGCAAAAAAAGAAAGAAGTGAACTCCCCGACCCCATCCAACCATCCACTATTAATATCGCTAACGGGAATCTTCGCGAGATCCCCTGACACTGCCACGGCCGCTAATACGGATTTCCCAATCCGTTCATAAATTAATACAAAAACCTGACTGACGACTAGTCGTGGGTATCGATTGATTGCTTCTCATGCGTGTCCATTCCGGTCGCAATCTTGTAGTCCAAGTCGGTCGATTTCGTGCTAAATCTCACAGAATTGTTAGCATCGGCCTCATCAACAATGAAGATACGCATTTAAGCATAATCATCCTTGACAACCCGACGCTGACTTTCATTTCTGGTGAAGGAACTATCGTCTCCACGAGTAGCACGTTTCTCGCGTTGATTGCGGTAGAATGAAAACATACCGCCACCATTAGTACCTGCTGCTTCAATTGGAGCATCACGAACAGCGGATGGCTGACTATTGCGGCGTTCTGCGCGACTTTTACTCGCGCTTCCTCCAATACAAAGGAGAACAGCAGAAATCGCTAGGCATGCCCATGCTGCCCAAGTGAAACCGAATGCATATCGGCCTAGACTCGCACTCATATTGAAGCGACGGAACTGGTTGCGTGTTTTCACGAATTCGGCACTGCAAATTGATTAGATTACGATGTATTGAGTGAGTATGATGGGAGAACTTACGTCATCAATGAAGCTCCAAGGGAGAACCAAAAGAGAGCTATCATTGACAAAACAGATCCGGAAAAGGAGCCTACTCTGCTGGTCATTGCAAAAAGCGAAGCAAAGAAGGCGAAGACCGTGAAGAAGAGCCCCATGAGGTAGAACACCCATCCAAATCTCCACATGTAGAAGTAGGTGAAGCTAGTGGTGGACTTTCCGTATGAACTACATGATATTAATTTGTGTCCCAAATTCTGGGATTGGGCATTACTTACCCACGAACACTGGATGGAGCACCAGAGCCACCTCCAACCCAGGCATACCCGACGGGAAGAGCCGGCACTGAGCTACCACAATCAGTGTTTCCGGCTCCACAGACTCTGAAAAAATTCCATTGTGACACTGGCCTGGCTCCAGCAATACTTGAAGTGTCGGCTGAAAGAAATTGTGTCTTGTCCAGAGGACTTGTGCCTGTGATGCCACCTAATATCACAAAGAACATGAACATAATCGAAGCACCAAGGAGGACCAGGGACACAATGCCCATTATGCCACCTGCAATCAATCAACAATCAGCTACTTTCCTTTGAGAGCGTTGGTTTGTGTAACCAAGGATCTGTAGAGACGGAGACAAGAACTCACGAGTAGCAGCCATGATGGACGAAGCGAATTAATTGTAAGATATTAAGAGAAAAAACTCGATTGCAGCAAGAGGAATGCAATGCAATTGTGAAGGATGATGGGAAACTATGCAAAATGCCATGTTAGCCTCTTACATTCCCTATTCCAGCCCATCGTGCCATTGATCAGCAAGGGAAAATCTCCGTCGTCGTACAAGCGACACCTTGCAGATCGGTGTCATTTATCGCAACGCCATCAATTAATTGAATGGAAAGGGAATCCCACTTACTCCAGACGAAGGGTATCCAAATTGGGCGATGCTTTCAAGATGGCACGGAAAGATCAATAGATGATGTATGGAGAGATGGAATGATTTGTTGGAAAGGAAAGGAAGGAAAAGATCGAAAGACAAACAGACGGAAAGCTTTTAAGGGTTGAAATTTTAGTACGCCAGTTTTGCTGCTGGTGCTAAGGTAACTCAAGGAAAGACCAAACCAAGTGGAGGTGGGCGCGGGCGGCAGTTACGGCGATGACGATAGGAAGTTCGCTTCCACTAGTAGATATCGGGTTAAGTGAGTTTGACGGCTTGATCGTTGGCTGAATATTGACTTGCTATAATGGACAATGGCCAAGTTCTTGGTGGGTGGAATGATGAAGGGGAGGAACTATGAGGTAGAAGTCTTAGTTGCAGGTGCAGGTGGAAGATGGATGTCCCTCCAGCGACGTGATATGATGTGTATGTGTATGTGTATCATTCGTGTCTTCCAACCTTTGCACGTTAGACATTGCGCTTGGCTGTTTCTTATTCATCGGTCAAAAAGACTGGAGTCCATTCTCTTGTTTTCTTTTCCTTTCCTTTCCTTTCCCTTCCCTTCCCTTCCTTTCCTTTCTCTTCTCTTCTTCCTGTTTCTTTCTCGCGTCGTCGTTCTTTGTCCTCTCTGCATTTCTTCTTCCATTCACGTGCTCTAGTACGAACGAACCCCCATGTCACGAACGGAAAACAAATGCAGAAAATGCTTTGACGCTGATTACATACGCCATTTACCGATGAAGCTGTTGATGGTTGGATGTCTGGATGATGTGGCTGACGGACTTTATCGGCCATACGTCATAATGGAGCGACTAGGGATGGGCTAGTTACTGCACTGATCGACTTCTAGGAAGATCCACGATCCACCCGACCGAGCAAAGGGTAAAGAAGGAAGAAGAGTGAGTGAAGACGGAAATGAGAAGCTTTGACAATCTTTGACAGCTGGGGGTGTTGCTAGTGATGGAGAGCTAGGAAATCGGAAATCTTTTTTTCTTCTTTCCTCTCTTCCTCTCCAGCCAAGTTTTGGCCAACGACGATGATTCGGCGGTTCAAGGAGCAAAGCACTCTCTCCACATCAATGTCCATTTCGAAAGCGAGACACTCCAATCGTATACATTGTCCTTCATCGATACCTACCGGAGGTACGAGGCAGAGGTGGTTCATCTGATAACTTGATTTTCCGTCCAAATGAATCAAGGTATTGCGACGTTCCTTCTGTACCATGATTCGACGATAGGAATTACCCCTCCTTGTCTTGGCGAATAGGATGTCTCTTTGACATTGCATTCTAGAATGTCTTGTCTTGACTATTATCTCATACCCCTCCATCCCTCCATCACACAAGGAGCAGTAGACCGGAAACGTGACTATCACGAGCATCTAGTGGGCGGAACCGTTTGCAGCCGGACAAGAACTAGGTTCCTTCACAGGTAGTGAGGTAGTTTCCTTCCACCCCCGCTTACCTAGCTGCTAGCTACAGAGCCCGGTATGGGCATGAATGCAAATGCAAATGCAATTAATTAACATGTTACCTCTGGCTGTTCTACGTATTATCGAATCTCAATCATCTCACCTCACCAAAAAGTCAACGACTACTTCAACCGGCGTAAACAATATGACTTCACCATTCCCGCGGCTGAGATCACATGACACTCGTGACTTCCCCGCATCTTAGAGAGAAAGAGGTAGCTATGTGAAGAGAGCATGTCTATATCTACCAGGAATAATCCCATGTGATTCAAATAAATGAGTGCCCTTATTGAGTCTGTCTAATCATTACAATGCAGGTGAACATTCAACTCAACGGAGGCAATAACAATTATAAAATCGAGCGCAGCGAGGACTGGGGGTTTGGGGGCTTGCCCCCATCAAAGAGGTAGATCATTCCAGTGGCAGAATGACTAAGGTTAATCCAAGGCGGTGGATATGAGAATGGAGAGTGAAATGAATTGTTGAGGAACAACACCCAGGTATGATTCATTCTTATCAATTCTCAATCTTATATCTCATATCTCATATCTCAAATCTCATATCATCTTCAAAAACATACGAAGCCATCCTGTTCGACTGCATTAAATCTCTCTCAGGTACCTTTAGCAACATTCAAACGATTGCAAGAAACGATGGCTGTGTTGATGTACGCACGCAAAGGAGAGGAACAGCCAAGCATCTCACGATAAATCCACACGGGATTATTTACTCTGTTCAATTGGGATGCATCTCCATTTGAAGTGATTCTTATCAATATGCATCAATTCATCTTATTGGAGAATAATTTGAGGAGAATCATCCAGCATACACAAGCCTTCTCGGAAGAAACGCCCAAGAAATACATACTATCAATCCGATGAGCAGTTTTCTGCATTCGCGTGGGTTCAATATTTGCTGTCTGCATATCATCGTTCGATGAAACATTAGAGAGTATTAGGCCCGAATCAAAATTATCTACCTAGTCTACCTAGATGCTCTCCAATACGATAATTTTCGAGAAGAAAAATGAGCAACGTTACAAATACTCGGAGCGCGAGGAGGAAAATTCAGATTCATGCAGGGACTATCGAACATCCTACCACATTATCCTATATTGAATCTCCGAGGCACTACACTGTAACGGCTATATGCGAATCTCAACATCTCTCAAATTAAATCCTCAAGGGGGCGGATCATCCCCGAACCCCTACAGCACCCGATTTCAACACTACCACCACGGTCCGTTCCGAATGGGAAAACTACATCCCACCTATAAACATCTCGGTCCCGGCCTCCAATCCTTCATCATACGATAACCGAGTTCCTGGGACACCATTCACGTCTTGCATATCCCAGGGTGGGATTTCAGGAAGGTAGATTTAAGGATTAAATGTGACATACTTTTTTGGAAGTATCTCCGATGCTTATGCATCGGATTGCAAACTAATCGAGTAAGTGCAGACCGAATACTCTTCAATGCCACGCACAATGGATGTATGTGAGATTGTGTGTAACGGTGTGAGTGATAGCCGAGGGAGTGGACTAGAGTACTAGGTAGGTACATAACCCTTGCGGCAGGAGATCGACAAACCCCGGGTGAATCCACTTGGATTTAAGGATTTCTAGGACTAGCTAGATTTTACCCGTTTGATGGATGGATGGAAGGCAATGTGATTTTGTGATATATTTGTTTATCCGTTGTAATGTTCAGGGAAGTTTCCCTAGAATGGCAGAATTCTTTGTTAATATGTCTTTCTGGAGATGCTGGGTGAGTGGGTGCTTCTTTTTTACTCTCGTATGAGAAATTCTCGAGGGCTGAAAGTTTGATATTTGAGGAATTGAGTACGGATCTTGAGAGAATTTTATTTCTTTAATACCTCAAGTGAATTTAATCGCTCATGTAGATCCTCAAAGTTTCTGACGATGGTTGAGCGTCTCAATATTTTGAGTGACTTTAAGACCTAAGGTGAATTTCACAACTCAAGCGAATTTAAACTCTCCAATAGATTTAATCCCTCAAGTAATAAATGTGTTCTCTCCAAGAAATCCCAAGACTTCCCGATGAATGTCGAGCGTCTGAATCAAGTTTCGTTTGTTTAATATCATATTATGTAATTTACATTCAATTTATTCATACCATCTATTCCTTGAGTGCTTGAGCGACATGTTGCAAAACACAACGTGGGAACAATTCTCGCCTGTTCCCAGCGGATGGCATCGAAGAGTGATGAATATGCGTGTGGAATATAGGTGTATGTTATACATAGCAATTATGAAAATGAGAGAAAAGTCATCTAAAGGGTCGAAGGGAGGAATAGATGATTTGGTTTGGGCTTTGGAAGAAAGAGATAAAGAGATCGAGGGGGGAGGGGATGATGGGGAAGTTCTGGGGAAGAATTGCGATTCTTGAGGTGGGCTGGAGGGAGATGATTTTGGGCTGTAGGTGTGGTGGAGTGGTGGAGGAGACACAGGAGGAATGGGAGATGGAGAGGGTGGTTGGTTAGATGCTCTCGTTACTATTTTCTCGAGGATTCATCTATGAATAGAGATTCTTGTCATCTCTCGACAGTGCACACATGCTGTTATCTATAAACATTCTGTATACGGATAGAATACTTAGTCTCGGTCATTATTTGTCTAGAGCAGGAATGCTGTAGTATATATATGTATGATCCAGATACAAAGTTCAAGCAATTCAATATCCCTCGAAGTCGAAGCATGAAAAGGCATAAATTTATTTCAGGAAACCCAAAGAATTTAATCTTGCATTATGTGTTTCTCAAGAGAGATATCGATTATACTCGCTTGAGTATTGTTGGAGATGTTAATTAATAAACAAACAATTCCTATGAGAAATAAGATGATATTGCATCTATCTTGTTAAACACCTAGTTCCATTCTGTCACGACGATGGATATATGTATACGCAGGTGCGAAAATGAACAATTCTAGCTATCTATCGATGTGGACTTCCACATACGCCGCCATGTATGAACGTGTCTACGATACATTTCCTTCATAAATGCGCCAAGTGTTCCTGAAAATTTACATCGCTTATGGCCTTCAAGCGAACCACACATCCCAGCTAGGGAAGAATGCACAATATTCGAGATGAAGATGGTGAGTTTGGCTTGAGGCTAGTCGACGTAGTGAGATTGTAGTCGATTCGGCTCATCTCTAGCTAATGCTATGTATGCTGACTATGTGATACGTCTATAGTGATATGTATCTAATCGGATGAAAGAAAGAGGAAGAGGTTCTAAAACCCACTTCTCTCCAGATATGGTCCGAGTTGCTCGCATATGAGATTTTCCTTTCTGTCTGTATAGTTTCTCTCGCTTGCCGTCTAGCCTCTGAGACTCTGAGGATGATTTGAGATTGGCATTTGAAAAGTTCTCTGTAAATACAGTTTTGGAACTCGTTATTAATCCGTCGATCTATCAATCTCCTTCTCCTCTCCGAAAGGATGTGAGGATAGAAAAGAGAAGAGAAGAGAAGAATAGAAAAGATGACAATCATATTCACTCGAATGAATCGTCAACAGAGTGAAGTAAAATCCACATGCCTCTCTAAAATTTATGTGTAGAATATCTACTCACCTAACTATCCTATATCCTTTCCGTAAATCTAATTTCTTATTAAATCTTCCCTGTCTTCTACCCATAGCCAGCCCCGCGCTTTTATCACCTCTCCCTATCTATCTACATCATATAGATTACTACTAAACAGCTCTCATTTCAAGCTTACTATCTTCAGAGCGTCATTTGTGAATTCCCGAATATTGTAGTTATCCACAACTCATCTTCACAATCAAACACCATGTATCACCAAACCAGCAAAACCAATCCATACCTCATACCTCTGCGTATCCAAACATCCAATCTCTTCTCTTCTCCTCTCCTCTCCTTCACTTCCCCAGGCCGGCCCCACATCAATATCCATCCAGCGAACTCCACTTTATCTACACATGTACCTACTCGAGTACAATATATGCATTAAACATACCAACAAGCACAATCACCAACTGTTTGTGCTCTAGATACAGATAGATAGATAGATAGATACCTAGGTAAGTAAATACATATAAGCATATATATATTCACACATGTGAAACTCAACTCAACTCGGGGTAGCAAAATCAACTAATTCCCAATCCACAAACTAAGAAGTGGATGTGCATCCCCACAAACCCCTAAAGGCAATCCATCTCATCTTGTGAAAATAAAACTAGCCATTTTCAGTAACCTATCTACATACCTACCATCCATTCATCCCTCATCACATAAAGAATCCAGCCAGATCTAATTCATACCTCTGATCTCTAAATCCCTACTTTTTCCCACATACATACATACATACATCCACACATCCGCATCAACATCCACATCCACATCCACATCCACATCCACATCTACATCTACAGCGTAAACCATTACGAATACACCACACTGCACACCCCTCCCATCCTCATCACCATCTCCATCTCCGGCGCATCTCGGCTTCACTTCTCTCCCTCCCCCACACTCCTCTTAGTCTAGAACCAAAAAGCCCAAAGCCCAACGCCAAACGATTAATAATCCACCATCCCCGAACTTCACAACTTCCTTAGTTACTTCGTTTAGCCAATCCATAAAATTACATCATTCTATTCATAACCTATCCCACATACATACATACATACATACGTACACACATACATAAGCAGCATCCATTGATTTATCCAAACTTGGTTTTGACTGTGATTTATCTTTTCTCTACTGGGGGAAGGTATACAATGACAATCTTGATGACACATTATGATTGTGTGAGTGGTAATCTGTAATCTATAGTCTATAATTTCTCATCTTCTTTTCCTTGCCCTCGTTTCTCTTCTCTTGCTACTTGCTATCTGATTTGTTCGTTTATATGCATATATTATATACATACATGCACACATGTATAATTCTTTCTACACGCTCAATTCCTCAACTCAGATCTCCAATCTCTCTCATCCCATCACACTCTATCCCACCCCTCCATGCCCTACCCCGACCCCTACCCCCATCCTACCCTACCCTCTAGATCTCATCTCCAATCTCGATCTCACCCATCGGGGAACCAATTTTTCATTACCGCTAAACGAATAAATCCTACCCTATCCTATCCCATCCCATTCCATCCCATCTCATCTCAACTCCTCCTTGTCTACTCCATCATCCATCCACCCATCCATCCACATTCGTGCACCCATCCCCCTCAAATTCTCCCCTCTCGTTTCCTTCAGTTTTGCTAACCCCCCGAGATCCCGCCACCGCATCCACCGAATCCACAAGTCCCTCCGAACCTGGCGAATCTACCGGCTTCATACCTTTCCAAACTATTCCCTCACTTCACTTCGCCCCCACCCCTCCCTCGCTTATATAAACCAAATTAACCAAAAACTACTCCACATCTCACCATCTCACCATCTCACGCATTTTAATCACAATCACAATCACAATCTCAATCTCAATCCCAATCCCGATCCCCCACCACTCCCAGTGCAAATCTCAATCCAGCACAATCCAGTACATCACATCCTCTCGCCGAAAAACAAAGAAAAAAATATATACAAAAATAAACAAAATAAAATAAAATAAATAAGATTGATCTGTCACCGCTCCATCAATCACCGCTCCGTACACACTCATTCACCTACCCAATAACTACCCAGCTATCCACCTCGTCCGCGCTCCACGAAGAAACCCCAAGGAGAGCAACTACAAGCAAGCAAGCAAGCAAGCACGCCTCATTCCACTCCACTACACCCTTTGCCCTGCACTCCGCTCCAAAACCCCCTCCTCGCCTACAAACCAAAACCAAAACCCAACCCCCCCAAAAAAGAATGCCACCCCTCTCAAAAACCATTCTCCAAACTCGTTTCTCAAATACATCCACCAAAAAACCCCCTCATATGACATATGACATATACCGACTAATAACTAACTAACTAAGTAACCAACCAACTAACTAATTCCCTGAAAGAAATCCCACCCACGCACTAAAGACTAAAAACCAAACCCTACGTAATCTAGTATCCCATCACCCATCACCCATCACTCATCCACCCCAGCATACCCTCTACATACACATACACATAAAAATCCAAACCCGATTATTCTCCATCGATCCACATCCAACCCACAACCCATAACCCACAATCCCTCCCCTTCCCTTCCCTTCCCTTTCCTACCTAACCACTTTCTCCCTTCCGAATCAATCCCCCTCTCCAATACTCATCCCCGACGATTCCCCATCTATTCATCCATTCATCTTTCCCCTGCCGCCCACAATATCCCCGATTATTTCCCATTTCCCATTTCCCATTTCCTACAGCTCACGGCTCATCTCGACACAAATGAACTAACTACCTAGATCATAAAGATAACCTCAATACTTTGAACAAACTTCGCCCCTCCCCCCTCCCCCTCGCCCTTCTTCCTTCGCTAATTCTTCTCAATTTGTGTGTTTATACCTACTCATCACTTGATCTCATCTCTTCTGATCTCATCTCACCTCATAGAACATCTTTCAACAAATAGCAAAACCACATGTAACAATCATCCAATAAAAGACACTCAAAAATTATTCGAAAATTCCATTTCATTTGATTCCCAAGTCAACAAAAAAAATCATCTTGTTATGATATGATATAAATCTGCACATTTCGCAAAGTCCCCCAAATCAAGTTCCTTGGAACTCCTTTAAAACATATGAACACAAAAAATTACCCCCAATACCTGCATCATTAATATCATAATTTTTTTCCCTCTCCCAAACCCCATTTCATGAACCGTGCCTAACCTCACTTATCAACTACTTCTCTTTCTTGCCCACCCACCATACCCTCCTCCTCCCCCTCCTTTGCTACCTACACCTAAGCCGTCTTCCTCTGGCATCCATTCTTCTGGTTGAAAATTCGGATTATTGTAATGCGCCGTATTATAATGACTATTTTTAAACGTGCTAGTTTGAAAACTGGGTACGGGTCCCTCTTGTAAATCGGCTGATATCGCCCATTCATACTTGCTTGGGCGAAAACTTGCTGCTGGTATACCTAATGAGATAGGAGATGGGATAGTATGAGGATTGGGTGGGGGTAGGGTGTGAATAGGAAGGGAGATTGGCGTATTTTTGAATGGGTGTGGCGAGGCGATAATCGGGGTAGGGGTATTGATTGAAGTAAATGTTGAACGATTGGGAAGACTTGTGACTGAGGTTACGGATTGTGGTGTTGAGACTGAGTTTCCTGCAGGTGACAGAGGTGACAAGGCGGTAGATGGCGCAGGTGCAAATGCTTGAGACATTGGCGATTGATATTGCGTACCAAAGTTTGGATATGGTGATGCGAAACTAACACCCGGGATACTGAGGAGGAGATCCATAGTTTGATATGGGTTCATAGGAGGATGTGCTTCAGTCGAGTGTTGATGGGTAAAATTCGTGGCTCGATTGACTTGAATATTTGAGCTCATATCAATACTTTGCCGTACAAGATCCTTATACAAGATATCGTAATGACCAGGTCGATATAGGAGGTATATCATGGGACCTCCTGGGTTGGTGGGCTGACCATTTGAATCTTCAGCTTGAAACATGTGACTGTTGACTTGTGTGCCCTCACTGCGGTCGAGATAGACAATCTCAACGGAGAAGCGGGTAGGTTTCAGGAGAATGTCGATGAGTAAAGTCATACCAAGATGATCTATTTCTTGATTAGGCGGCTCTAACCATTCTTTTCGATATTGATCGATACCACCGCCGTCTGGTATAAAGCCTTGGTAATTTTGAGGGTTAGCTTTCAGCCATGAGCTAGCCAATAATCGAAAATGGTACACGATAGCGTTCGAGATTTCTGAGTTGTTGAATCGATCCAAGATCAAGGATTCAGCAGCTGGGATAGAAGTATCCATTAAATCCCCCATGTCTCTCAACAAGGTGGTCGTTTCTTCCACCATGTCCTCGAAGATCCACGCGTCGAATCCTCCAGCCGTGGTGAGTAGACTGTTCAACGATAATATCCTTGCTAGTTCATCCTCTACCTGACTTCTATTCCCCATTCTCAGTAAGGCTTCAAAGTAGGAGAATCCCGCCGCTAAACACCAAATATAAATCAGCTCTACCCATAACAATGGCTATTGACGGCGAATATCATGTTGTTTGTGCACGGGTATCATCAAGCACCAAGCTCAGAGGACTTACCCCGCCATCCACAATTTCCATCACCAAGAATCGGTCGATAATGAGAATATTTCTGAGGCAATGCCTAGCACCAATTGTTAGTGACGGGTAGCGTAGAGAATACAATCAGCTATCGATCACTTACAGAAGTTTTCGAAACATATATTGGGTCAGCTTTTGCATATTCTTCAGCTATGACCAAACTGCTCTTCTTTTCCCCCACTAATGGGCCCTACTGGACTGTCAGTTCAAGCTCTGTACCAAAAAATGCCACCAGTTCACAACTAGTTTGAAGCTCCTGTGACGATGCCAAAAAATCAAAAGATTCATACCTCCAACGCTGGTTGAAATTCTCTGGCTAAAGCTTCCTGTGCTTCCATATCATTAACTCCATTGACACCGCTGTCCTCCATTTTGTATTGTGGCTGATTGTGATGTGCGAATAATGGTGGTAGAGAAGAATTGGTATTGGTGTTGTGGGGTAGATTGATCGTGCCCGTAAGATTTGGGTTCGAATTCGCAGAGCTACTGTTGATGGGACTAAAAATTGGTTGTTGTGGATGTCGCTGTTGGAATTGTTGCAGGGTATTTCCCAGTCCGCGGCCCGTCGTGGTACCTTGTCCTGGTTGGGTTGCAACAACAATTGAGTTCAGGTTATCCACGATGGCTGTCGTTGTTGGTGGTGTACATGCCGAGGGAGAGGAGTGAGATAAAGAATTTGAGCGTTGCTGCTGCTGCTGTTGTTGCGCGTGAGATTGTGGATGTGAGTGCGTGAGCGTGTGGTTGTGGTTGTGGTTGTGGTTGTGGTTGTGGTTGTGGTTGTGGTTGTGAGGATGAGGGTGAGGGTGAGGGTGAGAGTGCGATTGAGATTGAGAGTGGGATTGAGGGTGTGGATGTTGGTGTTGGAGTGGATGTTGATGTTGATGCTGGTGCAGTGATTGTGTGTTTGAAAGCGAATTGTGGTTGAGGTTGAGGTTGTGGGTGTTAAGATTTGGATTTTGATTGTGGTTATGATTGTGGTTGTGGTTGTGATGGAAATTGTTGAAATCCAGAAGTGGTGGAGGAGGTTGTGGTTGTGGAGATATATTTAATCCATATGTAGAGAAGGGTGAAAATGGTGTGGGTTGTGGTTGGAACATGATAATGGAGTGAGTGGTGAGGTAGGATAGTGCTTCCTTTTTTCTCTCTCTTCACTCTACAACAACTCTCTTATAGTTGAAGGTTCCTGTCGAATATTACACTTCACTCTTTTCTTACTTCACTCTTTTCTTACGTCTTCCACTTCTCTCTTCTCTCTTCTCTCTTCTCTCTTCTCTCTTCTCTCTTCTCTCTTCTCTCTTCTCTCTTCTCTCTTCTCTCGTCTCTCTTCGCCTCCTCTCGCTCTTTTCCTACTCCGTCCACGTCTTCGTTTCTCTCTTCTCGCTCTCCAAAATCACCAGTAAAAGACAAATAAAAGACAAAGAAATTCTTCGAGCGGAATGGGGATTCGCCTCTTGCACGTCGTCGTCGCTGTTTACCTTTCCCTCTCACCACAAGCAATTAAATATATGGCAGAGAAGAGGTGGGAAGTGACGGACGGGACTCTGAACGCATACAATATAAAACTCGAGGGAATCAAAAGACCAAGTAACGAACAAGTACAACGTGAAGTATAACCGCCAATAGATCAACGAATAGTGTGACGGATTGATAAATTGATCAATTGATTAATTAATGGATTTGCAACAGAACCGAAGCTTAACCAAAGCTTAAAAAAGTGGTTTGAGCCTGGAGAGAAATCAGACCATCAATTGATCAAGGTCCAAAGTGACATCGGCCGTGGGAAATCGATGTGCTAGGAATGGTAGTGGGAATGATAATGATAATGATAGTAAGAGTAATAATGAATGATCGACAAGAGCAAGACGCGGAATGTAACGGCACCCAAGCCCTGGAGGATACTAGTAGCGTACGCAAGAGAACCTCGAAAGAGTGAGGGAGTCTTGGAGGAAATTGATATCGGAATAATAGTAAGATTGATATCAAGATGGATGATCCTTTTCAAGGGGGGGTCAGGCCAGCTTGGTCGGTCGGTCGGTCGGTCGGTGGTCGGTCGGTCGGTTGGTTGGTTGATTGATGGATGATGGATGGACTGCTCGATTGATCGATATTTACATTGTCTAGTCGTGGTGATCTGATGTGAGTTGCGCTTTGCTGGTGGATGAAGATTTCCTCTCCTCTCCTTTCCTCTACCTCGTCTCGGTGTATCGATATCGAAATGTCTTGGATGCGTGAATGTGGCTTTTGGGGGCGTCGTGGATGAAACGTTATTGGAGTCGCCTGGGGATTTGGTGCTTTATGTGGTTTGATTTGGTGCGACGCACCATGAGAATGTACAAAAGGCGATGGGAGAATAGAGGCAGCGGACCTGGACGACCGAGCGAGAGGCCAGGACAGGGCTCGGATGGGTTAGAGCAGGTACAGAGCACAGCAATATGATATGTACATGTGCAGTAAACGGAGATGTGAACGCGAATGTAGATGTAGATGTAGGGGTGCACAATATATGTAATGAGGATCAAGAGACGGAACCAGGGGAGGAGGGAGGAAGATGGGAGAGAGTGTCAATGGACGGAGTGCGGGAGAAAGAATGAATGGGGAGAAAGATGGAGACAGGGTATTGTAGTCAAGGTCCAGATTGGCCGACGACCTGGCCCTTCAGATACCAAGAATGGATCCGGAAAGGGGGCACTGGAGTATGTGCGATGTATTCATGTAGCGAGGGTGGCAGACAAATGAGCAAGGACGAGAGTAGTTGGATTGGAGAGTGACGAGGTGATCCGGCCAAGCAAAGCAAGTGGATTGACGAGAGTTATAGATGTGGTCCTTATATTGATTCTGTGTACATCGCATGTGTCGATCGTGCTTATTTTTCATACGTCGTCAGATTCTATGTCGCTCTTCGTTCTTCAGAAGTATCATACTTCACACTTCAGCTCTCCCAATATCTGCTATCTTCGCACGGCGAAATACTCAATAGAGGCCAATTCTTTCCAGCTTTTTCTTCTCGTCCCTCTGTGACCCATTCACACGTATGCGCCCAGACTCTTCTCACAATCTCTCTTCTGGCTTCCTCTTCGTTTGTCCACTCGATGATGGGTTGGGTTATGCATACATCGGTAGCCTCACAGCAAAATCCAGTACGAGGGCCCTGCTCAAATTGCGAAAAGATACCGTTCGTTCGTTCATTCGGCCTTGACCTTTCGTAGCCTGTCGGTTCCCTTTTGGTCTTGGTCTTAAATCCCTCGACGAATGATGAGGAGCAGGAAGAACAATATGCAATCGCTATGTAGGGTAATAAATAGCTTCGTTCTATCGTCAAGTCGTTTTTCGATTCAGCCAAATATGTAAGGAGTGCAGGTGGGCTAGAAAGATATTTCCAATCGAAACAACATATACACGAGATTATATTACGGAGATGGATAATGGAATGGGCAGTTGATTTCTCCGTGGTTCCTTTCTCTTTCCCAATTTTACCTGAGTAGAGATCGTGGTGTTTATGAGGTATCATCAGTGAGCTCGACTTTGGGCTTGGTCTCGTCGATGTAGCCTGATGTATGTATGTATCTATGTATGGCGATGTATGATATTGTATGGCAATTCTCGATTTGACATCGTACTGTAATGTATGTATGTAACGGATGCTAATTGCCCCACCTTTTCTTCTGCAAATACCCGATGAATGCTTCTTCTTCCGTCGGTCGTGGAGCTGCAGCTGGGCAGATTTCTTACGTGCTCGGCTGCTAATTACAAATTGCATGACACTGTTATGTTATGATGAATTCGTTGTTGTCGATGCTATTATTCTTATGCTTGCTAGCGTACGTGCATGCTACAATTGGAATCTCCCAATCTCCCAATCTCCCAATCTCCCAATCTCTCAAGCTCCCAAATGCTCCTCAAATCTTTGCCGTGGAAGAAGTGTATTTGTGTGAAATGCGAAATATACACATGTACAAATCTTGCCACCAGAATCAATTGCCTCAGATGTAAGAAAATCACTAAGGATGATCCAAGGTTTCAAATTACCTGGCCGCCTGTGCAGACGTTCGACTCTCCCCGCGGCTGCATGAACTTCATTCACATCATGGATCCATGAACACGGCCACTCTGCAAAGAAGCTTGACACCCTGCGTATCAAGATTTTCGCGTAATGTGTCTGTAGCTGAGCGCTGCATGAATTGTCACTCCTTCCAGCTTCCAATTGTCACCGATTCATTTCACCTCCTTGGTTCGGAGGTACATTTCATGTATCACCGCCATCTTCGTCTTTCCATTCACGTCTTCCATGCCGACCGATCAATCACCCACGATAGACATGGTTCTGTACCTCTAACCTACGCACCCTCCCGCGCGCTAATAGCGTTTAATTCCCCATTATGGGACTCTTCATACCTTGATCTAGTTATATGGCGTTCGATATATCATACCACCCTTGCCTGCTGACACTTGATGCGACCTCACGAAGTCCCCTTCTCCGTTATTGGTTGTTTAATTGGCTATTCTCCGTCTTGGCATCTTGATATCGGAATTTTTGGTTGCTAACTTACGAAAATCATCCCCCGTATCTCACTTAACCTTACGGAAGGAGAATCAACGGAGAAGGAAGAGAATTGAGAGAAGGAAGGATTCCGCAAAGGAAATGTGGAGAAGAGAGAAGAGCGAGGGAAGAATTCAAGAATAGGAGTTCCTTGTGGAAGCCGAGAAGGAAGAGAACACGGGTAGTTACGTTCCCTTCCCACAATGAGGGGAAGGATTAGGTTTCACACACGGGAATGTAGTGATGGCTTTGGTATCACATCACACCCGTGCGAAGATAAATGAAGAGTTCTCGATCATTCGCTGTCTGAATCGAGACCTTATGTATGGTTATAACAAGATAGATGTTTAACATGGCAGTCTTGGAGAGTTACTACCATCTTTCAATTTCACCAATGAAGTCTCTTCATTTAGAAGTCTCCGTACTCCATCGGGGGTAGTTTAAAGTAAGTAGGCGTGGCAAGGAAACCAGCAACTATCAGAGCACGACGCATCCAACAACCGTCTAACACGAGCAACAACATTAACCAACAATTGCTAGGCAAAGCGCAACAACCGACATGGGAATACGAAGAATTTGAATTAAGGGTTCTAGAGTTTCAACTTTGAGATAACCCAACCAGATGTCGATATGGAATTAGCCATGGTGCGATTGGCTGAAATGAACGCACTGATTGTTTGCATCCATGCGGGCCGTACTGCCGCTCACATGTAACGATGTATCATTCGTCTACTCGTCTCTCTTGTCTCGCCCTTTCCATTTTTTTCCCGAGGAAACGGCACCCTCTCTCATTCCCCGAAAGCACCATGCCATATCATGCCCATGTACCCCCGTATTAAGTACTCAATAGTTTGAAACCCACAAGGCATGACTATAGGAAAGAGAATCGCCCTTGTTAAGTATCGGTATCGTACAATGAGTAGCATGGGGGGGAGAGAGATCATGTTCATGACATCGAGTGTACATGCTTTGCCTATTGAAATAATGCCCGTCAATACATACATATACATACCTCCGGATATTGCACCGAAGACATATTGATGTTGCAATTGGGTGAAAATGAATCCATCCTTTCGGCCTTGTCTATCCTCCCTCACATTCTTCATTGTCACAGAATAATCGCTACACCATATCCCGTGAGAAAAAGTTTTTTCTTCTCCTTCTACCTACTCTCACTCAATCATCCTGGTCCTAACGGTAACTCAACTTCCCGAGTTTGAACACAGCTGGCTTGCGTGCATATACACCCTTATCATGCAGGTGGCCTTCTACCATTACTCTATGTTGAACCTTATCCAATTCGATGCAATCTTGAAATTGAAATATCGCGCACTATTCCGCCTGTCCGTTTGTTTGTTCGGTATCGTGACTAGGTTATAGATTATGTGCATAAATGGCATGTATGAGTATTGAACATTGCATTTCGTGATGACGAGCAAAACGATAGGGCAAGAATATTTTTCCAGGATAAGAAACAATTGATATTGATGGTTGCTTGCCAAGAGTAGGGTCAGAGTAGAAAGCAGGAGTATAAATAAAGTATAGTGACATTGATAGACGAGAAAAGCTATTTAGCAAGCTGGGATCATGGGTTCGGGGAAGCTACAGATTGTCCCCTAGCATTTTTTCTACACACATAATCTTTGGTCTACTGCAGAATGAAGAGTTAGACTTTTTTCAATCGTCTACTGTGCTGTGATGTAGGGATTCTATTCACGATCCGCCAATAGGACTTCACTTATAAATAATACGTACTAGACTTGCATAACACGGGAATGTGTTCATGATCTGGATACATACGATTAGCTGGATGTATGTACTCGTTTGTTGTATCTGAGCATGAGTATCCAAGATGTCAAGTAGTCATAACTTTATGAAAGGTAAAAGACGGAACTAATCAGTAAGATTTGTCTGACAAAGTACTAGAACATTGCTAATCTCAGGAAATGCAGTTAAAATCTTACATGCCCCTTCATCAAGTACCGATAATCGCAGCAATTCCGATTTCAAAGTACCAACACATGGAAGACCTAACCACGGAACCTCGCAACCCACGCTCCCCCATGCTGCACACTTTATCTCATCCCGATCCTGCCATGAATGTTGATCTCTCCTCTCATCAAACAATTCATCTATCATGCCTCAAATCCTATCGCACACATCCCGGGAAATGAGACCTACCCACATCCTCACACCCGCACCAAGAGTCAACGTACCTATCATCATCATGCATGACACAAAGTTCCATGCTACCCATATGATGTCTATCACATCTCACAAAAGCTGATCATTATCATGAATGCGTGAGGAACGGTAGCTAGGAACCCCTCCGGCATTACCCCGCCAAGTTTACACCCAGGAAGAACTGAGTTGGCCCGATGCTACATGAAAACAATGTGCCTACCTCATTCCTCCAAACCTACACCACATGAAAACCCTATCGACTATTGGCCTACCACGTTTCTGAACTCTGGTGCTTCTGATAGGTCATCATTATGTATACTGAGTCAAGCATTACTAGGGGTGAATCTCCCGCATGTTTAATCTGATCAAGATTGAGATTAGATTATACGCATACTAGATTGATTGCTCTCCATGCATACCGTATCACATGTTTTACACAGATGGGTCTAAGTATATTTCATATCTAGCAACCATGGCGAGAAGTAACTAAAGAAGGTACCTAAAAGTATGAATTTGGTATCATCTACTTCTAGTTTCGGATGTACCCCTCTATCTCACACAGCTTTATGTATATCCTATGTGTTGTGAATACAGTTAATCAGATGCTGATCTCACACACATCTGTTGATCAACAAGCAGTCAGAGTCAGATCTTAATCTTCACCACATTTCCTCATTTTGGTGTTCAGCCGTTCGCTTTCTCTGCTGTGCTACTCAAATCCTGCATCTTCAAACCTTACTAATACACCAAATCTCACTAGAGCGAAGCAACCCCCTCACTTCCCGCTCTCTGCTCAGATTCCCCTCATCTACGCAGCGCAGCTCCCATCTCCAACCCCTCAACCTCTCCACCAGGAATCCAATCCTACCCGGTTTTCAACGCATCCAATCCTACCTTCACATCACCAGCACAACCACATCACATCACATTTCATCCCTGACCCTTTCCAATCCAAGGATCTCCAAGCCTCATCAAGCTCATCGTTTCAAGCCCACTCCAGCCGAACCAACTTTCTCCCACCATGTCCATTCACACCATCCACTCTGTTCTAGATATCCCAAGATCAAGATACCAATCAACCAGTCAACCAAACACAACAAGAACTTTCATCATCCACTAACAAGATAACACATCTAACCTCAAACCTCACAGCTTCATTTCTCCCAGCCCTCGCTAATCGGTAACCCCCATCTCCAGCCAGCCTCAAAATGCACCTCCCATACTCCCTGCATACATATACATACGCACACACATATACATATAGTGACATACATACACACAAACCTTGACATCTACACCCCAAAACCATCAATCGGATCAACACCATCTCCGCCATCTCTCCACCGCAGAAACCAGACCAAAAATCCACGATCTCGAGATACAAACAGACCAAGGATATCGAAACCGCAATACCGGCTCCGAAAATCCCACTTCACCTTTCTCGATCCACTAACCCCCCCCCCTAACCTTTCACCCTCTTTCTCCCGAACGTTGCAGTGCATTGTCGTGCAAGATTTTCCATCTCGATATGATATGTGTATGAACATGTACATACATTACATATATCACACAAACCAACAAATATACCTCCTCGCCCACCCCCACCCCCACGCCAAATAACATAACCTCCTCAGCACCGCCTCGCCTCGTTCCTACAACCAACAGACCAGAAACATTCCCAAGCTATCACCAATCCCCCATCCGTACCTACCAGCTCGCTCATATATACAAAGTCCCACCACCGCTTTACCTCAAACCACTAACTATATGTATCTCCATAATCCCATATTACATATTACATATTACAGAACACAAACTCACCACTAACCTCCCAACCACATATCATCCATCCACCCACCTACCAAGCTCTGTATATTCTCCCCATTTCCTTCACCTCACCCTCACCCTCACCCTCCATCCCCATCTCCCACACCAACCCCCCCCCTTTTCTCTGTACCTCCTACCTCGCACTTCCATCCATATTCCGTTATATCCTCCGCAAACAGTATCCCCGCAACCCAACAAAAAAGTATCAAAACCGTTCTCAATTCCTCTGTCATCTCCTCCACAATCCAACACACACGTACATGACTTCCGCGCTGGCGTCTTGACATATTCTCACACCTACTTATTTTCCCCCTACTACTCCTATTGTAACACCTTTCACCGTATCATGCCCTCACCTCGTCAGCCTAGCCCGTGTGCATTCAAGATATTTTATATGTATCTCCGCACTCGTTCCCCGCCAGTCAAAACCTTGGCTATTTCGCTCTGGTTTAATGAAAGAACATGCTTGCATACACAACATATTGAAACTTTTCAGTTGCTTTGGAGAGAATGGTGTTGGATCATGATTACTACATATATGAATGGATGGAAGATGCATAATTGTAACATAAGTATTAGATTCAGATGCAGACGAAGAAAATGAAATTTGTATGCCTCTGTTCATTAATTTATGTATTCATGTTAGGTAGGTAGGTAGATAGCTGGAGGAGGGTACCTGTCCATTGATCATAAGTCATCTATCATCATTACCGTGATCTCTCTTAAGCTTCTTCATCAACTCCCGACTCCCATACACTCCATGTGATCTCAATGTATCAATATCGTACCTAGTGTTCACCAGATTGATCAATCAAATCATCCTAGCCATCCCTTCTTAGCCCTTCCACCCATTGGAAATCTACCTCCCTTTTGTCCACCATGTCTCAAGTTACTCGTGTTAGCTGGACTCAGATATCCGCCCATAGAACCTGCATCCTTGTCTATATCCCCAATTTGATTGATATCATTCATCCTAAAGCCCTCACTCTCTGCGAAAATGGTTTCATATAATGAACCTATGGCTGTAGTCCATTCATGCATTGCCTTGAGACGCTCCGCATCACTATTATCCTCGATTTCAACAGTTCCATCTTGTTGATTGATCTTTCCATTGACTTTCTTGTCGACAATCAAAAAGCCTAAAATATCCTGGACCTCCAAGACGGGAATCTTGAGAGCTTTGCCAATGAAGTCGAGCTTGAAACGGGTGTAAGGAGCGATCAATTTTACCACGGCTTTGGTCCTCATATTCCGAGTTACCTCGTCGATGTTTTCGCGGATGAAGGAGTCGGACATAAGATCTTTGTTGTTCTTTAAAACGTCTTCATATCTGTGAATGTCATCTCTTTGGTAGGCATCGACTAGATCGGTCATTGCGGCGATGCGAGGATCATTTTTATATGGTTTGGTTTCCTGTGATTCAAAGGGATTGATGTCAGATTTCATCAACATGGTTGTCAAAACGAGATACTTGAGAACCTGGATTCGCTGTAAAGATCCAGCTTCATCGTAATCTTTGAATGATTGAAAGAAATCACTCTGTGCATCCTTCCAGTTTTCCTCGGTCATGTGCATCTTCCCACCACATTCTCGAATGATACCCATAATCCTAGGATGTGGTACTGCTGATTTGACCTTCAAAGCTCTTTCATATGAACGCTTCAATTGCTTGTTATTCTTTGTTTCGGAGTGCATTTGAATCTCGAGTGCGTATATCTCCAAAGAGTAGGTGCCCTTGCTTGAATCATCTGTTCCATCTTCCAATTCACATGCCTTGCGAAGCTCTCGTAGTTTCTTAGTTGTGGCAACGTAATCCTTGCGATCGAGGCAGAGTTTCGCCAACTTGATACTGGTTTTCAACCACAACCGTTCATTGTTGGTACTTTGAAAGGATTGTAGGGTGTTTGAATAAAATTCCTCCATACATTTCCTGGCTGCATCATCTTCAGTCTTTTTCTCGATAAAGTCGAGGATATTGTTGATCGATTTTTCAGAGTAGTTTCGAGTTACTGCGGATTTGACATAGGTAAGAAGTTCGAGATAATGTTCAACAGCCTAATGAATCGTTAGATATAACCACCTGGATCAAACAAAACCCCTACCTTATCATATAGAGCAAGATTAAACTCCATCTTTATAGCTTGTTTCAATCCTTTGAATCCCCAATCACCTTTATCTTGCTCGAGAGCTGGAATTCCTAAAAACTCCTCAATCGCACCTTCAGGATCTGTAGATTTCATTTGTTTGGCATTATAGTATTTATTCTCAATATCAACATCTGCATCCTCCTCGTCGTCATTCTCTTCATATTCGAAGTCATATCTATGAACGTTAGCTATCCATCGATTGTCTGGCAAGGCTTCACATACTCCTCCTGATCTGAATCTTGCATGAAATCATCATCGTCAGACATGTTTGCGATTCTTTTGATTCGGTAGTAAGGCGAGAGTTGAAAGTACGAGGATCTATGCGGGTGAGATATGGATGACTTTATGCAAAATAATTTGAAAGTTTCGTAATGGGGAGCAAAAAGATATCGTGGAATGTCAAAGGTTGAGGTACAGTAGTGATAAGGCTGTGTGTCGTTTTGCCTAGAGCTATCCCCGCAGTCTTGTGTGATTGGCTACAGATCGCTTAGCGTCCATCCTGCCTTTCAATTTTGAAATGCTTCGGCCTTGCGATGAACGATAAACATCTGTTTGTATATTATCGTCAAGAAACATTGTAACTCATATCTCTCACAGTTCTTGACTGCGAATAACTTATTCTGGCTTTGAGTTCATTGCTTCATTCTTTGAATCCCGCATTTGGTATTTCTTGTTTGTCAAGACCTTCTCACCTGCGACCACGATTTATCTTGAACTTGGTTCTACAATAACGTCAAACAACTTTCAAAATGGGTGGCGATCTCAACTTGAAGAAATCATGGCATCCCCATTTGATGAAGAATCAAACGCGAGTATGGGAGGAAGAAAAGAAAGCCCTCGAAGAAAGACGACGTACGGAACAGAGGATCAAGGAGCTTAAAGAAGAACGAGCGAAGGAAGAGATCCAAAATAAACTCGAAGCCGCCGGATCCAGAAAACGAGTTGATCGTGTCGATTGGATGTATCAAGGTCCATCCAGTGGTCAGGCTGGAACCACTGAAGAGATGGAAGGTTATCTTCTTGGAAAGAGGCGCATTGATGGGTTGATAAAAGGCACAGAGCACAAAAATCTCGAGAAACAAGCTTCCGAGGCTAGTTTCATGGCTTTACAAAATGCGAATACTCTACGAGACACAGCAGCGAAGGTTCGTGAAGATCCTATGCTTGCTATCAAAAGACAGGAGCAGGCTGCATATGAGGCTATGATGAATGATCCGATCAAACGACGCAAACTACTTGAATTGGCTGGGCAGGATACCAAGGAAGTTAAGCCGAAGAAGGAAAGAAAACATCGCCACCATCATCGGCATCATGATGACGATGATGAAGAGCGAAGACGAAAGCGCAGGAGAGAGGAAAATAGGGATAGCCGGGGAGAAGATCGCAGTAGCAAGCGTCGCAGAAGTGGTGATAATTACGATGAAGATAGAGATCGCAGAAGTCGCAAACACGAATATCGACGACGTTCAGATTCATATTCAAGATCCCGTTCCCCTGTCGAAAGGCGAGAAAGGCGAGATAGTTTTGGCAGATCACGAAAACCAAGATCAGTATCACCGGATAATAGAGAAAGAGGACGGCCAGTAAGAGAAAGAGACTACGATCGCCGAAGACCTGTGTCACCAAACAGACCAGGCAGGGATCAAGACAAAAGAGAGAGAAGGAGAAATAGTTCATCTCCAGATTCCCGATCCCCCACTCCAGAACGACGAAGGTCTCCGGATCGGAGAAAATCCTACCCGGCAGATAGAGAGGATAGAAGGAATGGTTACGACCGAAGGGATGACGGGAACAGATACGATAATCAACGCAATGGGAATGGTTATGGCAGACGCGATGATAGAAGACCTCAAGCTGGACATCAACAGGCAAATGGTCCTTCGGAAGAAGAAAAGGAAGCTGAGCGACAAAAGAAATTGGCCGCGATGCAACAAGATGCATCAAGCCTGGAAACTGATCGGGAGAAGCGACTCAGGGCATTGGAGGAACAGGAGAAGGCCGCCCATGAAGCTGAGGATAGAGCACGAACGAAATCATCAAAGTACTCGGATAAAGGCGATTTCATCAATGGTCTCAATCGAACAGCTGGAAATATGAATCTCGGCGATCGAATTGGGCGTCGCGCAGGACAAGGATTTATCAAGGAAGAGGAGTGAATTTGTTTTTTTTTGTTTATGTGGAAGATGATGGAGGTGTGTTGTTATTGCTCGGATACCCTTAAGTATGGCAGATTGCATGGGGATTTCATTGCCATGGGAACATGATGACTCGGTGTGGTTGTTATGCTTTGAACATTGCGCAAGATTGCAGATTAGAAAAGCAATTGTAATATACAGCTTTCAATTTGGAAAGTTGAATGCTCTCCACCTCGAGCCCACTCGTAATGTTGATTGATCCACTATGAACAAGGCAAGACTCATTTATGGACCCGCGGCTCTACAGAGTGTACACCAGCAATTTCCTCCTTTTCAAGGATTTCCCCCCTCCCCCCATGGGACGATCATCCGCTTTGTTGTATCTGCCCAAAATTCTTCCATTTTCTATTTTTTTTTATCTTAGTGTTCCGCCAATTGTCAAATTAAATTCCTCGAAATCAGCCACAACAGTGTTGGTTGTTTATTAATGTATGGTTTATACTATAGGATGGAGAAACTAGGGAAACATACAGAAGTGGTGAATAATTATATGAGAGTGGAAATGATAGAGTACCGACAGACTACAATTGTAGGACTTTGCAGATAGATACTTTGTCGAGAGAGCTATCCATACGATATACATAGCTTCCTCGCGTACGCATCACCGAGAGAGTATTGGCATTGAGATTGATCCATCCCATACATCATTCCCTTCTTCCTCGCATGTGCATGACTCTTGCATCTTCATCTTTTCCCCACGATCTGGCATCGCATCCATGGCTGACTTTCTCCAGCTGCGGAGTGGTACCTGTCTCTATCGGGCGTGCAAAGGATTTTCTTTTTCTGCCTGCATTGCATTGGGGGTTTCCCTCCCCTTCTCCGATGATGTTGATGATGATGCTGAGATTACGGCGCCGGAGATACCTACGGTCTGTGTTTGTGGCGTGGCGTGCTTTGATGCTCCTGGGCAGGTGTGTAGTATTCGGTGTGTGGTATCAGGTGCGCAGTATTCGGTGTTGGGTGCTGGGTATGTATAATGGCACGCAATGCATGCAGGTTTCTGGAGACTCCATCCGCAAAAGAAAGGAAGACGAGATAAGGAAGCAAATGTAAAAATAAACTTATCCAGCTGGCTGGGCTGAACGTGAAGAAACTTGGGGGGGAGGGAGGGGATGTGCTAGAGGGGTCATCTGATGCCATGCGGTTATCTTGTGACCTGTTCCGCCATTGCTTCACTGCTTCATTGCTTTATTTATGCTCTAATAAACTTTCTGGTGAGTAGACGGATCATAAGGAATCCATGGTTATTTATACATTCAATCATGCTTCCACGATATAGCATTTCAAGCAAGCATTGTGCCCGCACATTATAGACTAGACACATACATGCTAGGGATATACTCGATCGGCGGTATCAAATATCGAGTATCATATACAGAGTAGACGCGCACAATCATGGCCATTCCAAGGCGGCGCTTGCTCCCAGTGAATTTTACACCTCGCCTTGCATTTATGTTTATGATACACGCACTCACCGTTCTCTCCTCTGCAGCGGCCATTCTTTCCCTTCGTTCATTGACTTGTGATATCGCTCATGCGTCGATGAATTATCAATCAATTGATTACCTATCAATTGTCCAATTACACAAACTCCATATAATAAAAATAACTTGCCTACCTACCCACCACTACCCTTCGACACTACTTCTCCCACCCTAGTCATTCTTTGGCCTGGCCCCTTTAAGGCTCAATCTTCGGTCCACCAGTTTATCCATCCATCCATCCATTCATTCATTCATTCATTCATTCATTCATCCATCCATCCATCCATCCCATCCAGTCACCCAGTCACCCAGTCACCCAGTTACTTTTCAATTCTGGATTCATCATTTCCATCCTTCTTCCTCCTGCCATCATTCCCTCACTACTCTACCATCTGATTGCCACTTTCTACCACCACCTGCCTTCATATCGATAGGCATCTACATCCTTACCTACCGGAACTTACATCATCTCATATCGTTCAACATGCCGTGTGGACTTGGAGGTTCAAAAACCACCCAAAGGAAATTGGTCCTATTGTATGTTATATGCGGCTTTTCCTTATTTGCATGGAGGATCTCTGCCATAAAATTATATACCAGTCATTCTATCATATGGGTCAAATGATGCGACGAAAGTCCAGTCGGGGTCGAGTCGCATGGGAGGCGCAGTGGTGGAAATGATGTATTCATTTTGATACGGCGATTGCGACGCCAATTGATCTATCATCGATGATTGGATTCCCAAAGGAATGAAACGATTGCTAACAATTATTTTTTATTATAGAGGGGATGGTGCGTGTGGAAAAACGAGTTTACTGAACGTTTTTACGAGAGGGTAGGTTTGGACTTCTCATGACGTTATGTTGGAATTGTCACCGCAGAGGAAACTGACGTGGGAACTTTAGATATTTCCCCACGGTATACGAACCTACAGTTTTCGAAAACTATGTTCATGGTAAGTTTCGCATTTTTCAATTCCCTTCACCATGTTATAACTACGTCATCATTTTCGCGGAATCCCAACTCACGTTCGTGCGCTATCTAGATATCTTCGTCGACGGTACACATATCGAACTTTCCCTGTGGGATACAGCCGGCCAAGAAGAGTTCGATCGATTGCGCTCGCTTTCCTACGATGATACGCACGCGATAATGCTGTGCTTCTCGGTCGACTCGAAAGATTCCCTCGAAAACGTCGAGTCCAAATGGGTAGGCGAAATCGCCGAGAATTGTCAAGGCGTCAAACTCGTTCTAGTCGCATTGAAATGTGATCTGAGGGAACAAGGTGCAGATGATGAACCGGCAGAGGGAACAGAAGGTGCAGAGCCAAGAGAAAAGAAACCAATGATTGACTACAATCAAGGCTTGGAGGTGGCGAGGAGAATCAATGCGCTCAGATACTTGGAATGTTCGGCGATGAGGAATAGAGGAGTGAATGAGGCGTTTACGGAGGCGGCTCGAGTCGCACTGAGTGTCAATCCAAATGGGGGTGATGGAGACGGAAAATGTGATGTCATGTAGGGGATGTATAAAGTTTGAGGTAATCTCGCTTTTGGAAAGGGGATACGACTTACTCTTCGTTTCTTGATCTGGGTTTTGGGAAGGCAGGCTGGCGTTGGAGGTTTACGTGTGCTTAGGTGGTACATATAATTTTACTGGAGGCAGAAGGAAACTCTCAAGTGTTCTTCTGAAGGGTTCCTTCGAATCCAACTTCGGGATAGGTTTACAGCGGGAATATGCAGTGGGTGCATAGCCTACACCTACCTCTAATTTCTTCCCATGTCAATTCTTAGGGAGAAAATGGAAGGGGGTTTTCAATTCATGAACATATTAACTTCAATTTCGACTTCTTGATTTTTTCTTCGTCTTTTTCTTCTTTTTTTTTTTTTTTTTTTTTTTTTTTTTTTTTTTCTTTCTTTTCTTGGATCGAAAATCCATGGCGCTGGAGTAGAGAAAAGTGCTGTTATGATGAGGGGATGGGGGAACAAATAGATAGGGATTAGTGTGGAGGATTGAAGAAGTTTTTTTAAGATGTAGATAGATTATTGGGGGGAATGTAGAGGGCTAAAGGGAGGGGCGAATGATGGATCGATGAGTGGATGGATATTGTAAGTCAGGATAGCATAGGATATGATAGGATATCTATTTACTAGAAGGATTATAGTAGGAGAAGTAGGAAAAGTTGATGGATATATCGATATGTAAATAGCGAATATGGGATTGATGTTTTGTATGTATGTGTATATGTGTATATGTGTATATGTGTATATGTACTTTTTTTATGTTTTTATGTTTATGAATAGAAAAAGAAATGAAGTGAATTTATGAAAGTTTTTTGGAGGAGAGGAGGAGGATGAAAGGGGTGAGTTTGATTTTGGTTTTGGAAGATGTGTAGATGTGTAGATGTGTAGATGTGTAGATGTGTAGATGTGTAGATGTGTAGATGTGTAGATGTGTAGATGTGTAGATGTGTAGATGTGTAGATGTGTAGATGTGTAGATGTGTAGATGTGTAGATGTGTAGAAGTTTAGAGGAGAGAGAAAGTGATTATTTGGGAACTGGCAATTGAGAAATCGAAAGAATTAAAAATGTATATGTATATATATATATCTCTAACTCATTCTTGTCTATACAAATGAGAATAGAAATAGGAACATAGGAGAATGAGAGAATGAGAGAATGAGAGGAGAAGTGTTAAATATATATCTATTATCTATCATCTATTGTCTATCTCGATGTTAAGAATCTTAGGTAGGTAGGTAGATAAATAGGTGAATATAAAAATGAAATAGATGGATAGATAGATAGATATATAAAGGAGATGATGCGTGAATAAGTAAATAAGCAATAAGTGAGTAAATAAGTAAACAAGTAATTAAAGTGGTTGAGAGGTGTATTCTTACCAAGTATAATATGATTGGAAAGATAGATAGAGAAGTGAGAGTAATCTATATAACGATATAAAGTTTTGTATTATATATGGAATGAACGGATGGATGCGTGTATAAATGAATGTGTGTATGAATGGATAAAGTAGTCAGGATGATATATGATATATACACATTCTAAAATCGATTCGACCCATCATCAGAAAATAAGAAAAACTCAACGCTATGTATTACATAAAAGATAATCAATCTCCCAACACCATTGCTTTTTCATCAACGCCTATTCTTCGTATCGTAAAATGTATCCCGAGTAGGAAAAGCAAAAAAAAAAAAAAAAAAAAAAAAAAAAAAAATCATCCCTCTTTCCCAAACTCCCCTTTTAAACCCATTTCTACATCTCTCTTGAAAATCCACCATCCCTTCTCTGCTTTTCCCTTTGCATTCTTCGCAATTTGCTTCCTCCTTTTCCTCGGATAATTAACCGGACTCTCGCCTCCTACAAAAATAGCCACATCGTAAAACAGGCCTCCGATTAACGCACCCGTAATTGTCGCGCCCCAAGCCCCATAAATCCACCATGCATTCGAGACAGTGAAGACTTCGCTGCCGTAGCCTACAGCTGCGGTGGCGAGACGTGGACCGAAATCTCGGGCTGGATTCAGACAGGCGCCAGTGGTGTAACCAAAAGCCATGGTGAGAACAGTGACGACGAGACCGACGATGAGAGCGTGCATACCTGCTCCTGGGGGTGCGTTGGAGTCGTCTCCGAGGGCGAGGATGGTGCAGGCGAGGATGGCGGTGGCGACGAATTCGTTGAAGAAACTCGCAGAGGGGCTAGCGAAAGATTGGGGTTGTGTGTAGAAGGATGTGCCTGTGCCTCCGGATAATAGGTTGACTACTTCGCCATTGCCGAGAATACCACCAGTAGCATTGTATGAGGCAATTGCATCTTTGTAGATACCGTATGCAATGAGTCCGGCGAGAAAACCGCCGAGGACTTGCGCGAGGATATAGATAAATGCTTTCCTTATAGGGAAGCCTCTAGATATACACAACATGAGGGATACAGCGGGATTAAGATGAGCACCAGAAATTCCACCTGCGATGTAGATACCTATTGTGATACCCAAACCCCAAGCCCAATTTGTGGATTGATAATTGCCTGAAGTGTCTGCCGAGGTTTGAACAGCTAGATTAGTGGCTATACCAATGAGGACTGCTATCATTGTCTGTGTCTTTGTTAGATGTGTGAAATAAATTATTTGCGAGATAACCACTGGGAGATGAATGACTTACTGCTAAGCACTCGGCTAATGGCTCACGAAACCTGTCACGAATTGCTGCCAACGCATTGTGGTTGTCTTTTTCCTCTCGGATATACTGCTCCGCTTCTTCACTAGTTAGAGACCATTCGTCGTCTTCTACCTTATCTCCTCTCTCCAAATCAAGCTCATCATCATTCTCGTCGTTTGCAAAATCCGCACTTTGTGTCGTAGAATGAGGAGTTAGCGTTGAGCCTGAGGGATGTTCCTCAACATCAGAAAGTCGATTCGTATTTTGCCGGCCTAGGTCCCCTTCCCCATCATCCTGAGGAGATCTCCAATCATCCATAGGGTTGTCTCTCTCGGCTAGCGGAGTGCCATTGTGATCCAGTATCAAATTCTCAGAATCCTGCCTATGAGATCTATAGCTTTGTCTTCTCCCTCGCTCTTGTTGCTGATGTCCATAACCTCGGTCCTCTTCATTCCTGCCAAGTCGATTCGATTTCTTTTTGGGCTGTCCTTTCTTTTGATCGTCAATCATACCAAGTTGTGGTATGACCTCAGAGCTTCCTGGCTCTGCATTCTCTGCATCCTTGTCCTCGACCACGCCCTGTCTCCCTCGCCTCATTCCCGGCCTAACCACTCGCGGGAGAGGTTTCGCCAATCCCCATACCGGCTGATCCTTTGGCTTTTGATAATTTGGATTGAGATCGTAATATTCTCTGTCGACATAATGAGGTTCGCGTTGAACTCCTCCATTATTACCAGCTAAAGAGTATTGCGGTCGATCTTCGAGTGGTGTATTATTTGTTTGCTGACGTGCTCCATGGGGCCGTGAACTTGGAATACGTGATCTTTTAGAGGTATGAACTTGTCCATTTGGACGAACGTTCCTCGTGGATCTTGCGGTTCTCGTAGTTCTTTGTGTGTTCACGCTGCCGTCTCTGGCCGAGGGCGCTGGAGTATTTTGACCAGTTTCTCGCCCCTCAACATGGTGATCTGCCATGAGAACGCCGATTATGATTGATATTGGCTTTCTTCACTCACTCACACAACATCAAAGGGCAACAAGGTATAGAAATAGCTCTTGACGAATGAATGAAATACGCTTACAAGAGTTTTCACACTTACCTTGAATACTGTAGCCTCATATAGCATGATGTGGAAGGCGATTCCTAATTGAAAAGTCGTCATAATTTCATCGACGGAGGGGAATTTTGTGGGTAGGATCGATATCTGACAATGGCAAAGTAGAAAAATTAGACGTTGAAGTCATGGTTTGAATCAGCATGTGGATCATTCGGAGCTATTGGTCCTTAGTGGGAAAGAAGTTTTGTGGTCCTGCCGGCTTGTAGTACTGTATCGGTATTTGCAGTAGTTCCTGCCAGTTTCTTTTTAAAGATTCCGGAATTGACTTCCACTCGTATGGCATAAGGCGAGATCGACAAGTTAGAGATTCGAGAAAGAAATCCAGTAAGGATGAGGGGGCCAATCCTAAGAAGCTTGTTTTGGCTTTTGCCCTTTAATCTGCATGGTTCAATTCCTCGCAAGAATTTATTACACGTGACTTCGGTCCGATTCAATTAACTTAACCGAAATTTCTCTTCATAAATCGAGCGAGTCGAGTCCACATGTTGGCTGTGATTCGCGAAGTAGGAGTAGAATCTCCTTGGTCTCTTCGTTTTCTATTGCAAGATCATAGAGTGTACGCAAACAGGTATCTTGATTCTCCATCTCTTCTCATAACGAAACCATTACTCATCAAACGTCCCATGCGTTCTTATGCAAGAGTCCATGACATACAAAGATAACTTATTTCTTCTTTCGTCATGATCGACCTTCAACTAAGACACTTTCGTTCGCTTCTTCTTTTTTGCACCTCTTTTGAAGATTTTATCTCACCTTGCGGAGTATTATCTCCACAAGCCTTATTAAATGGCACTCAGAGTGGACTCCAGGTGCTGTTGTGATATGCCCGTTCAAGTATTCCGATCCGACGTTGAACTCCTGCGTTTGTTCGAATAGGATGCATTCCCGCATGAGTACTTGTTTCATTACGTCGAGCATGAAACTACTATATTACCTGGCGTTATGATGTATTTTGGTAGCTATCTTTCATCTACTTGGGCGCACCAAATCTTGAAATGCTGTGTCATTCATATTGGCGAGTGTAGTTGTTTAACTCTCCACAAATTTGACAAGTTAAGTGGACTTGGAATTGAATAGGCAGGCCAATCTTATACTTGTGCATCTATCGGAATGGCAAGAAGTGCCGACTCTGTGGGGAGTTGCATCTTGTCGGTAACAACAGTGCTTTCTTGACCAAGATACCGAAGGAGTGAATATCAAGAAATTCTTAAACAATGCAAGGGCATCGCAAAAGGTCGAGGTAAACTTGTAACTCTCAAACCACTACTTTCAGATTCTTTGTGTAGCAAGCATGGAACGAGAATTCAAGGAATTCATTGCAGACACACACGTTCTCCCAGATTTGTGTAGGATCGACTATCAGAATGCGCATAGATAGGTCCAAGTAATCCCACCACCATAAAAGATTATAGCCAAATATTAAACACCGCGGCCAACGGCCAGTCCCTTCCTTACCCACAGTTTATCTCGCCCAAAATAAATACTTTTACGTCATCATCGGAAACCCTTGAAAGCTCGACACTGAATTGTTCCAATTCTCAGGGTTTGTGACCCACCCGATGATCTCAAGCAATTTGCTCACATAGCCGTTGATTTCCTTGATATCTAATTGTGTATCGTCCCAGGATACCACACAGCAGAAGCGTTCCGTATTTGACATACCACAGTTCCAGAAGAAGCCACTATAGATTATGGGTTAGTCGCCATTTTGAAAATTTTGAACATCAAGATCACTCACCAGTCAGGCCAGTCCATTCTTCCCAAAGGTTTCAGAGTCGAATAATCGCCAACATTAGAATCGAGATACCTCAAGCTTAAATCCCAATTGAATACTTGTCGCATCGCAGCCTCTTTCGCAATGGGCCCCTCGTCTTCGCCTAGCTCACTCAGAATCTTGAACCATGGTGCATGAGTGTGCGAACTCAATGCTTTCTCGTCTTCGCTTATTCTTCTTAAAAGTTCACCACACGTTTCTTTTGGCATGACCTGTATCATATTCATGTTCCAAGTCAAAGTGGGGCCATCAATACTCATGGCAGGAGGTAAGCGATCTGCAATCCACTCTGGAAGGAATGGCCAATTACGACCTGCGTCGAAGTTCTTAAAAATCGCATATGGTTTTCCTGTTTGTATGACGTTAAAAATGCAGATGGCAGTCTTAACGACCACTGGCGCTTGGATAGAGTGTTGCATCCGAAGCCGCTCAATGTCAGGGAAATTCTGCATTCGCGCAATTCTCGGTCTTGGCTGTGAATTAATATTAAGCTTCCTTCTTTTGGTGTTACGGCTGGTGAAATTCTTCGACCTTTCGTCATTCCCAACCATCCAACCAGCAGCTCTTTTTGGTGGCCATAGAGCCTCGGTAAATTTCGAAATCCCTCGAAGCCTCCTGACATGAAAGTTGACATCTGAAAGGGCGAGTGAGCTATTTTGGTATTGTTGATACATATCAGCAAAAAGTCTAAAGGCTGTGCCTGGTGTAGCCATTGCCTTTGGATTTTGTATAAACATATCAAGATCACTATACCATCCATATGCGAACAATGCATCAAAGACGGAATGATTCAAAGTCAAGATCAATGCCGACGTATCTTTGCCCTCAATGTCTGCAATTATAGCTTGGAACATTCGATCTTCATAGTTTTGGTCGGAATCATCAATGAGAAATTCCTGGATTTCTGCCTCGTGAGAGATAGTTTTTTGCGAGATCAACATGTCGTACACAGCTTGGGATGGACGGAGGACCACATGAACAGCTGCCGCACCTGAAACTTCGACCAAAATAGTGCGCAAAACCGGTCTGGTCAACAGAGATTTCTCCAATGCTACACGAACCTGGCTAGAATTGCGTTCCTTGATTTCGAAAGCTATTCTGTGGCGATATGATTGTGGTCTTTGTCCTTTCGCAAACTCCTGGAACGTGTCTTTGATTGCCAAAACATCTTCTACGTCACTCTCCCATGTTAAACTGAACTTTTGCAAAGATTCGTTAGCCGCCTCGGCCAGAGTATGATGATTTTGGCGCAAAGTTTCCCCATTCACCGATTGTGGTACTTCCCTAAAGGAATGATTAGATGCAGTCGGACTGCTTTGGCTCGCATTAAGAGTATTGTCATCTGAAGGGGAAGCAGGCGAGTCTCCATGGTAGCTTCGTTGAAGAAGATGCTCTGCTTGCTGTTTGATAGTATTGTTCTTCTCCAAATCTGGTAAGTATAATCTTTGACCAAGTCTGGTCCACAAGATCTTACAAAACCTCAATTTTGTAATGCTATCGGCAAAGTTTGATACATCATCTTCGACTGGAATGTCACCTGGGGCCGCATTCATAAGCTCCGCCCAGATCTCCCGCAATTGAACAATTAATTGCTCGCTGGGGCTTGTCCTCTTCACTTCTGATATTGTCGCGAAATGTTTGTTCACGATGGCTTTCAATTCTACCTTCCGAATCTTTCCCGTCGCAGTCACTGGAAAGGCTTTCAGATTCAAGTCTTCTAATGTAACAATAGAATAGAGTGCATATTTCGGACCCAAATTTTGTATTATGAGTTTGGTCATTTGTGCCTTGGTGACTTCTCTCGGGAAAGACTGCAAGACTGCGACAGGAACCTCACCGGCTATAGAATCCTCGATGCCAATCACTTGAGCCTGTAATTTTCAAGGTCAGTTTAAGAATGTGTTTCAAGAGTTGGTACTCACAGTTATGTCAAGGTCCTGAAGGCAATATTCTATTTTCGACGGAACCAAGTTTTCACCCCCACGAATGATGATGTCTTTATATCTTCCACTGATGTAGAGGATATCATCTCTGTCTATCATAGCTTGATCGCCGGTAACGAACCACTTCCCAACATCATCTGTATAAAACGATTCAGAATCTATGCCATTCAAATATCCATCGATGACTGAGCTCCCGCCAATGTGAAGTTCTCCAGTTTCGCCTTTGTTCAAAGGCACAGGAGATTTCGGAGAACAGATTTTTAATCTGGCCCCTGGCAAAACTTTTCCCACTCCAAGATGATAGCCATTATTAAGCATTGGATCATCGCGCCTCCAGCTTACCATAGGAGAGCCCTCTGTCATACCAAAGCCTTGAATGACTGCCTCGCTACCAAGATGCTCCTTGCAGAATCTAACATCTTCATCTTTTATCAATGTTCCTCCCATGGTTACGTATGATAGAGACAGTGAGTTCTTGCCAGGGAATTCTGGATGTGCAACAAGTGCTTTTGCTAATAGAGGAACGGCTCCAACATGTGTAATATTCTCTTGTTGAAGGGCTCGTAAGGAGGCAGTTACGTCGAACTTTTCTGTAGCAAATACTACAGAGCTCCCGTCTCTCCAACCTCGGATAGCTTGGCCCATTGCGAAGATATGCCACACGGGCGTGTGAAGTAGCCATCTGTTCTGATAGCCGTTTTTTCGGGCAACAGGATCATAGTCATTTGTTGCGGACCAGATGTTTGATGCAGTGTGAGGGCATCCTTTTGGGAGTGAAGTTGTTCCACTTGTGAAGAGGATCATTGCAAGTTCCTGACCCGGCTCTGTACTCTCATTATTCAAAGGGGCAAAAGTAATGTTTTCCATCGGCAAGTTGCCCATTATTCCAGGAAGTGAATGCCAATTCCTCCTCCCTTCAGAAATTTTCGAAACTGATATCCGAACTTTGACATTATCAAAACTCTCAAGAATCGGGGATATGTCTGGATCTAAAGTAACTAAGACATGAGGTGGAGCTAGGCTCAGATAATGTGCAATGTCGTTATCCGAACTTTTTGGGTTCAAAGGTACAAATGGCATTTGGAGCCTCGCGGCAACCCACAGAAACAACACCCATTCAGCGGAATTCCAGACTAAAACTACAAGGTTGTCACCCTTGGTACAGCCATGTTGTTGCAACCAAGTTGCCAATGACTCGGCCTTCTCGCGAAGCTGGGAAAAAGTCCACCTCAGTGGTGCTGAGCATGGTTTAGGTGTGACCACCTCGACCTCGTTGTCATTTTCATTGGTGACGGGTGGTGTATGCATCTCAAAGTCTGCTTTCTCAATTTCGAGTCGTCGGATAAGGTGGTCTGAAGGCTGCCAAAGCGAACAAAGAGCTTCTTCATCCGAATGTTTCTCGGCAGCCGCAGCAAACATGTCCCATAAGCTTTGATTTAAGTCGGGGATTTCCAGACCCAGGCACTCGGCCTTGAGTTTTCCGACTTGAAACTCATCCGAAATTGTTGAAGTATCCATGTTTTGGCAGGTTCGGTAAAGAAGGTATATCAGAATTTCAGACACTATGAAGTATAGCGTCCAAGTATTGTCTATAACTTTATAGAAAATGTAGAATCTTTCAAGGGTTCCGCTACACCAGGAATAAATCAACTGTTACAAGAAAACAGCCCCGCCATGGGCTCCAAGCATTGGTAAATTAGTCAACCTGGATCCAAACAATTTAGGTTTATGCATCAAACACAACCAAACAGCCTCGCGTTGTACATCGTACTACTAATTATTGACCTTCCTTGTACATGAGAATGGCAGATGATACGACATCAAACTTACTTTGCTGGCATCATTAAGAGCGGCCCTTCCTGCCTTTCCTGGAATATCTGACCACATATCCAACAGTGAGTAATATTCAATGGCGCTTATGTTGGCGGGCGGCACATGGCTTCATCGGGCACCTCGCTTAAAATTGCTGACGATGAGCCCCGAGTCTCCCTCCCAAGACAAAATAATATCTGGCCATGTACTTGATCCTTCTACAAAATGTTGCTGAATACATTTTAGAACTAAAAATCACAGCCGGGGACATTTTATGGTTGTCAAGAAAGCCATCATTTAAGTGCGTAAAGTTGCAATTGGCGATGCAAATACATTTTTTAAAATGTTGGTTCTTGCTAGTCGTTTAACGTGAAGAAATATCTTTATCGCTTGAAGCTTACTTCGAAGAATCTCAGCTGACTCATGCGGCCCGGTTCATGAACCTCATATCTTACTTCTGACAGAGTCTGTACCTACATACGTTAATATTTACGAATAGTTGAGACTAGTGTCGCGATATATGTCGTAATATTGACTCTACGGTCAAATCAATAAGCATTGGTTGATACAAATGACGAATTAGCAGAGTTTGACGTTCAAATCCACCTTGTAATCTTATCTTATCTTGCCTTAGTGATTATAATGTTACACCGAGCTTTTTGATTTATTCCTTGAATGTTTGAATCTTGGCATGATAATGGTCCGTGAGAGTATGTCAGCATGCCTGAAAGATTGCATGGAAAAAGCTTCTTCGTGTGATCCTATTCGAGAGCGTGCTTGGATATACCAGTTGTATATATCACTACCCACTTGGAGCACCACTGGCTCCTGTTACCATCGCCATGCTCCCTGCTTCTCTATTCTCAGCTTATATCCCCTCATTGCTCCGCATTAGGAACATTGTTGCTCTTTTGTTGGAAAACTAATGTCAAAGTACTCACCAGGTGGCATCCAACGTCTTTCATTCCGACGCCCCCATTGTTATAACAATATCTTCTGACATATCCACCCGCACACCTGTCAAAAGTAACAGTTTTCAAATCACAGGATTGATCCTTATTGCATGGCCAAGTGTTTGTTTAGTGCCCGTTTCCTGTCACTATCATATGCCATGCGAAACCATGCCTGCCTATGAAGCCATTATGGAGACTGTTTGGAACAAACAGTTATAAAGTTTGAGTTTGTGACATCTCACCATACATCGCATATATCAAATCATGGAAGGCTGGCTATACGAAGATTGTACGGAAATGATATGGCTATGCGCATTGATAGATATGATCCTATGTGAGAGCGTGGCACGAAAACTGGAGTCCAATTGACAACGATATAAAATTCTGTGAAGAGTTGAAAGGGCTCTGAATGAGGATTCCTCTGTGCTGATGTGTTGCGCACTTGTGATTAAGTGATGTCTGGTATCACGTGATACATGAAACCTCACTCTCTGACGTTATACGATTATGCGGTGTACAATTTCAAGACTATATTTCCTTGATATGCGATCAATAATAGTACGTTACGATCTATTAAAACTCGCAATGTTCAATCAAAAAAGAAATTTTGTTAAGATTCTGAGATAGTGGATAAGATAGCTGTCAAAGTTGCTAGCTTTACATGGCGTTTTTGACGCATGGGGTTCCTTAGTGATCGCCTGTGTCAAGAGATTCCCTGCCTTAAGTAGTAACAAAGATCTACTTTAGATCTGTGATATGTAGGCTTATCAATCCAAATCCCTGTTTTAAGCTGGCTATAATATTTTTGATTTGTGGG
The DNA here is from genome assembly GCA_019395245.1 of Botrytis pseudocinerea. Classification (NCBI taxonomy): domain Eukaryota; kingdom Fungi; phylum Ascomycota; class Leotiomycetes; order Helotiales; family Sclerotiniaceae; genus Botrytis; species Botrytis pseudocinerea. Next base: position 89,304 of record JAHXJK010000018.1, read on the forward strand.
ATTCCTTGATGATCTTCTAAATCAAAAGCTTTCTTACTTAACGTCAGATTTGACACATGATGACACGTATATTGGAGAGATAAGTCTGCATGATACTTTGTATTACTTTTGATAATATGATCTCTACTATTTATAATATTAGTGATCTGCCTTGCATCTGTTAATGCCCACGCTGGTCAATCCGATACCCAGTTGTAACTTGGCATAGCCTTACCGAATGTTGGCATTATGAGCCCTACTATTTGTCAATGGGGCGGTGATATGTTTATGTCGCATAGAAAGTGACAACATGATTACTTCATAAGAGTTGGGATTGATCATAAAGAGCAGTCATTGTCCTCATATATCTTTCAAATCGCCACCCAGAGTGAAAGGCTTGTACTGTCTACTAGTTATATAAATTGACATCACTTCTTGATTGCAAGCATGATGTTCTCCAATGGGACGAGCTTCAATGTAACTACAGCATCTATAGCTTTATTTCTCTTTTGTTATGCATTGAAGCAAATCAAGCTTTACTTCACGAGACGCCAATTCCGGAAATCAAACGGTTGTCAACCAGCTCAAGCAAAATACCCGTTGAAAGATCCAATATTTGGTCTCGATTTGGTGTTGGATACAATCAAAAATGCCAAAAACCTCCGACATCTCGAAGGAACTTCCAAGCGTTATGAGCAGCACGGAACAACTTTTACATCCAAGCTTATTACGTATCCTACAGTTTTCACAATCGATACAGAGAATGTCAAAACCATTCTTGCAACCAAGTTTGATGATTACCGGCTCTCATCAATTCGAGTCGATGCAATGAAGCCTGTGTTTGGACATGGGATTTTCACAACTGATGGAAAACTGTGGCAAAAGTCTCGCGCACTCCTTCGGCCTACTTTTGCGAAGGAGAGCATATCTAACCTCGAGGCTGCTGAGCTACATTTCCAACATCTACTGAACTGTATCCCTCGCGAAGGGTCGACTGTTGATCTACAAGATCTCTTTTTCAAATTCACCATGGATACAGCTACCCAGTTTCTTTTCGGACATTCCGTCAACTCCCAGTCCAATTCAGATCATTCTTCGGGTGGTGTATCCGATGCAGAATTTGTTGAGCAGTATACATATACCCAGCTCGAAGCGTCTCATAATGTACGGCTCGGACCACTTGCACGATTTCGATACAATCCAGCAGCCACCAGGGCTCAGAAGACTGTTTTTAAGTATGTCGATCATTACATAGATGTAGCTCTCGATGCGCTCAAGAAGGACGAAAACAATGTTAATACAAATGATGTCAAATTTGGTCCCTACAGTTTTCTCGAAGAGATAGCCAAGTTGACTACAGATCGACAGGTTCTGCGGGACCAAGTGTTGAATACTCTTCTGGCGGGCCGAGACACAACAGCTAGTTTACTCAGTAATCTGTTTTTCATGCTAGCACGATATCCGGATGTATGGAGAAGGCTACGAGCAGAGGTGCTGGAACTCGACGGTCAGTTGCCGACGTATAACGATTTGCGAAATATGAAATATCTACGTCAATGTATTAATGAATGTAATTATACCGCCCCCCTCTCCCTCAATTCCTAGTTGAAGATCACATGCTAACATCGAATAGCTCTCCGTATCCATCCCGTAGTTCCCGCCAACACTCGCGAAGCAGTCCGCGACACTTGTCTTCCACGTGGCGGGGGAGAAGATGGCCAAGCACCGTTATTCGTTAAAGCGGGCACACAGGTTCTGTACAGCGTGTACTCGATGCATCGCCGCAAAGATCTATTTGGTGAAGATGTGGAAACTTTCCGCCCAGAACGCTGGGATCAGATACAGCCAAGATGGGTATATATCCTGATCCGTGTCTTTTCTCCGTATCTCAGCCATACTAACTTGAATAGGAATTTCTGCCATTCAATGGAGGGCCAAGAATTTGTTTGGGACGTAAGTTGCTCCTATTTCTTTGCTGTGATTCGAGTGGTTTATCGATGAATGACTAAAATTTTGGACACAGAGCAATTCGCATTGATCGAAGCCTCGTTTGTGATTGTAAGAATGTTGCAAGAATTTCAAGAGATTGAGCAGAGAGATGAGAAGCCATGGCAGGAGGCATATACTTTGGTTGTCTGTTCGCACAATGGGGTACAAGTATCGTTGAAGTGCGCAAAATAAATGCTGTTATTTGGTCACAAGAGAAAATGAGGGGAGAAATTATGTTTTGGCGTTTACATACTTTAAAGTATAAGACTTTTGGAGGTAATGAAATTCATTTTATAGATATTCGTTTTTGATGTTCTCTCTCTCTCAACTCTTCTCCACGAGTTGAATTGCCACATTTAGCTAGTGCACTTATCAAACATTTTTCTACAGTTTGATAGCCGGAGTAGTGCAGAATAAATCTGTAGTTATCACATCTCACATGGTGTGGTCAAATAAAGCTGACCCGCGCTTAATACCGACTCATATTCGGTGATTACTGCTTGATTATCGTTGACTACCAGAAGTTGAAGACCCCCGCACTGAAGTTACTACCACAAAGATTTTTGGTTCGGAAAAGATTTTGATTGTCTGACTGAGTAATTCTCAGTGAGTATTCGAAGACTACCATTGTCCAAACTGAAAATTACTTGCGCCAGTATCGAAAATATTTGAGCTGCTAAGCTGAGGCTCTGGAGGCGATTGCTGTCCGAACATAAAGCCACTCGCTGGAGTGGATTTAATGCCAGAGCTATGTCCAAATCCGGAAGAATTGGAGGCATCAAATCGTGAGTCTGAGGTCAGATCTCCAAAATTGTGAGATGTACTTGCACCTGAATTTGAGCTGAAGTTCAGCGTAGAGTTGAAGGTACTTGCCAAAAGCGAGGTCGGCGGTGCCATTTGTTTAGGCGGAGCTACCCAGAAGGAAGCGAGGAACATTTCTTCCCTTTCTTTTTCCTCTGCAATCGATTCGTGGGTTGGATTATATTTCAAAAGTTTTTTGGGGTCCTGATATCCTGGAATGCTCGACGCAACTTTTTCTGGCCAGTAATTGGTCACTGGCTGGCTATCTTCATATATATATTGCTCTTCCATATTCTTGCAAAGGAATCTACCAGCGGTACAGACACCTAGTAATTGCTCCGCTGTCATACGCTCATGGGGTGAATACGCTAGACATTGGAGTAATGTTCTTATGAGAGTTTTGGAATAGATACCCCGGCTTTTTATAGTGGGATCATCGAGTAGGCTCCGTCCGCACGTTAGCACTAGTGTCCGTGACGCTACTGTGGAGTCACTGTCAGATGATGGAAATCCTACATACGCCATATCTTGGCCTATTCTGACTTGTTGTTTTGTCATCAGGAAATATACTATTGCAGCTATACCAAAGACATTGGCAGGCGTACTGTAGAAACGGTTCTTCATTTGAGGAAAAAAATGTTCCTTTGAAAGATTAGAAGGTTGCGAAATAGGAGAAATGGCTGAGTCAGATTAACATACTGGGCTTCCCCATCCGAGAGTCAAATTGTTAGCAACTTGTTCGAGCCATCCGGGATCTTGTGGGTCATTAGGAATATGGCTTGCTAAACCAAAGTCTCCCATCTAAATATTTGGCTAGTCAGCCGGGTAGTCGAACTTATGGACTTCTATCACTTAGTTACCTTAAAGATGCCGATATCATGGCTTTCGTCCTTATTTCCAATGAGTACTATGCAGTGAAGAATAAACATCATTGCGACTAAACATCTCAAAAGGAACACCTTACTATTTGCCGGTTTGAGGTCCAAGTGGCACATGGGAATCCAGGCTCGCTCATTTTCAGCCTCTAAATTCTCACTTCCCCACTCGAGCACAATGCATGCTCGAGCTAAACACTCAAATATGTTCCAGATGTCTTTCTCTTGAAGTATAGTACCGGAATTTCTACCATTGTGTCAGCAGTGTGTTTTTTTACCTAATTCATAACAGCTTTCACTTACTCGATATGACTTGTCATCCAGTTTTCGACATCGCCATTCTCGCAAAATTCGAGATAAATCCTACTTTGACGCCTCTTTTGCCGCTTCTTGAAGTTTTCTCTCCCGATATCAAACATTCCTCCAACATTAAGTGGTAAAGCCTCGCCTTCATGGTATCCCCGATATATCTTCAGGATATGTGGTGCATTTCTATCCACAAATAATTGAAGTAACAATGATTCGCTCAGAAGATCCTTGTCTGATCCGTCAGCCTGTTTGATCACAACATACTCAGGCATCCCTTCCGTTCCCTTCCCAGGCCCAATCTTTCGATACAGATCTGCAGAAGCGGCTCCGCCCTTCCCGAGATGTCGCACTCCTTCCCATGTTTTCTCAAACTCGGGCCATTGTTTCCATGTTTCAGCTAATTTGCTCCATGCTTCTGCTTGTACATGTTCGCGTTGTGAAGGAGTGTAAGAATCCCAGTCAGAAGAGGAGGGCTGCCCAGGAGGTGGTGTACGCGATGGTTCTGTACTAAATGTGGGAGTGTACGATAAATTAGGTGCTATATTGGCGCTTCCAGGATGCTGCGTAAGACCAAGGATACCACTTTTGACAGGCAGTCGTCTTTTACTCGCAGTTTGTCGTGCACTGGGTCTTCTTCTACTAGCCATTGGCGTTTGATATACCGTTAATTATGGTAGTTGATGATAGTGACGAGCTGTTCTCAAAAGCTTATTAGTTTATCACAAGCATTATGATTTTTTTTGTGTTGACGGCTCTGATGTAATCGGACAAAGAAAGTACTTTGAACGGGGTCTAAGGTTTTTCCCCCTTTGAGAAATTAAAAAGCACGTTCTTTGTTCTTGTTGTTCAAATGCTGTTCTTTCTCATCAGAACAAGCCCCAAAGAAAGTTTTTCGCTGGTGGTTGAATCACCGGTCTAGTGTGACTAGTTGCCATAAAATTGAATAAAAGGGGCAGGGGAGCTGAAACAATGCAAATAATGAGGTGAATACACTACTGTTTCCCTTTAGCGAAATAAAGTTCGTTTGCGAAGACTGCGTGTCTACACAATTTATACATATTTTCTTGTTCTTAATCACATATCAATCTAATTGTTATACACAATGACACTACTGCATGTCAAAAAATCTTCGTTTTTATCGGAAAAAGAACATATATTTCATTAATCAAGGCCTGCGTGAGTCATACATCATACAGTCTTTCAACCTCGTGAGATACTCCTCGATACTTTTTTTTGGTGGGGTTTTCATAAGGTAATGCTCTCGACTTATCTCTTGAAACTTACCAAGATGTTCCACTTACTTTTTACTCCTTCTTTGAGAACTTTCCCGCTATTTTCTTAATCCTTTCACTCATCTTTCTCACCAATTTCTTAGGCTTGAATGGCTCGACTTCAGCCTCGAGAGGAACTGTGCATGGCTCTGCAATAGGTCGTTGTGGTTGGCTCTCACGTAATGGAAGTCTGCTTTCGGTTTCGTGTGGGTTCGGAGGTTGTCTGGAACTTTGACGGGGCGTCTCTTCGTCGTCTTCCGTAGGTAGACATGGAGACGGTGGAAACTTGAGGTTTGCAACATGAGAATCTTCCAATTTCATGCTTTCGAGCTTCTTCTGATTACGCTGCGTGGTCCTGACACCACAGCTGAGACATTCACCCTCGTCTATCTCGGTCGGTTCCGAGAAATGAAACTGGCAGTCTTCGCGAGAAATCTTAATCTTCATCGCATGGGGGCAAGCTTCAACTAATCTAGCTACGCACCCGCAGGCGTAAGCGATGGTCTTGTGAACGCACATGTTGAGGAGTTGAGATTGGTTTTTATGGTGTTGATCTTGGCTTAGGCTGGCTGCTGATTTGTGAGTAGGATGTGAGGATTGAAATGGTTTGGAGAGAGAAGTAAATCAATGGAAGGAGATTGAACCTATATATATGTGGAAACGCGTTGTTGTTTGGATATACTTCAGATATTGGAAGTTATCAACTGTAGGTTCAGCACAACATATTTCATTAACGGAGGATGGAACTACGGAGAAACAACATCAGAACAATTATGTATGGAGCAGAGATACTAAGCCGGGTTAAGGGAATGTAGTACCCCCAAGTTCATTCTTACCTTGTAGTAGTATTGTTCCATGGATTAAATACCACATTTAATAGAATGAGCGCCAGTCCAGGCTGCTTATCTAAGAAATCACTACTGAATCGATCCGAATACTGCAAATTTAACTGTCAATTTGATGTATTAGATGCAAATTTGGAAATTAAACAAACGAGAAGCCTTGACATTCTATTGACTTCTTGAAAATGTCCCATTTGAAGTGTGCACGTCCAGCCATTTTGAGTTGCTTTCGGATTTGGATTTGACGATTTGCTTTTAAACCTTAATCTAGACTTCTAGATAAAATAGATTTGTCTCCGTGATTCATGAGGGAGGAATTTTCAATAACAACTTGCTACCATGGCAGATCCGTGATTACTCCAACAACATTTGACAGGTGATATCATATTAATCCATTGTTTTCAAATAATGAATAGCTTACGTTAACCAGCCAGATTTTAAAACTCTTCACTACGAGCATGTGCAGCCACAATATATACTCTTCAATGGTTAACTACTCTGCATTTTCATTAAGATGTATTCACATGTCTTACAAATGGTATCATTGTCTGTGTACAGAGATCTCAGAACAGATACGAAGCAAACGAACTCTCATAAGTATAAGAAGGGCTCTTCCAACTCCTCTTATATTCCCCATACCAAACTTCAATATCAAGCAAGGCATAGAATCAACAAGTACTATACCAGATATTGAAACCACAAGAAATCACAGCTTATCCCCATCAGAAAAAACCTCCATAGAAATTCTTTAGACCAGCAACCGCAATCATGAGGAATTTCATCATCGACATCCTCGTCAACGTCGACATCAGCATCATCATCTACTTGCTCGCAATCATCGCAATCGCGGACACCAACAACCAACCATTCGTAGAGGGAATCAAGCTTTTCGAGTTCATGCCTCCAGGAGCACCCACCAACCCAGATACATCCGGAATCGTCTTTAGGCAAATCTGGTCTCCATTTAAATGGTCACTGGATTTTTCCTGTGCCCTGGATACCTTTTCTGACAATACCAATTGCTACTGGTTTGCCAGCGTCACCAATTATCCGATCTCGAAGCAACCAGTCCGCAAGGACTTCGTTTTTGAGCTTGAAACGGAGGCAAAATCCAGAGAAATAGATCTCTATCCGTGGTATCGCTCGGACGGTATTAGCATCGTCGAGGTTAATCCACAGATCTTGCCAGCTGATTACACCGAGAAGGCGAAGGAACGTGGCACCCTCTTTACCGTTCTCTCGATGGAAGTAAATTGTGTGCGAGAATATGGAGCGGTATCGACTCTTTGGTGCGAGCGATAAGTTTACTAGTCGAAGAGGAGCCTACGAGCCGAGCGAACATGACGAGTCGTGGAAAAAGAGGGGAGAGCAAGCTCGAGCACGATTTAAATCATTTCGAGTCCATATTAAAAACGTTCTCTTAATTTTCGATCCTGAGCGACCAATCGCTTGTTCCAGTGAAAGCGCGAAAATTGAATCAAAATATAAAAAGCCTGTCATAGCCATGAACTTCAGATTTTCTAGACACTCAAGGGAATCCATAAAATAAACAGTAATTCTGACCAGAACTGAAAACGTAATCAATACTTTGATATAGAATATATAGCACCTGCAAAAAGCTCTTTATTACTACCCAACCCTGTTGCTCCACCGTCCCTATTTGATCGAACCCTCAGAATGAGACTGGATTAATATCTCCTCACTTTGAGAGTTTGCCTCACTCAGTATAACCGTAAACGGTGGAGTTTGAAGAAAGATTGTAATATCATCTCTATTCCTAGGCCAAGGAGTTCATTCTTTGAATGAATGGGTACAGTTCAATTGACACTACTCGAACAAACTTGTGTCGATGTTTGGTGCGTCTCAGATTTGTGGAATTCCTGTATGTTCATTTTCGGGAATCTATACACCAAAAAGTTCTGAAGAACCCACAAGATTTTTGAACAGCGGGTAAAATCAAAAAGGGAAAAGATCATGAAAGATGTAAAATAAAAAAAATGTAAAAGGGTGAAAGAGGATTTCTCATTTCGAACATATAAAGTCATAAACATATAAAACGCCGATAACCCAGAGCTATATACAAAAACACCCCGCCCAGTCCCATGTGGAATTGTTCATTCCATCTATGATCCAGCATTTTAATTCATCCCTTTAACCCAAACTTCACCGTTTACATCTTCAAATCCTTTGGTGCCAAGACGATGTTGTATTCAAGGTCCAATTCTGCCTTGGGGTCATCCTTGCGGGGCTTGAAGTCAACGACAAGATCTGGCTTGACAGCAAAGACAGTGTCGGTGATGAGGTATGGATCGGTGTTTGGGTAGATTTGGGTTGTGACTGGCTTGTAGTTTTCGTTTGAGATCTGCGGGTTTCTGCATTAGCTTACCAGTCATATTAGGATATGCGGTGCAACTTACCATCAAGTGAATGTGAGCAGGTCTCATTGGGTGACGATCAAGCAATTTCAAGAGAACACCGGCTGGTCCATCGGTGGGCAGAGAGTAGGCAGTTGGGTGAAGACAGTAGAAGTGATATTGTCCGTTCTCATCGGTTCTGAACTTCCCTCTCAAGTTGTTATCGGTTTGGTTCTCAGGGTCTTGGAAATCGTATTTTCCGTTGGCAGATGCTTGCCAGATGTCAACGACTGCGTTTGGAATTGGCTTCTTAGTGACCAAATCGGTAACGGTTCCGTGCATCAAAGTAGTCTGTCCACCTGCAGGTACTGGGTCCTGGATGATGCTGCCGCCAAGTGGTCTGAATGGGGCGTTGGGGCTCCAGAAAGGACCGAGAATTGAGGAAGATGTGGGGGTCTCGCCAGACTCGGTCATGATGTAGTGCGCAATTTCATCGACGACACTAAGAACATTGTTAGATGTAATTGTGGGGTAAGGTATTTGGCTACTCACGATTCGAGTCCGAGAACGTCGGAAATTCTGTGACCTTCATTTCTGGTGGGGGTACTGATTTGTCCGATAGTGTTGACGAAGTTGACACCGGTCAACCATTCGTCGATTGTGAGTTCGTTCTCTCTTGCGAAGTCATGGATGTGTTGGATGAGAGAGCCCATCAATTGTCTCGATCGAGCATCGGTCTTGGGACCGATAGACTTGATGACATTGGTGGTGAAAGTTGGGTCGAATCGCTCGAATCCCTTGGAAGTACCGGTGGCTTCTTGTTGGGTCGACATGTTGTTGATATTGATTGGAGAAGATGTGGATGGAGTGTTTGAATGATAGTGTCAAAGGAGGATGAGATGGAAGGATGAATATAAAGAAGATGTTGCTGATGATGGAAATAAACAACTTACCTCGAGGAGGAGGCCTACCTATATATGGTTATTTGCCCAAGTGCCCTCACGATATTCGCCCTAACGATAGGGACGAATCAACAAGCATCTGAGGAGTAGTCTGCCGTGCCTACTCCGGAATTGGTGATCGAGTGACCCTCCAACGTTCCAGCAATGGGTTGAGACGGTAGTTCAGTCGGCTGTTAGTGTCAAAATAATGTCGTTTAGCATTGAAAATAGCACGGCACTGATCTTCGGAAACGCTGCTACAGCAAACGCTAAGTCACGAGTTTGACCGGAAGTATCTTTTGCCACACGAATTGTCCAAAACCATTCGACAATGGAAACACGATTAGTTGGGCTGTATGTCAAACCATCTGTCTTAGCTTCATAATTGAACCGATCTAATTCGCTCTCCGCATTTGCTGCGATTAAGCAAGTGTCTGTGTGAGTGAGAAGTCCTGCTAACAGTGCCATTAGAGTTCTGTGACTCTCTTGGAACGGTCCGGGAAAGTCTTTAACCGTCAAAATCAAAATTACCGTGCGAAGTCCCCGGATTACGCCCCGCAATCCTATAACCTAGCTATGGCCCCGCCAACAGCAAAACAGGGGCTTTGATGACGGTAATGCCTCGATAACAAAACAATTTTCATTTCTTTAAGATAATATTACGGTCTTTTCCCGTCATCAGCTCACAATTGAGAGAAGTCGTTACGAGATTCCAATTCTAGATTTCGAACTTGGTCGGTCGCCTCACATTGGTTGTAACGTGTATGTTCAGAAACTCTCTTGCCCGCCGACTTTACCCTCTGCAACCGAGAAGAATGCTTCATCATTTGATGGTGGGAACTTGGACCCCTCCAGGTGCAATTTTTACCATTGAGTTTGATGATGAAGCATTGACTTTGAAATTGCTCAAGAGAACACCAATTCCAGAAGATGAGCCAATTTCCTGGATGACCTTTGATGTAAGTTTGGCTCGCTGTCTGATGGGAGTCGAGTGAGCGCCAGCAGGCTGAGCTGACATCTTCATGAATAGCATGCGAAGAAAAACATATACGGAGCTTCAATGAAGAAGTGGTCAAGTCATTCTGTCACAAGCCCTGCAGAAATCCAACATACCACTTCACATCCTATGTCCCATGACCGTACGTAACTTCCTCGGTCGCTGTGTTCTCTGCGAACGTTTCTAATCACGTTTGCGAATAGCATCCGCATCGAAATCTGATACGAGAACAAGAGCGATTTTCTGCTTAGCATCAAAGAAAGCACCTTATAATGTTTACGGCAATCCATTCTACGAATTCGCTGGACACGGAAATGTCTTCTCTGTTGATGAAAATGGCGCATTGAAGGAGAACATTCAAAATTATGAATACAGTCCCGAATCCGCAATACACGGCATGGTGTTTGACGCAGAAGAGAATTATCTCTATTCTGCAGACATGTGGGGGAACAAAGTATGGACACATAAAAAAGATAGCCAAACAGGTTTACTCGAGTTGGTGGGAAGTGTAGATGCGCCGAAGAAAGGAGATCATCCTCGATGGGTTGAAATACATCCGAACGGAAAATACCTTTATGCTTTAAACGAAGCAGGAAACAATTTGGCAGTTTATGTCATTGATGAGAAAACTCACCTGCCAGTATTCACAAACATTACATACCCTCTGGTACCTCCAGGTATGCAGTTCTCCTTGATTTCATTTTCGCACACATTTTCCCGCTTAGCGACTAACACGTATTAATAGGGGTTCCGAATTTGAAGTTGTATCGATCCGACGTTGTTTTCATATCACATAGTGGCAAATATCTCTTTGCGACATCACGATCGAACGATTTCAAGGTTACAGGTTACATAGCAGTGTTCAAACTTGGACCAGCTGGAAACATCGAACGACAGATCTGTTTGAATCCGACACCAACAAGCGGAGGCCATTCGAATGCGGTTAGTCCTTGTCCTTGGAGTGATGAGTGGCTGGCTTTGACCGACGATCAAGATGGTGGATTTGAAATCTATAGATGGCACGAGGAGTTTTTGTATAGAGTTGCGAGAATTGATATCCCGGAACCTGGTTTTGGTATGAATGCCATTTGGTATGATTGAAGAATATAGAAGAATATGGAAAGCAAAGACAAACAATGCTCGTCAGTTAGCATACTCGCTCGTACACGACATAGAGTGTATATTGTAGAAATGTAATTTTACGAAAAGTACACCGAGTACTTCTTACCACATGTCAATTGGAAACCACGATGAACCTGAACCTGAACCTCAATGAATGCCTTAAATCCTCCAGGGTTAAGGCATCAATTAATCCCCTTACTTGGAAAATGCCGGAGAAGTTTCCGAGTCAAACACATAAGTTGCCGGATTTCTAACCGCTATCATTCAACCACCCTCGAGCCACCCCTCAATAATAATATGGGGACGATATTTCATGGCGAACAAACATGGAGGGGCACATATGGCCATGTGAGACGGTTAATCGTTCTGCCCCCTTCATCATCTCGGTCCCGTCCATAATGCGAAATTATCAGCAATTCTCCCTCAGGAATATTCTCGTCAACACATCTTTTACTTGTCCAAACGATTGAATTCTACAATCAAGTCAACCCATACAGAAGACTCCAAACAGTCCCACTACAACATCCTCAATCATGGCACCCATCCCCGGTATTCTGTATGTTACCATGCAGCCTCAAGAATCACTTCCAGATTCTCAGTGGCACGACTGGTACAACAATGAACATGGACCTCTTCGATTGCGTCTTCCCTTCGTCACAAATGGTTTCCGCTACCGCGCAGGCGACTTATCGTCTACGAAGCCAGCTTCAACATCGCATCCAGAATGGATGGCCATTTACGATGTCACAGATATGGCAGCCATGAACACCGATACCTATCTTCGACTCCGCGGGCCCGAAGTCAAGACCGATAGAGAAAAAGAAACAATGGCACAGATTAAGGTGGACAGGAAACTATATGATTATATTAGTGGCAAGGAAATCGACGGATACAAGAAAGTGGAGGAAGTGGGGTATGATGAGGGGAATTTCGTGGTAACTTCTACAGCTGAAGTCAAGGAGGAGTTTGACGAAGAGTTCAACAAATGGATGGAAGAAGAACATTTATCAATGGTTGCAAAGATTCCAGGTTGGAGACGCACAAGGCGCTTTGTTACGAGCAGCATTCTGGGAGGCAAAGAAGGAAAGGAGTATTTGAACATAACTGAATTCGCTCCTCGAAACGATGCATTCGGGGAAGCATCTAAAGCCGTTGGTTCGACAGAATGGGCCAGGAAACTCACATCAACCGCTTTGAATTCCTTTAATTCTAGGCAGTACAATTTATACTACACATTCGGTGCCGCACCTCGAGATATTTCCAACTTCTCGAAATCCTATTCGACTAATTGGAAATCAATTGACGGAAAGACAAGCACTGGACCAAACACCATTGCCGAAGGGGGAGCCATCGAATCATACATAACAACAAAGGATGGAGTTGATCTTGCATACCGACTTGAAGGATCTCCTGACCCAACCGCTCCCCTCATTATCCTCAGCAATTCCATTCTTGTAAACTATTCAATCTGGACACCCTTCATCCAAGCATTCCTTGCATCACCCACTGGCAAAAACTACCGCATTCTCCGCTACAACTCCCGTGGACGCACCTCAAATGCCGGCTCTTTACCCGTAACCGTTGATCTTCTCGCTTCCGACATCATTCAAATTTTAGATACTCTACGTGTTCCTAAAGCAGCTTGTCTTATTGGTGTCTCACTCGGCGGTGTCACCGTTCTCAACACTGCACTCAAATACCCCACTCGTGTTAATGCTTTTATATCTTGCGATACAAATGCCTATGCTCCTCCTTCTAACCCCAAAGCCTGGGATGAGCGCATCGCCATGTCTGCGGCTGAATCTGCCAAATCATCCAACAATGAACAGATTGGTGGCTCAGAATTGGCGGAAATCACAACGCGCAGATGGTTCGTAGCAGAAAATTACGAGAACGAGACGTTGAAGAAGAGATTCGAGGATGTGAAGAAACAGGTTGAGGAAAATAGTTTTGAGGGATTCCAAAAAGGTGTAAAGGCTCTTTATCAATATGATATTAGAGAAGAGATGAAGAATCCAGGGGTTGAGAAGGCCTTATTTGTCGTTGGTGGTAGTGATTGGGTTTTACCCAAGACAATGAAAGAGATGGCAGGTAATTATGGAAAGGGTGTTGAGTGTAAGGTTATTGAGGGCGCAGGGCATTTACCAATGGTCGAAAAGCCAGAGGACTTTGCTACTGTTGTAGCTACATTTTTGGGTTAGCTTACATACATGTCGAGTTGTTAAGTAGTTATTAGATGATCGAATGTTATCATCATATTTCATCAATATTTAGCCCTCTCTGTGAACTTTGAACCTTAGCCCTGCAATCTTTTTGTGCGTCTATATAGAAGTTTTGATCTTATCATCTTGGAACTAGATTCACATTATAATTATTCCGCACCTTTCCAGAGAACTTTCCAGTTCACTGTCTTACAAAGTGAAGTAAAAGCATCGCGTCAGGTGTAAACTTCGTTCCATTATGTATATATGTACCTATGTGCTTAAACATCCCGTATATCCACCCACCCACAATTCCTAACAACGGCCCACCAGTCCATCATACAACTCACCAATATTATACTACTGTAAACACACTGCAATAGAGACACACACGGAAAGATAATCAGAAATGAAGACAAGAGAGTAATATATAAAGATCTCTTACGTGATACAAATTCTCGTTTCCTCCTTCATCGCGTATATCTCAGAGGAATCTTTGCTCGACGTGCTGTTCTTCTCACTGCGGTCTCTTCTTCATCCTCATCTTCATCCTCATCCTCATTTCCTTCTTCCGCATCTTCCATCTCGATATCTGAACCCTGCCCATGCAACATCTCGTCTTCGGCATCGCTATCTTGTACCATGTTGTCGTTGAGCTTAAAATCAGTATCTATCATCATTCCATCGCCATTGCCAGTGTCTTCCTCCTCACCAGGGTACGCAGCATTAGATGGTCCCGCAACATCATATTCATGAACCTTTGCCTTCTTGCTTGCTTTTCTCGGTCTTCCTTTCTGCCAACCTTTCCTCTTCGTTGCTACCGTTCCCGGCACCGTTCCTTTACCATCGTTTCCACCCAGTCTGTTTAATGTCGCTTTATTCGTCTTGGGCATCTTTCCTTTCCCCTTTCCGCTTTTCTTGTTCAAGCCGTACAACTCTGCAAACTTCGGGCCATAGTCGAAGAGTAATTCCTCTCCAATGAGAATATCCCGAGTAGCTCGAAATGCAATCCTGTGCTCTCCATTGACTAATAGAATCTTTGCAGCGCAGTTCATTCCATCAGCTTCTGATTCTGCATGGTTTATGAATCTCGTCTTGTTTCCCATTCGCATAGCATCTATAGTCCATTCTTTATTCAAGCTGAATAGGAAACTCATGAATTTCGCATTGTATTCCACTCCTCTGCGTTCGGTTTCATTATCAGAAATCAGTTCTCCGGTATATTCGCTTAGGAAGTCCCCTTTTCTGACAGGCTCTGCAGTGAAAAGTCCAAAGCCAGCTCCTTCGATGGGAGATTTTCCGAGAATCAGTTTCTTATTCACGCCCCGTTGCAAAGCTATATTCTGACAACCATATTGGAAAAGTTCATTCTTATGACGGCTCTGCGGTCGTATCCGAGAAATTGCTCCACAGGTATTGCACAGATCGCCGCATTCGCGGTTCATTTGGAAGCATATGCATGTATCCGAGGCGCAAGCAAGACCGGTTGAATGACAAGAACAACCTGCGAATCGTCGTTCACAGTGATCTGAGCAACCACAGAATTGTTCGCAGAGCAGATTGTTGAGAGCGCAATAGCATTTCATCTCACGACTACAGGGTCCTTCGTGTACGCAAGGAACAGGTTGAGAGCGTAGTTCATGCAAGTGTGCCATGGTGCTATCTTGCCAACCCGGTTTGAGACCGCGATTGCGAGGCATTGCTTTGGGATTGTACCACTCGACCCGTTCGCTCGGCTGGTGACTCCTACTCCTGCTCATAGGGGTTCTGTCCTCAAGCTCGAGGATCTTGGAATAAATCTGCCAGCAGGGCTTTTCGACAATTTCCACAAGAACGCATGGTCTGCTGGGTTTAATGATAAGTGCGTCTTTCAACTCATTTTCTTCCTCTTCAGTCCAAGAATAGTTGGCCCAATCCTTCCATCCACTGTAACATTCATCACTACATGCTTCGGCAATGTCTTTGTCGGTGTTCCAAAGCTCCGGGTGCCAATCCTCATCACTATGGTCTCGGCCTTTATGTTTCCGTAAAACATCTGGCAAATGCATGATGGATTTCTCCCACGCATACTCGTAATCAGACTTATTGAAGTATGATTGTTGAGGAGAACCGATTTCAGAGGAATTCTCTTCACTAGGAATATCCTTATTGATCTTTCGATAATTATACTCACCATGCGTTGTACATGCAGCACCTTGGCATATTAAACAAGTAAATAGGGCCGTTGTCTCTAGTCGAGCCGATGGTTCGTCAGATCGTTTGTGCAGCTCGGAAGTTGATCTCTCAATATAAGCTTTGAACTGGGATTGAGATAGAACCACAGTTTCCAAATCAATCTTAAAGTATTGAGCCATTACCTCAGCGACCATAGCCATTCTCTTCAATAAATGGCCAGATAAAGGGCCACCAAGTGTTTTGAGGACCAACTGTTTCTCCTTGGTAGGATATGGTATCTTTCCAGATTGATGTCCCAAAAAGTATTGAACGAGCGTGTCCACATCACAATTGTTGTCGAATCCTATGTTTTTTAATGCGACAACCACTCGCCTATTTATTTGGGTTATTTGTTCTTTTACTCTTGGATTATCAAGCCTTTCTGTGTACGCTGTATTCAACTCCCTTTCGAATTTATTCATAGCTTTCTCCTCATTCTGAACAACCAATGGAACATACCGAAGTATGTCATCATCCCCTGTTATATGGTTTCGTGTGACATTGATGTGGTGAGTGTAGCTTGGCGTTCGCTCTACGCCACCATCTCCCATTATCAGTGGGCATACGTAGTTTGAAACTTTTGCTTTCTTGGGTGTCTACAATGATTAGCAAATACTGACTTACATGATTTGATTAGAACATACTCGTGTGATTAGGTTGATAGCTTCATCAAAAGTTTCGTCTTGTACTTTGAAAGATGCAAAAGGATTTTCGTCATCATCATGAGAAGATGTATTTGACGCTGCAAGAGACCGCAACTGTAGTTTCTCCAAGTGACGCCCAAGGCTAAACCCCCAATCTTCCATTCCTATCTCCCCTAGCCTTACCAAACTTGCTCTGATCTCCTTCGCGGATAACTCTCGCGACACCATGTCAGACGAAACATCCATGGCTGGGGACTTTCCTCTTGATCTAGGGATAGATGATGCCAATCTTTCAAGTCTCCCTACTTCTTGAACTCTAAGAGAAGGCGAATTAGATCGAGTAGATGGAGGCCTCGAAGGTATGTTGCTCGATTTATGACCTCTTGTCCTTCTGTTTTGAAGTATTGATCTAACATCATCGTCACCATCATCAATATCATCATCTACAGTCTCTTCATCGGTATTTTTAGCGCTCTCTCTTTCCATCTTCTGTTTTTCCCAAGCTAGGCCGCGTCTTGCCCCGCCGTGATTCCCCTTCTTTTGGTAGGGGCCCTTTCGTAGTTTATGACTATCAGCACCATCTTCCATGCTTCTTCCCATTGCTTCACGATGGGGTTCGGACAGTTGATTTGTTATAGATAAGCTAGGGTTGCTTTCTTGCTTTGCTGTTGATTCAGAAGACCCAGTTGCTCGTCTCATCCGCGATCTCCACAAGTGATCTGTTTCCTTGTGCGTCCCAATTTCCTTCTGAACTGCAAGATCGTTTTGATTTACAAGTTCATCATTGTTATTTTGATTTTGTCTGCCTGACATTCTCGATGTGGACCTTCTAGTAGGAACTGGAGACTCTTTGATCTCGGGCGATCTAGATTGGTGCCTGATAGGAGCTGCAACTCTTTTAGGCACTGTTCTCGCAGGAATAATACTTGTGGTAGGGTCTTTTGATAGAGACGAACTGTCCGAAAGGAGTGACGTAAGAGAGTTGGTAAATGGCAGCCTTTGTGTGCTACTTTCCTTGGCAACCATTGAATCAAGCTCGCAGAGATTGGATGTTGGCTGAGTAGTAGTTCGACCTAATTGCGGGCCACTAAACATGGAAAGATTGATTGATACTAGTTGACTGTGGCTTGTTGCAGTTCTGAGACCTTTTGACGATGACGGTATTGATCCTGTTGAACTCAGCGTGAAAGAATTGTTATTTTGATTCGAATCGGAGCCAGCTAGACCAACTGATCCTGAGTTAGACTTTCGATGTGAGACCACTGTCTTGCGGGCGGTACGGCTAGTGTCTTGACGTAGAGAAGAAACGTTGCCTACAATCCCCGCTCCATCAGACTTCAAGATCGAATGTGATCTTATATTTATAAAACTATTGCTACGTTCACCGCTACTCTGCTTTGAAATTGGTTCTGACAGGTCTTTATGGGATTCATCGTCAGATTCGCTGTCCGATGAAAGGCTATATGTCCCCCCGGTTTTATACTTTGGCGTCTTCACTGCCGGCTTTGCTGTCGATGCTATTGAACTGCTCGCTGACAATTTGGTTAACTTCGCTTTTGCTTGTGACGTTGGCGGCACAGAAGGTTCATCATCAGACGATGAACACAAGTCAATAAAAGACTTGTTACTTTTCTCCTTGGGTATCTCTATGGAGTTCTCCCTGAGAGTTTCCTTGGTTTCCTCCTGGCGCTTCTCACCACGATTCCCACTGCGCTTCTTATCCTTATCACTATCTTCTGTGAGATCGATGAGTACAGATGGAGCTGGGCGATCACGAATGCAACCGATGGAGCGCGATGCGCTGCCCCCATTAACTCCAGACATCTCGAATGCGATTTCGCTTCCAAATTAACGCTTTCGTAAGTCGCGGCAATATGCTACCTCTTGGACAAGCAGGTTTTGAAACTGGATATCCAACGCATGATAGTAAACTAAGGTATTTTCGAAACCAATATTTGATTGCCTCGTGTGTTGACAGGGGGAAGCCAAGAAACCCCCAAGTAACGTGATTTTATGTAAATAATTGAAAAGTGAATGATCTTATAGTACGATGGTACGATAGCACGCGAAAAGGGAAAATGCGACGATGTGAAGTATTAGAGGCAGAGTTCAATGAACCAAAATCTAGAGTTGAGATCTAAATATTATAGACCGAAGAGAGTCTGGAGTTGTTCGTGTCAACCCTATGGATCCGGAGTACGCGATTTGATACTCTCTTCGCGTCTCGATGCTGTTATCCACTTTTATACCGACTGGCCCTGGCAGATTTTGAGTCTTGGCGTTCTATTGTCCTGGAGTTGCGATTTCTGACAGGACGACGAAAGAAGAGTTGGAAGAGTGTTGTCAAGGTATATTTATCTGGATGAAGCTACCATTTTCTGATTGCTGCTCCAATAATTGCTTATTGCATTGTGAGCAAAAAGGCCTGTGTCGTGTGAGGTTGCACCAACAAATTTAATCCTTACATAAGCAGTGGCAGAGTTCAACGGCCGGCGGGGAGGCTTACAGAGTGATGTGATAAGATTGAGATCGCGTTACAAATTCAAGTGTGAAAGGGGAAGAACGATTCAACTGCAGAGGTAAATAGCAGAGTTATGTTCACAGGTATTTTCTGCATACATGGGAAGTATGTATGAGAAGCCCTTTACGAATATTTGCTACTGTTGTGCAACTAGCTACTCGATCTTGGTCACAGATGATCCAGTTTATCTAAATCTTATGAGAATCTTTATCCAGCGCTTCATGTTAAGCAGTATTTGTTCACTCTGCAGGATTCAATACAACCCATGCTTCCATCTATCTCCCTTTCTCTTGATATCATGCTCACTCATGTACCTGCAGGAAGGCTCAACACCAATGCCCCACAGCATCCAGGTGGTGTTTGTTGTCCGTCTCGGAAATTTCACATGTTTGGCTGGCCATTGATTGTTTGATTGCAGAATTGCTCAATATGGGTGAGATGGGAATGCCTCCCTGCTCTCCAACGGGTCTCTTGGGGTGTCTCTTGGAAAATCTGATGCTGGGGGTTGAAGGCACATCTATTATATCGACGCCCTTGAAAAGGAAAAGTGATTCGGAGAGCAAAAGGGTTAAAGAGCAAGAGTAGTGCTATCGGAAAATTCGAATCGTGCCTTCTCGCCCTCTCACCCCGAACCTTTGAGCTCTTGATCAATGGAAACGATTCGTTGCACCACCCGATCACAGTCTTCTCTATCTGGCTGCGTTGCCATTCATCAGAAGAGCAGCTTGATGGAGGTATACACCCTTGGGGTTCACTGCCTTCAGATACTCTTATGAACTTGAACGTCTTTGATATTGATGGGCTTCTGGAGGGATGACATTCCAAAATCACGTGAAAATTTCGGGCAGTGCCGAAAAGCGGAGAAACTCCCCTGCACCTGCCACCTTCATTCTTTGATCTGTCAAATTTTATTTGGCTAAGAAATTACTTACTCCACAACTTGATGTTACATCGACTTATTGGGTGGAAAAACATACCAAGTTTATCCGTGATCTCGCGGGGGTAACCATACAGCTGTCAAGGAAATCCACACCGTCCCGATCGAAGTTGTCGCCTGCCGAGGAATCTGCCAACAATTTGGTTCCTGCGGGACTCATGTAGCGTGATTTCCGTTGGTTTATCTGATTGGCAAATTGCGGTAGAACCTTATTCCGGAAGCTCGAAAATTTAATATATGTATGAGATCGCCAATGTACTACCCCTCTCAAGATCCATGTTCGGGCCAGAATCGTCCGGTTTCTCTTGTTCTATTGGGCAGCTTAAAGATATAGAGACGGGGTATATGTGACCATCCTCGGTACAAACGACTTAGAAGTACCTCGTAGTGGATCGCTCATACCCAGGGTACATATCAAGCACTTATGAAGTCATATATGCGAAGGTTTGTGTATAAAAGAGCTTGATCCAAGATGTCGTTTCCCCCAGCAAGCAATCCGACCTTTTGCTCATCTTCTACGCACCATGCGGCTGCAGTCACTATTTGCGTCGGCATTGACCCTCGGGTCATGCGTCGCCCAGAACAGTACAAATGGTACATGGCCAATACACAACAATGGTCTCACTACGCAGATTGAATGGGATCATTATAGCATGATAGTCAATGGGCAACGCTTCTTTTTATGGTCTGGCGAGCTTCATTATTGGCGAATTCCCGTACCGGAATTGTGGGTAGATGTTCTACAGAAGATTAAGGCTGCTGGTTTCAATACATTTGCAATTTATACACATTGGTACTTTCATAACCCAAACCCTGAAACGCTCGACTTCGAGAATGCAGCACACGATTTCACAAAGATCTTTGACCTTGCTAAGGAATTGGGAATGGTATGTTTTCAATGATCCAATCCAAGTTTGACAATCCAAGTGACTTGGCTAACCACATTTTTAGTATGTCGTGTTTCGACCAGGGCCTTATGTTAATGCCGAGTCCAATGCTGGAGCTTTCCCATTATGGCTGACGACTGGGGCTTATGGATCTCTTCGAAATAATGATACTCGCTACACTGAAGCCTGGACACCTTTCTGGGAGAAGGTTGCCTCTATAGTTGCCCCATATCAACTTACCAATGGAGGAAACGTTCTCACTTATCAGATTGAGAACGAGTTGGGCTCACAATGGCGTGGAACCCCATCCAAAAAAATACCTAATCTATCTTCCATTCAATACATGGAAGCATTGGAAGCCTCCGCACGAGCTCAAGGTATTACGATACCATTCCAAGCCAACGATCCTAATCTCAATTCGGACTCGTGGTCGAAGGATTTCTATGATGGCTATGGTTCAGTTGACATCTATGGTATGGATTCTTATCCAGCTTGCTGGACTTGTAATTTGACAGAGTGCGATTCCACAAACGGAGCATACAAGCCTTTCAACGTCATCGATTACTATGACCATTTCCAAGAGATTTCACCAACTCAACCGTCATTTCTTCCAGAGTTTCAAGGTGGTAGTTTCAATCCTTGGGGTGGCCCTGAAGGCGGATGTCCAGAAAATTCTCCCGCCGATTTTGCAAATCTCTTCTATCGCAATAACGTTGGACAAAGGGTGACAGCCATGAGTCTTTATATGCTTTACGGAGGAACAAACTGGGGTTGGTTAGCTGCCCCTGTAGTGGCAACCAGTTACGATTACTCGAGTCCAATATCTGAAAACAGAATGATCAACGACAAGTATGCTGAAACCAAATTGTTCGGCCAATTTCTTCGTGTAGCCAAAGATTTGACAAAGACTGACCGAATTGGCACAAACCAAACCGCTTCTACTAATCCAAATATCGTCTACTCCGAAATCCGCAATCCGGACACAAATGGCGCGTTTTATGTTACGATCCACCAGGAATCCACAGTTGGCACTAGAGAGGAATTCTACATCAACGCTAACACATCCAAAGGGGAATTCACAATTCCTCAAAAAGCTGCACCCATTGTTTTGAATGGTTTCCAATCTAAAATCATCGTCACTGACTTCAGCTTTGGATCTCACTCGCTGTTGTACTCTACAGCTGAGGTTTTATCCCATTCTATCGTGGACGAGGAAGACATTTTAGCTCTTTGGATGCCAACTGGCGAAGCTGGCGAGTTTGTTGTCACTGGTGCGAAGTCCGGCAAAGTTTCCAGCTGTGGAGGCTGTTCTTCCGTTGGCTTTTACCCACAAGGGGATGATCTCCTCGTTACCATCTCTCAATCCGAAGGTATCAGTATCTTGACATTTGATGATGGACTTCGTGTTCTAGTTATGGATAGATCATACGCGTATGAGTTCTGGGTTCCAGTTCTCACAGCAGATCCATTCAGTCCTGCGAACGAAACCGTTTTCGTTCAAGGCCCAAGTCTAGTTCGAAGCGTTGCCTACTCCTCCGACGGTACAACTTTGGAACTTACTGGAGACAACAATGGAACCTCGACACAGATCGAGGTTTTCCCACCCAAAGCTGTAAGTGAAGTCACATGGAACGGTCAATCCATCAAGACAAGTAAGACAGACTACGGTAGCTTGATCGGCAGTCTTACCGCTCCTGCACTTGATTCTTTGACTTTACCAGAGATTTCTGGCTGGAAAGCAAATGACAGCTTACCTGAACGTCTATCTACTTATGATGATAGCTGGTGGGTCGACGCCGATCACATGAACACTTCAAATCCAACCAAACCAGAAACACTTCCAGTGCTCTACATTGATGATTACGGATACCATGTTGGAAATCATCTCTGGCGTGGAAGATTTGAAGGATCGGCAAGTGGAGTATATCTCAGCATCACTGGAGGTCGTGCCTTTGGTTACAGTGCCTGGCTGAATGGCGAATTTATCGGCTCATACGTAGGAGCTGCTTACCCAGACACAGGAGAATTGACACTTTCCTTTGGTAATCTCGCCAACTCAAATTCTACCAATATTCTTCTCGTTCTTCAGGATAACTCTGGTCATGACGAGACTAGTGGGGCACTCAACCCACGAGGAATCAATAACGCCACCTTAATCAGTTCTTCTGCCAAGAATTTCACATCATGGAAAGTCACAGGCACAGCTGGTAAGCCAGATACAGCAATTGATCCTGTCCGCGGTATTCTCTCAGAGGGTGGTCTCTACGCCGAACGTCTCGGATGGCATCTTCCTGGTTTCGACGACGGTGAATGGTCCTCCGCATCCCCAAGCAACGTTTCTTCCTCAGCCGGCGTAACATTTTACCGCACCACCGTTCCTTTAGCCATTCCTAAAGGTCTCGATGTGGCAATATCTTTCACGCTCAGTGCTTCACCCTCAAACGCAGCTCTTCGTGCCCTTCTTTTCGTGAACGGATACCAGTATGGTCGATTCAGTCCTTGGATTGGAAACCAGATTGAGTTCCCTGTACCACCTGGAATCTTGAATTATGACGGGGATAACGTTATTGGTCTAAGTGTTTGGAGACAAGAAGAGGGAGGTGAGAGTATGGGTGTTGATGTTGGATGGAAGATTACGGAGGCTTTTGCAAGTAGTTTTGAGCCGATCTTCGATGCGACGTACTTGCAGCCAGGATGGACTGAAGAGAGATTACAGTATGCTTGATGGCTGTATCGTTGTAATAATAATGATATTCATGATTTGATGTATTAGAAGGAGAACTTTCATTGTACGGTTGGAATTTATGTCGATATCGCGAATAGTCATTTGTGGCATCTTTGATTTACATCACTTTAATTTTAAGAAGTAAAATGCTCACTTTTTAGAAGTATCTGCGCTTTTGTTGCGTGCCATTTGATATCATTAACTGAAGTCCGTAGCATCTACAATCAGGGGGTGTAAAAGTTGCACAATCTGACAGTATTGCGTCTTTTGAGCTCACATTTCACATTTCAAGTTACGCTAATATTACTCATGTGTCAAAAGTCATCTAGGAAAATCCATTGTATCCGCTCCCATAACCTCAACGCCAAACAGTTGTCTATCACCGTCAACGACCCGCTTTAACCTTGCCAATAAAATTCATCACCCATGTCCGCTCCTCAATCGATTCCATACCCAACTTATCTTCTTCAAACATCCATTCATGATCCAAATCACTGGGCATAATGACCCTCACTTCCGGAACCTTGATTTCCATATTCACATTCCTCGCATCTCTCACTGTCCCATGACTCGCAAATTCAATTCCTTCCATCCCGTCCGTATCATCAGCTTCATCTTCCTCGACGATCTCCTCGACGTTTCTCTCAAAACATCCTCTAATGAACTCCTTACACCTCTTCACATCTTTCTGAGTCCTCAACCCCATCACTCCCCCCTCCAAAACAATCTCCGTCAAATTTCGAAACCTGATATCCGTCCTTGGCGCCCGGCGAACGACTTTCCAATCCCATCTCCGCGCGGTAATATGCAATGATTGCAGAATATCCAAGTGTCCACAATCCGGCACTTCTCTCGTGCGATACATAACCTCTCTTGCAACTGGTTCATAAAATCCAGAAATAGCACTACTCGTAGCAGTATTGGAACCCATAAAGACATTATTTAACACCACGCTATCAACACTGGGATCGAAAAAAGGATAGGAAACCCTCTCATCATTTCTCTTGTGTTGCGTGCCCAGAATATAAAAGTGCGGGTGCGCAGAATAGTGATGTATGGTTGCGGACCGAGATTCCTGATTAATACGGAAGGTGATGGGGCTAGGAGAGCTGCTGCAGATAAGATCGTCGGAGATGCTGATGGAGATGGTGCGGGAACGCGCGTAGTCCCAGACTAGAAGACGTACTTTTTCGGGGAGACATTGTAGACATCGGGTTTGGTTGTCATGGCGATGCATAGCTGGTATGGGGGGGTTGAGGATGTAGGCGAATGAATAGCGGGGATCTTGTGGTGGTTGGGGTGGAAAAGGGGGAGGGGAAGGTGGAGGTGAAATAGGTGGGGGAAGATTGGTGGATTTGTTGGGTTGCCTGGGGTTGTTCTTGCGGGTGCGTTTTGTTCGTTGAGTTCGAGTTCGACATGCGAGGGTAGGTATCCTGGATTGAGTGGAAGGTGAGATGGATTGATGGGGAGTAGGGTTGAGTGATGACAGGTATTGACGTGTACGAGGATTACTTGGTGAAGGCGGAGAAGTATTCGAAACATCTTCTCCCGGAGGATATGGCATGACTGTGGATCTATACTTGCGTAAACCGGGATAGGCAGGTTTCGTATATGGTGAGATATATCTTCGTGCAGTTTGAGATCGCACCCATTTACGCGCGAAATATTTGTAGGAATGTGAAGGCTTATCTTTCATAGCTAGAAAAATATAGGATTAGAAGAGAGAACAACTTTTTCTTTATGTTGCAAGGAAACTTACTGTCTGCTTCAAGTGAAACGTTAGACCAATATGTATTACAAAAGATCCAAGAAATGAAAACTCTGTGATATGAAAATTCTTTACTTTCAGTTCAGATCAAGAGATTTTTAGAGCAAATTCTGTCTTCGAAACCCATCGAATCTTCTTTCGAATCCGAACTTTGAGAGTGAGGATAAAACAAAGAGAACTCGACTTTCAAGTTTGAGAACATCAGCAGTGCGACGTTCTGCTAGCGAAAATCTGGGTACCGAGGAAATTGTAGATCGGTCAAATAGTGAATGTTTGAAATAAGCAGAAGGCGAAGAAGAATAAAGTGATCGTTGATGTGTTTAACTTCAAGTCGTGCTTGGGTGTAGATGCAAATTATATATCTACATGTACTGCACCTGATATGGATGAAACGACATGTGGAATTGGAAATGAATTTCTATTTCTTTCGTGGAAGGGAAACGCATAGGAAATCGGTATATTTGTTCATCTTGTCATTCTCACATTATCTCTGTGAACTTCATTGTCTGAATTTGATTCCAACGCTGGTTAGAGGCCCCGTTCCACTTCTATCAACTGATCTTGACCAGGCGAGGCAGATATCCAGAGGCCAAGTAACGAAGTAATCCGCAGTATCGGGCTATATACCATACATACTTGGCTGCAACTCTCTCTCTCAACAATCATCAGACAGCCATCGCACTTCTCCTCTCAACAAGCTCCTCCAAACCATCAAACCGAGCCGATCCAGTCAGCCTAGGTAGGTAGTTCGCCTCACAAAGTATGCGTTGAGATTCACTCCTTAGAAAATTCTCTACTCCATACATAACAACCTCACTAAATCTCTCATCATACGCTGAAGCTCAAGTTTGCGATCATCTCGCTTATAGAAGAATGAAAGGTTGTGATAAAATTGCCATCTCCTCTGGCAGGATTATGCAATGCGTGAAGAAAGTGAATTTGAAAAACATGTTAGTTAAAAAGAAAAGATGTGAGAGAAACGAATATTCTCAAAAGGAAAAGAAACTGGAAAATGAGAGTTTTTTTATTGCTATCGGTCAGTATATGAAGTACATTACCAGGAAAAGATATTCAATATTCTAAATCAACAGAGCATATTTCATCTCTCTATGTGAGATTTGGACAGATAAAAGGATGCGCAAGTTTTTAATGAGAAAAATGTATTGTTGGTTATTATCATTACCACGACCAACAAACATAAAGGTATCCTTGCGAAATCTTTGGGGGCGTCAAAATTTCATAGCCCCAATAGCACAAAGCAACTGCTCCATCAAAAGCCAACCTAAAAAGCAACCATGCTAGTCAATCCATCCAATTCCCTCTGAAAGTTCCTATGTTGCGAGATATTATACGTATACGCATCCAAGAAATTCTTCGCTCCCTTCACCATGTTCAATCCTTCCTCGGTTTTGCCTACACCTTGCGCAGTTACAACACCATACGAATCAACCACTTCACTAGAGGTACTGAAAGCCATGCCATCAACTGCACATGCAACTTGTACAAGCTTAACTCCCTCGCCGGTAGCTCCGATAGCTTTACAATGACCGAAAGCCTCGCGAATCCAGTGAATTACTCGTCCTTGCTTAAGTAGTGCAGAGACATGTTCGCCACCAGGAATATAGATCGAATCGAACATAGTACTTCTCATACCTTCGAAATGATGATCTGCACTTACACTCTTACCACTGGAACTCTTTATTGGTTGTCTCTTGGGGCCGATGGTGAATGGAAGAGCACCGGCTGCGGTCAAAGCTCCCTTTACAGCTTCATATTCGACGAAATTAAATCTATCTGCGATGATAATTGCGACCATACGAGAAGCAATGGTAGCTGGTAAGCCTAGAGCTTCGGGAGTGAAATCAAATTGTGATAGACCCTTGGCTTTGTTGCCATGGTTCGGGCGTCCGGCTTTAGTGGGTGTAGGGGCACCAGCTTTCTCAGCTACAGCTTGTGCAAGTCCGAGATCGATATCAGTCAGACGCTCAACCATACGCTCATACACAACGGGATCGTCGCAATGATCAAGTTCAAACCCTAGAGCATTGATGATGTGAGATTTTTCCACATCAGACATTGAGTTCCAGAACAATTGAGCTTGGGAGAAATGCTCCTTGAATTTAGTAGAGTTGAGTCGTTGTTTCATGGCTACAACCTTCTCGGGGTATTCGTAGTAGGCACCCTCTGATTGCTTGGATGGAGGAACAACACTTTCTCGGTTAGGCCAGTAGTTTATTTTGCCTTTTGTGATTCGGTGTCGCATTTGGCCATCGCGATGGTTGTTCATGACAGGGCATACTGGTCGATTGACAGGAAGCTCTTGCCAGTTAACACCAAGTCTTGAGAGCTGAGTATCGAAGTAAGAGAAGTTGCGGCCTTGGAGTAGTGGATCATCACTAAAACCTATGCCAGGAACAAGATGAGCAGTGCAAAAAGCAACTTGCTCAGTTTGTGTGAAATATTCATCGACATTCTTGTTGAGCTCCAGTTCACCAATATATCGGACGGGGAGAATATCTTCAGGCCAAACCTTAGTCGCGTCTAAGATGTCGAAGTCAAATTCGTCTTGACGGCTTTCGTCGCAGACTTGAATACCAAACTTCCATTTGGGATAACATCCACTCTCAATGGCGGTCCAAAGATCTTTGCGATGGAAATCTGGGTCTTGGCCTGCGATCTTTAATGCTTCATCCCAAACGAGTGAATGAACACCTAGAGTCGGAGTAAAATGAAATTTCACGAATGATCGTTTGCCTTCGGCGTTTATCAAAGTATATGTGTTCACTCCGAAACCTTGCATCATACGGTAGGATCTTGGAATGCCTCGATCTGACATGGCCCACATGAACATATGTGTTGCCTCTGTGTGTAGAAATTGGAAGTCCCAGAAGTTGTTGTGCGCAGACTGTGCTTGAGGGATCTCATTATCCGGCTCAGGCTCTATGCAAAGTTAGTAACCATGAATGTAGGTTTGAGAGGAGAGCACTGACTTCCGGCATGGATGACATCGGGAAACTTGATAGCGTCCTGAATGAAGAAGACTGGCATATCGTTTCCAACAACATCCCAGTTGCCCTCTTCGGTATAGAACTTCACGGCAAAACCTCGCACATCTCTAACAGTATCAGCACTTCCACGAGAACCTAAGACAGTCGAAAAACGGATGAAAACTGGCGTGGTGCGAGAAGTGTCTGTAAGAACTCCAGCGCTTGTAACATCCTATACTTGAGATTAGTTTTGATAGCTTAGCGCCAGGTGAAGAAATGAGATAGTTACATCGGCGCTCTCGTAGAGTTTGAAGGTACCAAAAGCTCCAGCTCCACGTGCGTGGACAACTCTTTCTGGTATACGCTCATGATCGAATTTCATAATCTTCTCTCTACCAAAGTTATCTTCTAACAATAAAGGACCTTGGCGATCGTTGGATGAAGCAGATAGCCAATTGTCATGATTACCATGTTTGACACCAAAGTCGCTGGTAAGAGGTTCCTTTGTATTTGGTTCTCTAATCTCAGGCAGCATATCTACTGTCTTCTTGTCGGACATAGCGGAGGATACTGCAGCTCCTGCTTTCTGTACTGTGGCTCCAATAACTGATTGCATTATTATGATAAAAGTCGGATTATCGTGGTCTGAACATCCAAATAAGGTTTGACAATGAAGAAAAGTAAAGAAGATGGATAAATAAATAGAATATGGGATTCTTGCTAGAATCCCATATTCTAGTCAAGCATATTACATCATGGGGTGACGCAGCTTTGCGGCGATAAGAGCATTGTGGAGCATGCTCTCCGCAAGGTCTTTTGTCCTCTTTTCTCTTTGCCTCCCATAAAACAGCAAATGTAATACTGGACGTTTGAAAAAGCATGCATATGTTCATTGTCGCCATGCTAGCTGGGTTGTTGGGAAGGAGCTTGTGCTCCGTTCAAATGGTGAATAATAAGTGGATGAAACAATCAAGGTTGATGTCATTAACGGTTGAGCACGAGATATTAGTCAGCGTTTCAGCCAATCAAAAAGGTTACGTGAAGGATCTGAGACGATGAGGTCCTCCATGTCTAAAGATCCATCTTTTGCTACGATTAGCTGCGATCCATAGCTTTCTGGTACCAATCAAAAACTTTTAATTGACAACTCCGATCTAGTTATTGTTTGTCTCTGCAGAATTCATTCCAACTTCCAAGTCTTTAATCACTCTTTCGGCATTCGAACTGTTGAGAGTGGGTTGAAAGAATGGACCAAACTGCGCCTGCTAGAGAGCTTTTGTAAGACTTGTGCCAGTCAACACTTTTCTTCGATAGACATGCATTTCCGAGAACTCGACTTGGTCGAAAGAATTCTCAATTGAAGCTGCCTCTTTGCACACTGGATATAGTCGAGGTAATCTGACTAACTCATTGCCGGACCTTTCTAGTCGAAGGACGGAATCTTGACTAAGGTTTTATCGCCCGCAGGCCTGCTCTACCATTTCCTCTCGAATGTCAATCAGATGAGTTAAGCCAGAGATTAGCTTCAACATTCCAATGACTCGCGAAGATAATTGCTGGCATTGAAAGCAATATCTATTAACAAAGTTCAAAGTTATTCAAGAAGATAACTATGACGGCGATGGCGAGTATGAGGTTGGCAAGAGAGAAGGCGAGCTTCTACTAAAATTTAGACAACACGAAACGCGTGAACACGTGTAGGAAAATCACGTGCGCGGACAATGATGTTTTGAGGTGCACTTAAGATATCTGTAAGGCTTGTGGACTTAGAGTGTGCAGTCAAAAGCCATCATTATTACTGCCTGGGTAGTCAAAATTGTGGAGAGAATCGCATTTCAAATCCACTATAAAAGTCAACCACTAGACTACTGATCCTGCACAGCAATCACGAATTCAAATTTTGCCACCTCCTGATATGCGTCAATCACATCTGTGAGTTTGATTTTGGTTAGTGACTCTTCCTCAGGGCCCCTGATCTCTCCACCTTCAAACATTTTTCCTAGCTTACCCATGATATCCTTTGTGTCAGACAAGGTGAGGCGTCAGCTATTGATTCCATGCAAGCTTTGATCCATTGCTAGCATCTTCATGACGTTGACTTTTACTTCCGGTCCACCTCCTCTCATGACAGATACAAATACATATCTCCCCGACTTCCCTAATATCGCGAGACCCTTCTCCATCAATACTGGTGATCCCGCACAGTCAAGAATAATGCTAGGTGCTCTTCCATGGTTCAACTCCAACACCTTGTGCAAATTTTCATCCACTGTAACATTTATATCAGCACCATCTACCCTCGATGTAGTAATGGCTTTGAGTCCTTTTGCGTTGGCAAGCTCTATTACAGCCTTTCCGACAGCTCCTCTGGCACCAAAAATCAGGATCACATCCTCAGCACGTGCAGCAGCTTTCTCCAGCATCAAATAAGCAGTTAAATATTGGACACCCACGGCCGATGCCTGAGTCCAACTGAGACATTTTGACTTGATAGCCAAGTCTCCCACAGGCACTGCGATATATTCGGCATGAGTCCCATCAATAGAGAGACTAAATTCTCGACCAGAAGTTCCGTACACCTCAGCACCTTCAAGTTGGGTGTCAGATGGGGCTTGAATGACTGTACCAACAAAATCGCGACCTGGAATTATAGGCTTCTTTCCCCCAAATCGATCAAGTATTGCATTGGCAACATCGGAAGGGTTGATTCCTGCTGCGTGGACGCGAAGCAAAGCTGTGTGGGAACCCGAGGGAATTGTTGGGATAGGTAAGGACTTAAGAACAAGTTGGAGCTGCGCTGTCGCTGAAGGCCGGGAGGCATAGATAGCTTACACTGTTTTTGAAAGACTCATGATGAATGTATCTTTATTGCACGATGCACAGATTCTGAGGATGCTAAAGTGAGGCTTGGTATTGTGTTTGTGTATCTGAGAATAAAAGGTGACGTGGTAGCAATTTGTATTTATCAATATTATTCAATGTCAAATAGTCTATGGAATCTTACTTCTGTTTAGGGCGTTTTGGGCTTTCTCCGAGTCAATTTTCCCCTGCTATATGCTGCTGAGTGGCGAAGTGCATTAATTGCTTATGCTGTGGAATCTCAACGGCTATCATCTGGGCAGTTTCGCTGGTGTGCTTACCTCATAGTAGGTAAGCATCTATATGTGCCAACAGGGTAATCTCGTCAATTTAGAGGAACACTGAATGAGTTGTGTATGCTCGAAGCTCTATATGCTCAAAATGGCGAGATCATTCAAAGCAAAATTTTCACGATGCTACTCCTTGTTCATTCTTTCAGAGAAGTAGCCCTAGAAGCACTCTAATTTAATGAACTCAAAATATTAGTAGGTTATTCTAGTTAATGTTTTGAATGTTTGAGCAAGAATAGGATCGGAATACCAGATTGTTTATTCAAACATAAAAAGTAAAAATCAGACAATAAAAACTGCTAGTCCATACCAAAATGATTGCTTAGGGTGCTAGTTGAGGTATGAATACATAAAATAATACGGTTCTCTTTACTATTTCATATTGAAAATTCTAACATCAAGTTCGTCCCAGCCAATCAAAGACTTGCGGCAATTACGCTGAGCCTGAAAGCATGCGTATAAGTAACAATCTTCCTTACTTTCAATCCCACACTATCTAGAAGACTTTTCCATTGCGTTTCTGTTCGCTCCATTGAACCGAACGCTGCTAACATGGTTAAATCCGTCTGAGTAGCAAACCAGTCTACGTTGTGGCTTGGCAACACCATTTCATCGAGTAAGATCAAGGAATCTTTTTCCATGACTTGCATGATATTCTTCAAAATGAGAATAGCTTTATCGTCGAGATGATCGTGGAGAATAGCACGCAGGTAGTAGAATTTTGCACCTAGATGTATATATTAGACAGTTTCAAAACTACTTTTTTGCATCACACACCTTTTATGACCTGCGGAGTGTAGAAATCATGGACCATGGCCTCAACTCCATCTGGTAGACCTTGTGATACGGCGTGCTCAATCTCTCCTGGTAGATCCTGGAAAGTGACTCGACCCTTGATATCAGGAAATCTTCTCCTAAACTCAATACATTGTTGACCCGAGGCTCCTCCTATATCCACAAAGAGTGGCTTCTCTGCAGGCCAGTCTTTGCATTCCTCCTCAATCGGGAAAAATTTAAAGGAGTTGGGGGTGCTAGATCGCTGTGCAATCATAAAACGATTAAATTGTGCTGTTTCCTTGGGCCGCGATTGAAACCATGACCATAAAGGCAAATCTGTATTCCAAGCTTTTTGGAATGCGGCTTTGTGGGTCTCTGTGGGCGTCTGGTAGTTTGTGGAAGCGAGAAATTCTGGTAGAGACTGGTAGGCGGGACCGAGAACATCGTAACTGCAACGGTGAGTATCATGTCAGGGGTATTGTGAAAGTCTATTGAAGGAGATTCTCATACTTGTGGTAAAGACCAGCCTGGATTTCAGCAATAGAAAGATTTTTGCTCGTTTGGTTCGAAGCAAATTGATCTTCCCCGGTTTCTTTGATCATGCCTAATGAAGAAAGCATGCGTAGTATTCTCCCTGGAAAAATGTTAAAACATAACGTCCGTTTCCCATAAAATTTCGCTCTCGCGGCAAATATCTATCACTAACCGAGAAGTGCTGGGTCGGCACCAGTTCTGGAATCCAAGTCTCGTAGCTGTTGAGAGCCTTCGGACTCTCCAAGAATATCAAAAAGTTTCAGATCAATTGCAGTTCGAGTGATAGCGATGACAAGGTGCTGTAAAATCACAGTCATTGATTTTAGAAATTCACTTGCATGAAAATGACAGAGAGCGGATGTCTTACCAAATGAATAACTCTCTGCATTGTATCTTCTGGCTTCTCAATAGAATATTGCAGATCTCTGAGAGAATCTAGAAGTTCTTTACGGCCAGCTTCATCTGCAGTAGCTGCTGCATTGCGTATCTTTTCTGCAAGAGTGGTAATTGCCTCCATGGTCGTCCAAAACTTTGTAAAGGAAATGAGATATTTGAATAAATTGAACATATACCACAGGATATAAGAGTAAGAATTCTCTTTTTCTCACTGACGGGATAATAAATACACTGATTTTGGCAAGAAAATGTCAGCCCAAAGTGTTTCGTCCGAGCTCCTGCAAGAAAAAGCCAATTGGGAGATTTTAGCGGTGGCACAGCACAGTACATACCCTATCGACTGAACTGCTGAGCTGTTGAGCCGCACTAAAACCTTATTACTTTGAGTCTGTGACAAATACCTAAGTGGACCAAATTTTGACCAACGGTTGGTGGACGATTGGTGATTTTGCTAAGATGGGGAAGTGTTGGTGGAGTTGCTGTTACATTTACCACTCTGTTATGGCTCACGCACTTATACTATGTAGAAAATTGATTGACGAGATAGTTTCTTCGGGGGCAAAGATGAAATGAAGTTTCTTCTCGATTTTGTGATTTAGTGAAGGCCGGTAAGCTACACTACGGGCCGTATTCTTCAAACAACAATTCACAGATCTCAATTTCATACCCTTTCGCGTCCTCAAAGTAACGCGATTTGCTTGTTGAGAAAAATATGATATGGGTTACAGTCACTTCCGACTTTCTGAATTTCAATTCGATGAAAGGATAGAAGCTCAAAATCTGTCTCATTTCAAAGTTTTCTGATACTTTATCAACGAATTGTCTCGCATGTTACTGATCCTGTCTAACACAGTCTACCTTACACCAGTAGACAGTGGTCAAAATCTTGGTGAAGCGTTCATTGCTGTAGTAGCTGTGCCAGAAGTTGGCCTTCGACTGTACGCTCGTCGACTATTTCGTGCCATTGGTTCTGATGTCTGGCTGATTTTTAGCAGTCTTGTGAGATTTATATTGTCGCTTCACTGCAATTTCTATTCTCGCTAATGAGCCTTTGAAGATCTTGCAAGTCCCTTTGACCTGCTTCTGCACGCATGAAGCCACCATCGGCGATTTCAAGCATCCCTGTTACCTGACTCCATCTTAGCTTACCCAAACTATTAAATTGGATTACATATTACAGTATTGGGACATAGCTGATCTTTACACCTGGCAAGCTGTCTGTCGGTCTGCTTTTCATACGTATTCTCCATCCGATCCGTGGATGGAAGTTTTAGACAACCGTCGCCATCATGATGCTAATGACGATCATCAACAAACTTGATAGAATCTTCAGATGTGCCCAATGTAACTCTCCTAAAGCTTTGTAGGAGTCAACATGAAAATTACACTGCTGGAATCTTACAATACAGGTCAATTTTTTGATATTTCAAGCTAGTAGGTCCAACGATTACATACAAAATTATATCAATAGAAGTCCAATAATCAGAACAAGAAAGCTAAAGAGAAAATAGATATTTAAGGAATCTCTTCATTTATCTCTTATATAATAAAGCGTCGCTTAGTTTGAGCTAGTCATTAAGCTAGTCTTCAACTAAGGGGATCGCGAATATCACCGTCACGTGACGTAACCACTCTCTGTGTCTTTAATTGTTTTGCCGAGTTTGGGTATTTGTTAATGCCTCAAACTCAAGGCCAAAGGGATTAATTGTATTCAGTTGGCGTGGCCACGATCACGTGTCAATTCACAATCAGGATAATGTGGCTGGGGCACCACCAGACTTCAGCGGGAACAACTTTCGACTGAAATTCCAGTGGGTTTTAAGGGGGACAATGGCAACTCCACTTCCGAGAGGACTTAGAACTCATACGAAATCTAGACAAGGCTGCACAGCATGTAAATCACGAAAGGTGAAGGTAAAGTCGAATGAATGATATATTTGAAAGAGGTGCTGATCAATTTTGAAGTGCAACGAAGCACGCCCGGCATGCGATGCGTGCCTCCGCCGAGAAATATCATGTTACTATACTGAACCAGTTAAGAAACGACCGATAGAGACAAGGTCCTCTCCCAATCCACCTTATTACCTTAATTCATCAAGCGAACTCGACATTACAGTAGCTCGTGAAACAAAAGAACGTCGATTACTTGAAATGCGTCTGCTACACCACTTCTGTTCCGAGACCGCCCAGAAAGAGTTTCTTGCTACTCAAGATGAAGCTATGCGTGATCTTTGGACTAAAAGTGCTCCGACTCTAGCTTTTGACCATCCAGTTCTCCTGAACATAATAATTTCAATCGCAGCTCTCCATCTTACTAAGATCAACCCAGCGGGTGAGGACATGGCAGATGTTCACCGAATGTATTTCAATGCAGCTGTTCGTGAGCATCGTCAAGTCATACAAAATATCCACAAGGATAATGTTGAAGCTGTGTTCCTCTCTACAGTTCTAATTGGGTTACCCGCGTTCATCCTCCTGCAAAGCAATGATGTTGCCCATTACACGGTTCCAACTCCACTATTCGCTCTTCTCCGTGGAAGCTTTGCTTTGTTCTCGCAGACAATGCCTATGGTCACTCCAAATAGTCCGCTAAAAGCTATATCGTCCTCCAAACCAAACATGACTACATTATTGGCAGACGTTCGTGGCACAATATTTCACGAACCATTTTCCGAGCTTTTAAATTGGAGGGCACCGGGTGAGATTGTTGATGAGGAAAGCCAGGCTGCCTTTACTTTTGCATTAAGCTATTGTGCACGTATTCTACTGGGTATTGAAGGTGGGGAAGATCTTGACGAACTTCGTTGCATCATTTACGCGTTTCCGACAGTCGCACCTGATGCATTTGTTCGACAGCTGAGTGAAAACAGCAATCGTGCATTTGTTATTTTGGCTCACTTTTTTGCACTATGTAAAGCTGTCGATAACGTCTGGTGGATGAGAGGAATTGCAGAAAGAGAGGTGCTTGGTATACAATCTATTCTTCCAGAAAATTGGCAATGGGCAATGGCATGGCCTGTGCAGAAGCTTGTAGAGTACGCTGCAATTAATATGACAACTTCAACTAAATAGGCAGATGGTGAAATGTCACATTTGCTCATTTTTGTGTAGTACAGATGAGAAAACCATTTACGAAAGTTAGAATTAATCTCCAATTTCGATGAGAATAACACCGGCCCCGCTGCTGCTCAAATTTGTTTACTGAATGCTATAATTCAGACAGTTTGCGCATGTGCCCTACTTTTTCAGACAATCTTCGCAGAAGCATCCCTGAAGAGGGTGAAAATCTCAACGGAATTCCTGTTCCATGAGGTGTGGCAGTCTGAAAGGCATGCTGAACGATATCCCAATTATTGGATATGTTCTACAAGCCGGGATATGACTTAATGATGCGAGCGACTAACCGAACAACAATTCTGAAACAAAATCTTATCAACTTGCTGCTGATGCGAAAGCTGCCTTCACTCCTTTCTTTTCGGGTTCTTGCAGCTGTGTGGTTCAGAGGCCTGCAATGATAAGAATGCGAGTCCTTCTTTTCAAACCAGTGGTTGATTTGATATGGCTCTAGCACCGAACCTAGGAACACTACTTAGCGTCGATATACCATCACCTTGGGATCTTCCCACAATGTTACCAGCCAAAAATTGACTATACCAATGTGTAGAAGTCCAATCCTGGCGAATATCTTAGGACATACGCGAAGATGTATTATACTTTTTTTCATCCTTTATTCATCCTGCTTTTAGATATTTTTAAAGCCCACGATTTTTTGTTTTTTTGCTTTGCTTTCAGAACATGCCTCTGATCCCCCAACAAACAAGAATTTAACTTGTAACTACTCATGATCAAGTGTAGTCTCTACATTGCTTTCTCTGCAGCTGCATATGATTTACTGCTTTTAGCTTT
The DNA here is from genome assembly GCA_019395245.1 of Botrytis pseudocinerea. NCBI lineage: Eukaryota > Fungi > Ascomycota > Leotiomycetes > Helotiales > Sclerotiniaceae > Botrytis > Botrytis pseudocinerea. The sequence continues at coordinate 126,430 of JAHXJK010000018.1, forward strand.
TCCAAATATCGAATATCCTGAACTGATGTTACGTTTTGGCCTGATATATCTTATCCGTGGATTGGATAACAAGTCACCTATCTGTGGATTTAGTGTTGTATCTATGCTGGGGATTATATAATGGTAAAAATTTTCACCAATGTGCAAAAGTTTGGCTTTCAAAATATCACAGGAATAGGAGGTGCTAATGTCTTTGATTAATAGTTCTCATTAAATGAATGATTTTGATCCAGGCATACAAGTAGAAATATGTCTAGCAATCATTCCGAGTAAACATTAATTCATGTTCTAACGCTTCCGTTATCTCATAAGAGTGCGTGGTATCCTATTAGTTACCCTTATAAGCCAGTTAGCAAGAAAGGTTCATCTTCCGCTACATCCCCGACAAACAGCTCTAGCTGCCTTGCAATTCAGCCCTCTCACTGCCCCCAATCTCAGCTACCACGTTGCTCCTATTTCCAATGAAGGGTTGCTTCGGAGGGTCATAGTATGCTGGAGGCCCTACTGAAGTCTCTATAGAAGAACTTTTAGCATGGCGTCGCCGCCTGAAAAAAAGGAATGCCAGCCCGGTAATCGAGAAAGCCACAACCACAATACCCACAGCAATGCCGGCTTCTGCGCCTCCACTCAAACCACTACTCTCAGAGGTGGATATGGGTGTGGGTGTTGCTGGTGTAGTCGAGATTACTGATTGTGTCGCTGAAATGCTGGCGATAGCTGTGCTAGAAGCCGACGAAGATATCTGGGTCGATCTTGTTGGAGAACAAGATGCTGTCAAAGTCGATGAAAAGGCTCTATCAATGACCGAGAAAATTCTTGAGAACTGGAATTATATGCTGAAATGAGATCTTTGAATTGGAGGACATATTTTGCATCTTTACTCAGAACACTCGCTGGTATTGTGATGGTTCAGTCATGGGTGCTACTGTTATTTGTATTCACATTCTCTAAAAGATTGCAGGAGAATATTCAGTAAGACTAACAGAGTGCAAGACCAAGCCATTGAGCTTAGAAGGGGAAAGCTACAACGGCGGGGAATCTCTGTACCTATAAGTAGGTGGCTGAATTTCGTTGTATCGTAATCCTATATCGTAACCCACAGGTTAGATAGAGTTTGAAATTTATAGCCCTCTAGTACTGGGCTCCAAGTAACCTGCAGTGTTATGCCCTCGGTATAGATTTTAGAAAGGTCGGCAGTGTTACCATCCGGCACAATCCAGACGGTGGAAGAGATGTATGTTTGGGCATAGATTGGAAGAGCGTAGAAAACACTGATGACGAAAATAAGAGTGAGGATAGAGCTTCCCATTGCCGTTCGTTTGCTGAGAGGGAATAGATGACTTCATCTCAACTACGTTCATCCGTCGTCATCGAACAATCGTGACAGGAGGATCCCACACTTGTGTACGAAGGATCAGAGAAGTGTTTGAGTAATGTGCCACCTGAGTATCCATTTGAAGCCTTTTGGTAATTCTAAAATTCAATTACCATTCTATATTGGTCGTCATACCAGTACCAACATGTTGGGAAAATTTTGAAGCTCAACATGTATGAACAGTGAATACGGTGCTCAATTACTGCTTACTCAGCCCATGGCACTGGCAGGCAATTAAAAAGTGGACGGATCAGAAAAACGATTCGCAGAGCTTCCCATAATTAACCAATGAATGAAATTCATTTGATCTAAGGGCGCTTACAATGGTCGCAACGAGGGATAAAAAAAACTATCCCCGCAAATCAATGGCTGGCTATAAATATTAATACCTCATTTTCATAGATTGAACGGACAAAGTGTACATACACCAGGGATTTCATTAATAACCCCCATTACTTTAAATCTTATTGTATTATAGTAAAAATTACTACTATATTTTATCTTCATAAAGAATAAAACGTTAAAAACTAAAGGCTTTATATTTTGTTTGACTTTTATGTAGGAAATACTGAAAAATTGTAAATACTACCTAGTTAGTTATCTGTTTTTCAAATTCATGTTTAATACACGTACTCAAGGCCTCTGATTGGACCCCCGTTAATAATAGCTTGGGGACGGATATTGGAAATCTTATACGAAACCCACCGGTTGCGGCCACTTGGGCGCTTACAGAATGAAACCCTATCTATGACCGTTAAGTCATCCGAGGTAGCCTCATCCTCATCCAATCAATTTGATCTCCATTTAACCTGTAATCTCTTTCCCGCGCTCTTGTGAAGACTGGTGCTTTTCATTTTCTAAAAGTTCCTTATATTTCAATCGTTACAAAAGTTCCGTCTCTTTAATTTCGAATGACATTCGAAATTAAAACAATTCTTTGCGGAAGTGTAATTTGATTAATAGTTATGGCCTTCAGATGGAAGGCATCGACATTCATTGTTGCGATTTTTCTTCTCCTTTTTATTTACCATGGGCCAGCCCTTCAACGCTATCAACGATCATATGATCGAACGCAACCAATAGTTCAGTCTGGTTCAGATGAAAAAGGGAACAAGTTTCGGTGGTCTAAAGTCCCACATAGCTTTCCTGTTACCGACTTTATACCTCTTCCTACGAACCCGGCCACAACCATACCGAGAATCCAACATCGTTTTGGGAAAGAAACTCAAGCCGAAAAGTCAATCCGACAAGCTAGGCTTGATGCTGTCAAAAGCAACTTTACACATGCATGGAATGGCTACACTAGCCATGCATGGTTGAAAGATGAGGTAATGCCCTTGTCGGGAGGATCAATGGATCCATTCGGGGGGTGGGCCGCGAGCTTGGTCGATACTCTCGGTCAGTACACAGCGTTCAGAATTCTATATCATTCTAATAAATCTGTCTCTAGATACTCTTTGGATCATGGGTATGCATTCGGAATTTAAAGTAGCCGTCGAAGCTATTCAAGAAATTGATTTCAGTACCTGCGCTCTTGAGCAAATTAACGTCTTTGAAACTACTATTCGGTACTTGGGTGGTTTTCTTTCCGCTTATGAGTTGAGTGATGGAAAGTATCCCGTTTTGTTACAGAAAGCGACGGAGATGGGAGAGATGCTGTACAAATCCTTCGATACACCCAATCATTTACCAATTCTTCGCTGGTATTACCATGTTGCTGCCACCGGTGCTGTGCAGGAAGCCGAAGATAATGTTCTAGAGTCTGAGATTGGTTCATTGACTCTAGAGTTCACACGTCTTAGCCAGATTACAGGTGATCTCCGATACTACGATGCTGTGCAGCGCATCATGAATATCTTCGACAACCAGCAACCTTTATCGAAGCTACCCGGAATGTGGCCGGTGGTTGTGAACGCGAAGGACATGAACTTCGTGGAATATGGAGGTTTTACTATAGGTGGTATGGCTGATTCATTGTATGAGTATCTACCAAAGGTAAGCTTTCATCATCTTCGAAGAGATTTCATCTATTATGTGCTAATACTTAAAAGCAACATCTACTACTCGGTGGAGCTACTCAGCAATATAGGAGAATGTATGAATTTTCAATGATTGCAATGAGACGCAACATATTCTTCCGCCCGATGACCAAGAATGGTGAGGATGTTCGCTTGCCTGGTAACGTGGATAGTGATGGGAAGACATCCGTCACAGAGCTCAAAACCGATGGAGAAGCACAACATCTGGGCTGCTTTGCAGGAGGGATGGTTGCTATTGGTGCAAAGATATTTGAAAATGAACAGGATCTAGAATTGGCAAGAAAACTTACCGATGGATGTCTCTGGGCTTACGAAAATATGCCACTTGGAATTATGCCTGAAAAGATGCATACAGTTCCATGTGAGAACGACAGTCACTGCCCCTGGGACGAGCAGAAGTGGCTTGAAGGTATAGATAAAGACACTGAAGGCAATGAAACTGTGCATGAAAAGATCCAACAGCACAGGCTAGTAGCTGGAGTCACCAAATTTGATGATGGTCGCTATATTCTCAGGCAAGGCTCCCCATATTCCCGTAGTAGTGACTCGTCTAACTTTCAACAGGCCGGAAGCAATAGAGTCCGTCTTTATACTTTATCGCATCACTGGTGACCCCAAGTTGCGAGAACAAGCCTGGACAATGTTCAACAATATTATCAAACATACAGTCACCGACATTGCGCATGCTGCTCTTGACGACTGCACCGTCTCTGATAATCCTCCCAAGGCTGACAGAATGGAATCGTTTTGGATGGCTGAAACTCTCAAATACTTCTATCTCATATTTGCTGATCCAAATCTGATTAGCTTAGATGAGTATGTCCTTAATACTGAGGCACATCCATTGAGGAGGCCAAAATAATGTTTCAATCGAGTTAGATTCTTCAATATCAAATTCAACAATATAATCTTTTCAGAGTGTCAAATTGTCTTGTCAATTTTCTTGCACTGCCTGGACTGCTAGACTGATAATGACATAATCACCCATTGCACTCAATTAGTTTCTATTTGTTGGAAATTACCGTGGAATTTTGATTCAATGATGTAAATGAAGTTCGAAAGTACAAAAAACATGCTTTTAGAGGCTTTGTCTTCCTCGCTATTTGAAATTAGAAATCCAACATCTTTCTCCATTGACTAAATTATATCAAGGACAAATTTGCGAGAACTGGGTCTTTTATCTCTTTGTACGACCCAATTGCTAGAAACTCCTTCATAAAGAACTCGCGTTCCGTATATTGCTCATTACTTACATCCTCCATAGAATCAAGTAGCCGATGAATTTCTTGTTTCATTTCCATCTCGTACATGACTCGTCCCTTGTTGTGTGGATAGGGATATGTTAATAACCCCTCCATTCTTCTAGTCCAGAAATGGACAAACAACTCGTAGTTCTAATACTTATCCTTAAGGTCTCTATAATTTTCTTCGTTATTGTAATATGGTCGGCGAAGAAACCGTCCGTCCGTAGTGTTCATAACAATTTAAGATCCCAGGTCTCATATCGTAGTATTCAGGCTTACATACGCGTGTCACCACTCTATATCTATAGTCTTTGGGTTGATAAATACTCAGTATTGGCGAGTATTTGATGAGTTTCAACTGTACGTCTTTGACCCTAAAAGTGTCTAGATGATCGATATGAAGGGTGACGCCAGTGTTACATAAACTTATTGGTCGCGGGAACACGTCTTTGAATATCACATACATACGGGGGCATTTAAATGCAATGGAAACATCTGAGGCATCGATAGATTGCATGATTCTCAGTAGAACCATCGTAGGCAACTTTTCCAGTGTTGAATCTATTGGTATGTTATTAGCTAGTGACCGTCTATAATCTCATAAAAACCCACTTACCTGATTGTTCTGTAGCCCGGGAGACTGGCGAAAAATCAAGTGCATTTTTGAGGTCTTCAATGAGCTGTCTGAAATGTTATCTTTTCGATATCTGGTCATCCATCTCGTAGTTTAGCGAGACATGGGGCTGTGGAGTAATTAATTGTTATTGGCGAGGGTTGCAAAAAAGCCCAAAATGATTGGCATGATTTCGATGGAAGTATTTCAATACTGAAGATCTTGATACATTTTTATTCCTATGTCTATGTTAAAAATGCATGCCCGCACGATACTGTTGTACACTGGACTCATCCATTTGATAGTTTTTATCATTCCATATCCTCATGAGGTGACTTCTGCACCATTTTGAGAGCAATAATGACTACTGCTCATAAATCATAACCTTAGATGCTGAACAAGACGATCCCAGTGGTAGATATATCACGAGACGAGTGAGTGTACACAATCAAGTGCACTAGAGTGTTAGCGAACAAATGTGTTGTATATAGCTCTCATAGATCTGAGCCTAGAATAGATAGACAATACAATACATTGAACCATGTAGCTATTATGAGCACGTCGTGATCACCATCAAGGTAAAAACAACAAGATGAAACATATATATAATCTTGAAAAGTAATTGGACTAATGAAATGCAGATGCTTGAACGATAGTTCTAATGAATGATGTGGCGTTTGGTTAAATCACCACCATCTAGGAAACTGGTTTTTGCCCAAGAATCAGTGATCCCATTAGTCCGAACTACATTCATCTTGAGATTTTAGCCTTGAAATTTCGAAGATTATTATCAGCAACCTCAATCATTTCAAATCAATTTGACAATTAAAACTATTTCATAATTTGAAAGAAATTGCATATTGTAAAGTTTTTCATTGCTAGACTATGGTTCGGAACACTGTCCTTGATCTTCAAGAGAATTTTCATAAAACTTATAGCCAGGCTGGATTTATATCAAAATATGATCAGCGACTGAGTACAATGGTGAATTTGATTAGCAGATATTAGTTGATTAGTCATTAAAATACTCATCGACCATAAATTTCAAAAATAGTCACCCTAACACGTCATGACGTCACGACTTGGAGATTCCCAGAGCCAATAAAAATCTATACGAGCTATCAGCATTAGTTGCAATGTAGATTAATCTTCTCAATTCAAGAGGAAGTAAGCTATCATGGATGCATTGTTTAAAATCATAGGCGCAACACTAGACGACAGTTAACCGAGAAGCAAATACCACAGAGATTAATTGTTCTCAACTAACAGACACAGATCAATTTTTACATTCATTGAACGTTTCAGTTAGGTTTGCAAAAGATGGAATACTTGCATTGCTAGTAGCTAAAGCGCTTGAGAAGTAAATCATAGCGTGTGATTCAAAGTAGGGCCGGCCAAATCCAAGAGATTACTGATGTGGAAATAATATTGAAAAGAAAGGCCGTTTTATAGTGTCACATAGTTTAAAAGAGAGTCATGATAGTTAATGAAGCAGAATAAAGTAGTGGATTCCAGGATAAGACTGTGCAGGTTTTTGGCACAACAATAGGCTAAATTAATATCCTTGTTTGCTTTTTCTTCATATGATCCGTTCAATGACATGAGCTGATCAATATGTCATTGATTTCAATGATTAAAGCCCACTGCTCTTGGAATTCTTTTTAATGTTCCCGCCACTGTTCTTTTCTCGCTTCAGTGAACTGACCGCCCTTCTCCATACTCCTCATTAGCTACATTTATACCCGTATCGATGATATATATGAATATATCCTATGGTTTTTTGTTCTTGTATACATTCATGATACTTTTCATTTCGTCAATCCATGCATTTCCGCCCATGTTAAGTGGAGAAGGATAGTGTGGAGGCTTATCATCTCCACAGAACTGTAGCCATCCTCTCTGGATATGAACGTAGGCGCACCATGCAACAAGCAATTGCTTTAAAGCATGACCTGAAGGATCGGCTTCCTCGCCATAAATGTCACGGAGCAGAAACTTGCCAACATAAAATCCTGGTATGGCACAGTACATCAAGAGGTCAGATGATCCGAGAGAAATATCTCGAAGGTAGATATACTTTGTAGTATCGCCATTTCCAATCCATTCATCAAGTAGTTCATGAAGCCGAGCAAATGGCCGAAAAAGTGGGTGCTGAACATCTTCCTTTGACGTCTTATCCCAAAGAAGGGTTTCCAGAAGTAGGGCATCTGAGTGTGGGTACTGACGCTTGTATTCATCATGAACCTGGTGACAAGTAAGGCCAAATACCGCTCCAAATGTGGGGCCAAGGTGCTCCATGATGTTTGAAATGAGCTCAGCAGGGAGAATTTCAACTATAGAGTTCTTCTCGGGGATTGACATCTGCTGTGTTGATGTAGCAATAGCTAGAGATAAGTTAGAATAGCTGAATAGGATCAGAAAAAGCTGGGAGGAAATAGGCTAACCAGAGATCTCACAGCTAACTTCGACGTAATCTTCGAGTGGAGATTTAGCGGATTTGGGAGGCGCGATTGGTATCAATTCAGCGTCTTTCTTTACCGAAGGCATCGTGAAGCGTTTCAAAAATTTAAACTTGATAGTGGCAATGAATTGGAGTCTTTCGTTGATTCCGATTGCGGAGTGTAAATGCTACTCAGTTGATTGGGTGCAGATAATTAGAAGAATGGTGTGAATCTCTTTCTGTGGAGATGTGTTCGCCTGCATTTTAAGAGAAACTGAGCACCGTAATACAGCCAGCCCATTTTAGCGGCAAGAAACTTCAACCGTATGAATAACATCAATTTATGACTAGCCGTAGCGTTTTAAAAAGCAGTAATTCATTATAATATGATTTACTTCCAGTCAAGTCACGTTATGTCTAGAATATTATCTATTGATTATTCATAAATTATCTCAAGAAGACTTCTCCAAGTCCTTGAAATCAGTAGACACGAAACCGACATCAACCTCTACTGGTTTGCCATCCAAGATATCGGTCACCACCACGTGATCTCCGAATAGTACCCCAATTTCCTCCAAACTAAGCCCACTGGTTTCAGGAAGAACGAACCAGATGAATGCGACACAAGCAAGCGGAACGAAGACGAAGACTGTTTATTACAAGCACGCAAATTAGCCAGGCGTTATTTAGCAGCACGCGAGAAGTTACATACCAAGATAGTATTTCCATCCCACTGCAGCAAACGCATCTGGGGCGGAACCGGTATAGATAAGCGTTCCGCAAAAGAGCCCGCACACTGAGAAGGCAATACCTTGGGCGCGCATCCAAGTGGGAAATATTTCCGATGCGTAAACACTACAAAACTGTTAGTAAATCCTTTTCAAAAAAGGAAATTTCTTTTGATTCAGCAAGAACGCACTAGCAAGCTATTTAAGACACAATTAGCATTGATGCAATTTTATCAACGAGTATTCGTCGACTTACCAGCATCCATTCCACCAGCAAAGAATGTAATAAAAAGGAATAGAAACAGGACTCCAAAACCGTTGCCGACGACATTATTTGTACCCGCAAAGCGTGCGACCATGGCAGTCTCGCAAGAAATAGCAACGACAGCGCCAAGCTACCGAAAAGTTAATCATCATCTTTGAAATTTTGAAGTAAAACTGATTTACCATTCCAAAAGTCATAACTTTTACTCGTCCAAATCGATCAAGGAGTAAAGCATTAACCCAATTCATTGTTGCAGCCCAGCTTGTATAAACTCCGAATAACAAAAGTGCCTTCCACCCTGTGATACCAAGACCTTCGTACAAGGTGATTTGGTAATTATTGATAACCTTTGAGATCTTAGTTGAAGTAAGTAGCATCGCGGACTTTCTTTCACTTACCAAAACACCGCTACTTTGGGCTGCGAAGATGATGAAGAAGCCATATATCATGCGAATGCGCGTGGAAGGTTCTTTAAAGAGAGCGAAGAAGCTACGCTCATTTTCTCGATCAGCAGCAACTTGGCGACTAATGTCCATAAATTCTCTTTCGGGGAGGATTCCATTGGGGTCGTCAATATGGTAGTGTAATTTTCTAAGAATCTCTCTACTCTGTTCCTCACGACCGTTGTATATAAGCCATCTTGGCGATTCTGGAACCCACGGAGAACACAATAGTAATAGAAGCGGAGCGACCATCTGAAGCGCAAGGCACAATCTCCATTGAATAGCGGGAGTCGATTCAAAATAACAACCTAGACCGACCCAACTTGCCATGGCCTAGTGTGGAGGATGATGTAAGTGTCTGCCAATTTAGAATGCAGCAATAATGGGCTCCAACTTACATAGCCGATGACTAAAAAGGTAGCATGAGTCCCTACCATTCGTCCTCTCACACTGACTGGTGAAACTTCGGCGTGATACATCGGACACACAACATTGATCATACCAGCACTAGAATTTATCAGTCGACTGACGCATTCTTTGCTATTGCATTCGGAAGGTTATGACTTACGCGATTCCTTGAAGAGCTCTCCCTGAAAGAAGCATAGCAATGTTCTGTGAGCCCGTGGTAGAAGCAGCTGCTAAGATACAAGCCGTGGTGATAAGTTGGATGGAAACCTTTCGCCCAACTTTATCAGCCAGCCAGCCAGCAATCGCACAGCCGATCAAACCACCCGCAGCGTAGAGGGAATTCATAGCTGTAGCAGGAAGTATCCATGTCAGCTCTTCATATAATGATACCTGCCTTTATTGTGATGAGACAAATACTTCCGAGTAGGGATAACTTACCACCTAGCATACTTGAGGTGTACCCTGCTTGAGCTCCAGTGTTTGAGAAGCCGAAGTAATCATAAAATGCAGGTAACCCTGTGAGGGATCCCACAATGGAGGAACAAAATCCATAGGTAAATGAGCCTAAGGAAACGATAATAACTATAATATTATTATACCTGTTTCCACCGCTGGAGTGAACGATATCTTCAGACATGCTTGTGTCTTTTCACTGGGGGATATGTAGATATATATTGAAGTTCAGGAAAGCGAAACAATGAGGTGAAAGTTGAATAGATTGTCAACTCGAGATTGACAGGTCTTTTTATAAAAACATACTTCCCATACATAGTATACATCGAGAACGACACTCGTTTGTATGATAAGATATGATAGGGTTCGTAAGCTTTGCCAGTACCGATAAACAGGTACGATATTCAATTGCTATCTACTGTCGACGATAACAGTTGAACAGAGCGTTGATAAATAAGGGTCTGAATGCGGTATAGACTGATCAATGATAAGGAGTTCTATCTAGACTTAGAAGCCATCAGACGTTCCTTACCAGGGGAAGTTAAAGGTTGTGGATCATTTAATAGGACTCTGAATATTTGAGTGATTAGATAATATGATTAAAGACTGGAATTTGAAAGCTCCATTTACATCCAATTGAATCAGAAGGGTACTTTTAGAAGTGTGTTTGAAAATGGTTGCAACAACTTATAGCGTGTTAATAAAATATACAGCATGTCATAGTTGAAATCTTGAAATTCATTCAGAGATAGTATAGATTCTGTTAATAGTATACCAGATGTAATTAGAATTGGAAGATGAAATTCGCTTGAACGAATATAGACAAGCAGTCTACCATTTTCTTTCCCTTCCGCTAAAGTATTTTATTGACATCATTTTTGCTTTAGCTTGATCCTCTGAATGTCGCAAGCCTCTTTTAACTTCCGAAAGATTTGGGGAAATACAGGAAGCTTTGATATGGGTATCGAGAAAAGATGAAGATATTGAAAGGGCTCAGATTACTAGGCAATCTAGTATGTCAGAGTTGTGAATAACTTCAGAAGTATACCTGTATAATACTTGGAGCCAATGAGCTCATTGTTGCTAATCTTCCTGTATAAACGTCGTATACACAACTAAAGTGGTGTTGGACTTACGAATAGTCTAACTTGAAACATCGAACTCATCGCGGAAGCTCGGGTTTAGACATTAGGTAGCTTGTGGGACTAGGCCGGGGAAGAGCGGACCAACTTTACATCATTCATGGGAGTCCCACCTTTAGGAATTTCAAAAGCAATCGCTCATCAGATTGAAGTTACTGAACAATTCTATGAACTTTTGGATGAATCACAGCTCGACGCTTTGAACTTAGAAAGCTCGTAAATCTTGCTTACGAAACTGCTAATCAACCAAAGTTATCTTTAGTAATGCTGTCATTTCAGGCTACACAAGGTCGCTGATTTATTTATTCAGAATTGATAACTTTAGTACTTCTAATTGTTCGAGTCATTATAGACAAGATCAGACAACTTGTGAAAATTCATGGAGGGTTGTTACCATGACTCTGAGAAATGAGAATGCCATCAATTTTTTCACACATGTACGTCCAATGAAGCATCTTAATTGCTCTAGATGCAATATTTAAATACACCATAATGAAATTAACTTTGAAATCTAATTGATCATAAAGTTACGAGCAAGTTTTGGGGCTTTAAATATATTTATTTTTTACAATTGACAGCCAAATTAAATCAGAATTCTATTAACAGTTTTATAGCGCTTTCCGCTTTGCCATTGCAGAAGGTTTTGTATCCTTGCTCTATTTCGGAGAAGGCGAAAGCTTTAAGCGAAGCAATGTCAGTTTGATGAATTTCCTTGTTTGAAAGATAGAGTTGGGTAATGGGGATTCAACCTACTGTGAGTGAACATTGGTCCCGGATTTCGCATTTTGTTGGCCGCTGACATTTTGACCAACAAAGGGGTACTAGTTGCATTTACCAACCCGGTACTTATTGCTAGAGATAAATCATTAGCATGAGGTCTTGGGGTTATGCCTGAGCCTCAGAAAAGAATATGGATGACTTGCAAATGTTACGAGCCCAATTCTTATTAAGATGCATGTTAGCTGCGTGCTTGTGAACCCCAATGTTTGCAACTTTGCCACCAATTGCTACAATATCCTGTGCCATATCAATCGTATCGGGGATCCCGACAGCTTCGATAACAGTATCAAAGCCTCTTCCATTGGTCAAAGATCGTACAATTTCCGCCACATTATCGGTGCTCGCGTTGATGATATGGTCCGCGCCTAAGTCAGACGCGATTCTCAATCTGTTATCGTCAAGATCAATTCCAATTATCATCACCGGTGAGTAGAGCTGCGCAGTAATGATTGCAGCCAGTCCAACTGGACCGTTTCCGATCACAGCTACAGTACATCCAGGTTCCACTTTTCCCGATAAAACACCACACTCGTATCCGGATGAGAAGCCTTCGCTCAGTAAAACCAGTGTTTTTTCATCGATATTTGGTGGAACTCGATGAAGTGAGTGAGTAGCATGAGGTATTCGAGTGTATTCGGCCTGTAAACCATCCAGTGTGTTACCCAACTGCCATCCACCATCAAGACAGTGACCAGGCATGCCTCTTTTACAATTCTCACACTGTGAGCACACGGTAATGCAAGAAACAATAACCCTATCCCCGACTGCAAATCCCTTAACACTCTCGCCAATCTCCTCGATGAATCCTACACCTTCGTGTCCTAAGACTCGCCCAAACTCGCTTTCAGGATGATATCCATCGCGAACATGAACATCCGTACCGCAGATACTGGCATGTGTGACTCTGACTATAGCATCTGTTGAAAGCTTCAATGCTGGTCTGGGCTTTTCAACGAGCGCAACCTCGCCCAGAGACTTCCAAGTAAGGGCTTTCATCATGACAATTGAGATAGAATAAGGACAAGATTAATTTAAGTGACAACAATATGATAATCATACAAGAGATGACTTGGTCCAAAGATTGCAGATACCTCCAACTTTATCTTACAACGTTATCTTACAACCTCTATCAGGAAGGGCCATCTCGACCACCCCATCATTGCCAGTATCACGGCCATGTGCAAGTATTCCTCACCATTCGTCTGAGAATCCCATAATCACTTGAGGAAAGTAATTTAGACACGCGAGATTCGAACTTTCTCGGGTAGATAAGAAGGATGTTCATTGTTAATGGATTATTGATAAGTGCGACAGTGTACGAATTTTTATAGGAGTATTTCTGTGAGAGCTCTGGCTTTGCCGGGTAAAATCTGTATTTTACCCGGCAAGGCCATTTTGAATGTGCATAAATCCGAGCTTCCCCGTCGGCTAGTTGGTTCTCCACAATTTAGATGCAGCAGCCATGCCTAGCTCAAAATCAAAACGTTAGCGCACGGCTAGACTATTCCCAATATTTGGGCTCGCGATCATATGTGAGATTTTCTCAGTCTTAGGTATTTTTAATTCGATTCGTTATCTTTTCGGGATCGACCAATATTGATCAGATATTCAATCAAAAGGGCTGAATAGTCTACCTATTCCAATGTGACTTTTCATTAGTGGATATAATGAAATGTTTTGATTAGTGATGCGATTTGTCGGTTTGGACCATCTCCAAGTGTGTGCAGAGAGACACAATTCCGAACATCCGCGCAGAAATCCTCGTTAAAATTGATTCTTGTCATCATGTTACGAATGGAGAGGTTAAACTTATTTACAGGCATTGACTTGATGGTGGATCTTATTACTAAAACCGTATGACGACAGAAGCGTCAAGAACACATCACAAATCTCTTGACCTGCCTGACTACTTGTATAAAACTGAAGAAAGTCCTCAGAGTCAATTTGCACTTCATAACCCAACATACAAAATTCAATTTTCTGCACACATCCTCAAAACCCACAAGCTTTCGCTATGTCTAACTTGGAATATTTCAACTACGAGGGCTATGGAGAAACCACTGCCAAGCAAAACTTCTGGTACAGCCAAGCTGTTCGTGTAGGAGACACTATCGAATGCTCTGGTCAAGGTACGTTCGTGATAACACACCTTCCCCTTCTTCTCCCCCTAATCCAATCTTCCTTTCAACGCAGTATCAACTAGTCACTAACTTAGTCGCTCTTACAGGTGGATGGGACCGTATCACCGAGAAAATACCCTCCGACATCGAAAAGCAAATCGAGCAAGCCTTCGATAACGTTGAGGCGGCATTAAAGACCGCCGGTTCCAAAGGCTGGGAAGATGTATTCTCATTGACCTCGCATCATATGCCAATGAGCGATAAAGCTATGGAGATTATGGTCCGATTGTTGAAGAAACATTGCCCAAATCACCAGCCGATATGGACCTCTCTCGGAGTTCCTGCGCTCGCGTTTCCGGACATGAAGGTTGAGATTGAAGTCAGAGCTTACTCTCCAAAGAAGTGAAATGGGATTAAAAGTTCGGAATGTTAGGGGTTCAAAAGTGCAATCTTGACTTTGGAGTTATATCTCTTGGATGTTTTTGAGCCAGCAAGGAAAAAAACTTGTGCAACTACATGATTTTAAATGTAAAAAAATATCATCAGTTAGGAATTTGAAACGTGCCGCTTAACACGCTAAGAATTGATCACTTGTTACTGCCTGTGACACCGTGAACATGGACTGCCCCTTTGACGGCATCAACAAAACCATTAATCATTTGACATATCTACAAGCTGTGAAAGTTTTTGCAAAACCACAGAACCCACCGCAAAATCTGGTGATTCATCCGCCCAGAAATCCATCACACTGATCGCTTCTTGCACAATCTCTTTCCAATCATCCAGTGAATCCAGCCGCATTTTTGCCTTGACCGCGGCAAGTATGGATATTGCCGAAGATAAAATCAGTCTCCCAACGAACCAACTTCCATGATGTCTATGCCTGACATATCTGAGTAGAATCCAGTGAATGCTGCTGTCGATTGATTTTTGAGCAAGCTGCCGCACTCGCTCTGGGATTTCTCCCGATGACTGGTGTATCATATAATATAAAAATGGTCGATAGAGCCATGTTTCTACCTCCATCACACGAGCTTGCATTGTGAATTGTAGCTCATGATCGGGCTTTATACCATCGCTAAATTGAATCTGGTCTGGAAGACTTATACGCCTATTTTAATGTTAGCTATATACAAAAATTGAAGGATCATCGTGCCCACCACTCATTCAATTGTCTTTCGAATTCATCTGCAGCCTTGATCATATAGAGGAGGTTGTGCTCGTTCCAGCTTCGAAAATCATCATCGTACAAATTAAGAAGAACTCGAGTCCCAAGTCTACTGATTATAATGTCTGATAAATAAAAAAACCAAGCTTTTTCCTGGAGTATTTCAAAAGCAAGTTCCGATTCTTCTCGTTGTGGGTCGTTTACTATAGATGATTCGGCAAAAGTTGTTTTAGATGTGCTGGAGCTCGTACCTGATGGAAAGTTTGTTGGTGGTTCAGGCAATGGATGTGCATAATCAATTTGAGATAGTAACGATGGAGATAAGGGTACCTCTGTTCGCAACTCACTGTTTTCATATAGTATTAGAATTCACTTACGGATCAGATGAATTTAAAGAAACTTCATACCACATAGACTTATAGCAGGACCAATACAGACTAGCCTCAACACGCTGGGTGTCTGATGACTTAGTTATTGATGTGTCTTTTTTAAAGTGTGATTCTTCACACTTGAGGTACATGAAAAAGTTAGATGAGGCGTTAGCGAAGAAAGTCCAAGCCTTCACCGGGTGTATCATATACATTTCATATACCCCGCACAAGAATATGCATTGTGTTGCAATCACACCGGGTGTCAGTAGCCCAATCCGTTTGCGAGCAGCTGTAAAATAAGCCGTTCCAAGAGACAAGTCTCGTCCTCCAAGAACGGTCCTTGATGTTTTCACCCAACTGTTTGAATGGTTGTAACTGTTCAAGTCACCAAAAGGCTGCGAAATGCAGCCTAAAGCGCACATAATTAACTATTGTTTATTAATTCAGATATGTTTGCTTTGTGGGGTAGACCGTTCTGAACTCCGTAATAATGACTATACTTACCACTAAACAGGAAGGTGCATCCCATCGCAAACCTTCATGAGCAATCTTAAATCCAAATTCTCTCGCAACATTCGGATCTAGAATTGGACTTTTTATGTGTACGCGAGTGAGAAATACTTCCACAAGTTGAGGCACGGCCTCCTCGTTGATGAAGGCTGATGACTGAGAAACATCATGTTCCGATTTGTCGGGCCTGGAGTCATCGATGAAATTTTGATCAAACAACTCCCTAGTGATAAAGCCTGTCACATAATAGCTTTCGAATACTGGCCAGTCGAGGACAGCATCAGGTGAAGTACGAGCAGAAGGTGTTAGCATATTCTCATCTAGCTGAAGCTTACGATCCTTTTCCGATTCAACACTTTCCCCCATGGTAGAAGGCGCTTGCCATGTAGACGCCAATGCAGGCGTAACAGACACTTGTTCGGTGGACGTCAACGAGACTTGTCCCGATCGAAGATTTTCCAACGTTTGAGTAATCCGGTGTATGGTTTCTGCCGATTCTACTTCTTTCTCGTCAAGTTTTTGGAGTACTTGATCAAGACGTTCAAGTATTATCTGACTTGCAGGATCAAATCTAGTCTCTTAGATCAATACTTCAAATCAAAATTAATCAATTGATGTGTCAGGTATACGAACGTGGATAAATCGTTTACTTCATCGTAAACACACTGAGCCCCTAAAGATTGACAACATCCACACATAGGCTTTTCGTTATTGCATTTGGTCTTTCGAGTTCTGCAGATCTGGCATGCCCTCAAAGCTCGCTTTCGTGGATATGAACTTGCCGTACGAGATTTTTCAAGACGTTGACGCTTCATAGGCGTGGTATTGGAATTGTCATGTGCGCCTATCTCCAAACTCGAGCTCGCCTCCACACCATTTGTCTCCATATTCGAATCCATGCCCGTCTCATTTTCCATGGTCATGATATATCATTCTAGTAAGAAAGCGCTAGGTTTCCCAGAATAGATGTAAAAAATGTGATTGATGTCCAATCATGAGATAAGTTCATACACCAGAAAATGACACTGGAACGCTGTATACCCAGTGAAGCAGCCGTCGGAATGTCGGAAGAAAATTAATCCATAATTGTGCTCAAAAGAGTCACGTGCATACCACTCTCGATATAGTATAGCTCAGCATGTTGCACATAATCCTCCACTTCAGAAATAAAACCCCTTAATTAACGACATAAGAATTATTGATTAATAACCTGCTGAAGATAATATCACTAGTTTATTAGAAACCAGCTATTAAGTTGAACGTCTATACCATGGCTAGATAGTATATTTGCATTAATCTCGTCTCTTACAGTGGCACAAAATTGAAATAATCCCTGATTAAAACCCAATCATCTCCCTCCACTCAAAATAATCCAGCATCATCTTTTTCGCCCAGCAGTACCTCTTTTGTCGATTAAACGCATATATTTACTGGGGCTATATTGTGATTTGGGGATTGATTGTTGATAGTTTAAACTCTAGAAGCATGGATGGTAGAGGCTAGGTAGAGAATTTCCGGTACTTGCCGGTCTTTAACTTGGCTTTGGGTTTAACGTTATCATCACTCAATCTTATTATTTTTGAGAGCATTGTTCTTTTGAACATACATTGTCTAGTGATGGACATACAATACATAGTCACAACTTTTTCATTATGGATCGCCGGTTTATCTAGTAATGCCTTATGTTTCTTGATGACTTTCCTGCGTCTGGACATACTTGATGGTGGGTGATTTTCGATCGCCGAATTGTGAAGTATTCTTTGGTGGTATCTCTTCGATTTGAAGGCTCTGATTATCAGCGCGATAACATTGATCTTTCGGAAGTAGGATGTTCAACTTCGATGATTTTATAGAACTATAAAGCATAGATAAAGGCGGCCTGTAAGAGCCAAGAGTAGTAGTGCATTCGATACTGCTGTAATGTAATTTTGCAATACTAGCGGATGCATACACGTGAGCGTAGTAGCGCAATAGTGCACAAGCGTATTGCATCTGACTCCTAAAGCTCTAGACCTAGGATAGAATACACACAACATCAATCAGTATCTTGAACCAATTATGAAGACATCGTAGTCACCACAGAGGTGATACCAATAGGTATTGTAACACACATCAATGATTTGACCTTAGAACAAAGTACAAGGGGCAAAACATGAGACTTAGTGTCGAATGTGCTATAGATGAGTCGTACCCCCCAATCTTTGAGAAGTATTCATTCAGCAATTAGAACAGAATACAATTTACATATTACCCCATGGCCAATCATTCAATAAGAGAATACAACTACTTAGCGATATTGCGGAGATACTCAGCAGTAGGTTGTGTAACTAGTACTCGCGGGGTGAATAATGCTCTTGAAGAATAATCCACATATCATCTATCAATAGAGCGAGTAGATATAGTGGATATCTGAATAAATAACGTATGAAGTATTTACAGATTCGTCAAAAATATTCACTACCTGTCTATGTATTATTTAGAATCAGCATGAATAATGAAAATTTACTTCTCGCATAAACTCGAAGCTATTCTCAAATTCTTCTATAGCCCAAATAGTGATGTAGCTTAGATTTAGATTTACAATGTATAAGATAAGTTATATAAAGTAGACAACTTTGAACATTAATAAATATTTCAGTTTACAGTATCCTGGAGAGAAATGCTTGATGTTTTCAAAGATGCCGTACCCTCTCTTCTCTCTTGGACAAACACCGTATCATCAATGAGCAGACATCCTCGTTACCGAAACTCTCGCTTATGATCGCGTACGCGTTCGCAACTCTTTATATTCTCAAATATGGCCTGCAAATAAACAATAGACTGGATCGCATTGAACCACAAGATACTTCTCCCTGGCTAAAAAGTTTCAATTTCGACTTAAAACCTAGAGTTCAAACTTTAGTCACTCAGCATCGATCATTTTAGATCACCCAGTCATACCGAAACAACACGTTTCTATTTTTTTAATGCACAAAAGAGTTTTAATAGACGACGATAACATGGAGGAGATTGTGGGAAAGAAGAAGCCTAACGACAGAGACAAAACAAGACAGATTGCTGAGAGCAAAAATGGGGAAATATTTAGACCCCATCATCGAGGCGAGCATTCAAACTATGGTAGATGGAAGAGATAACTAACACCATTCTAGAAGCCAGCCTTCATCTAATAGACCTCCCCTTGGACATCATCAACCTTATCGCAGACAGCCTACCACCAAGCTCCATTGTTCTCCTTGGGCTGACCTGCCATGTACTCTATTCTCTCTTCTCCAAACAGATTCCCGAGACACCACTGAACGCCCCAATTTGGAGTTTGCCCATAGACTCAGAGCAATCCAAAGCAACCTCGGTAAATAAGATCAAACTCCAACTCCATCATGTCCTCCAAAATTGGAGTGGATTATCCGGGTACAAATACTTCAACACGGCTGATCTGTATAGATTGCAAACCCCTGCTCCCGTAACAAAAGAGATAAACTCGACGGACAATAATGTTTTCTCGCTAATCCGTGCTGCGATGAGTATTTTGACAGCCCTTGACGATACTATACGTTATTTGAAAGAGGTCGAATTTGGCGCTCTAACAGATAGACAATGGAAGATTCGAAACTCGAAGAAATTAGCCGGTGGATTTTTCTTCAAATGTCCTCAGCCTGATGGAAAGAAAAAGTACCTTTGGAATAATTTATCGGAGGGTGAACGCCTCGAAATCATGAAGTTGATGCAGTTGTGGTCTCCTAGTGTGGAATCATTGAAACACGAGTTCAACTTGCACAGGCGACTCCGCTGGTCGCAAGATATGATGAGCAGTTATGCTGAATGGAGGGGATTGGTAGGCTTTTGATTAAGGGTCTGATCACCCTATAACCCCTGCGGGTCCTGATATTGAGATTTGTTGCTGGAAGTCTCCTAGAATGAAGCTTTTCGACGTAGGCTATGGACGAACCACCTAGTACATCTTTCGTTCATATCTTCTTTGGTTTTTTGACATTACAAAATTGATCAATTAAGGGTGGATTTACATACAATGCAAATCAAAAAATGAAGAACTAAAAAAAAATTGCATCCCAAAACAATGCCAGAAGCTCAATAGCAAAATCATTGTAACAATCCTTTATCAAGAGAACAATTGCAAGGGGAGGACTACCAATACCGAAGAAGCCTGAATGAAGTCGCTCTCTTCTCCTATGGCTTCCAGGTCATCATGCTTACCTACTTAGATCTGGTAAAGACAATTGCAATCCAAAATTAATCTCATCCTATAATTGTTTTTAATTTTCTGTGCATAAAATGGTGTGTTTAACAAAATATATCTCTGCAAACTGTCCTGTTCCGTGGCTCCAGAAATTCCTCGAGTTCGAACTGATATTCCAAATCTCTGAGCAATGGAAAAAAAACATGGCAATTATCTTTATTGTGAACTTGGAGATAAACCGTGCCAATGTTGAAGCATCTTTGATAGCCCATCCGATCCGATACGATACAATACGTATGACTGGATGAATTTAGTTTTGGGTTTTGGTTTTGCATGTAGATGATGGATGGTATGGCATGGTACGGCATGGTCATGTAGATCGAGGTGAAGTATATCTATCCATCATGCATAAGCTCTGCTTTCGGAAGTGGAGAGACGAGATGTAAATAAAATACAGACTAGCTAAAAGGAAAGAAAGGGAAAGAAAAATGAGCACAATAGCCATTTACAGTAAGTCGTCAATTCAATCAATAGGGACGTATCGAGCGAACAGCATGCATGCATCACGCAATCAAAGCACCCGGCCCTCCTCACACCCCATCCAACCCCACTCCACTAATCACTCATTCAGCGCACCTCATCTCATCTCTCATTCTCCACTCTCCCAACAACACAATTAATACATACCCAATTTCCTTTTGCCACTCAACAACACACACACAAAACCCAAGCGGCTTTAGCTCACTTGGGAGAGCGCCAGACTGAAGTTCACTTCTGTTTCCATTCGACATCTTGCGATGTCGAGTTTATCTGGAGGCACTGTGTTCGATCCACAGAAGCCGCATTCTGCGAGTTGAGGAACACCTTGACTGAAATTCACCTTTTGCATTTTTGGTTTTATTTTTTGAGGGGAAGAGGGTTTTGTTTAAGAGGGGGGGGGGAGAGGCAGAGATGAGTGATGATTGAGGATGAGAATGAGAGAGGGATGGATTTTTTTATGGAGAGGAGTGTGGAGATCTGTAATGAGGTGGGGAAGGGGAATGGAAATGGGATGGATTATCTGTCTATATTATTATCTATTTATTATTACCCATCTATTTCTCTACATCATCATCATTATGCATCCATCACCTTTCGAAATTTGCAGTAAACATATATATAAACATATATATAAACATATATATAGATTCTAAAGCAGGAGCAAGGACACAAGAAAGAAGTAATAAAAGATATCAAACAAAATTATGAATGAGTAGACTCAGTTCCGTTCCGTTCAATTCAGTTCCAATCACCAAACACATCTAGATCTAGCTAACATTTCCACGTTCTTTTAATTACAGGCAAATTCTTGTATCTAGGAAAGAAAGAAAGAAAGAAAGAAAGACGCGAAAGACAATATTAGATTGTAGGAAGAGTTAGTGTAGCTATATATACAGTAAAGATTTAATATGCACACATCCATTTCTAACGGAAAAGAAATCTACTCAGAATAGATAGATAGATAGCATTCTCGAACCAACGGTGCCATTTCGTGAGGCTTTATTCATTAAAAGGTATATCTCATCTACTACAATAACAACAACAATAATGGTACAATTGCTTTCCTCATCTCCATGCATTCGACGTCGCGTTAGGTCATGTATCTCAATAACAATCGAACCTCTATGCCGCTATTAAGACCCAAAGTCTGTGATGAATGTTAGCTGAATTCCTCTACAAGTCAAGAATAAAAGAGGGGTGATGAAACTTACAAAAAGAAAATCATAAGAACGCCAAACATCTTAGCAACCAACCAGCGATTACCAGATACCCTCGACCAATATTTCAGTAGTTCTCTCTGAGCCCCTTCCACATTATCCACCACATCTTCTGTATTCGCATCGATTCTTTGAATCATTTCACTCTGTTCCGAAACCATCGTGGCTAATTGTCCAAAAATCCCTCCGAGTTCATTAATCGTCCTCTCGATGGCTTCTATAGCCTCTCCTCTCTGATGAATATATTCATTTTGCGGTTGCGCCTCCTCCATCATCAACAACTGTTGATCACCCACGGGATTTAAACTCAACAAATCCTGGCCCGGGCCCGGACTTCCTCTCGTCGGCGTACTATACAGCGGACTCGCGGATTGGGAAATATTCGGCTGGACATGCGACGAGACTGACGAAACGAAATTCTCGGTGCGGGAACGCGAGGCTTGGATATTCTTGGTGCGCACTTCAAGGACGTCTTTAAAATTTGCGGATACGTCGGTGAGTTTTCCTTGCAGCATGAAGACGACATTTTTGTTGTGTTCGCCTTCTTGATCGGCTTTGGGATGTTGAGCGCGCGTGAGACTTTGGAGACTTGAGATTTGTTGGTTGAGCGAGGAGAGATCTTGCTTGATTATGAATGTGAGTTCGTTGATTTCGACGGGTCGGTCGTCGAAGAGAGTTTTGCGTTTCGCCACTATGTCGTCGGTATATTAGCATTCAATTCTTTGCCCCATATGGTCCCTTCATCGTCCGAGACTCCTTCCAGACCCCACAGGAAATATGTATCGCATCTTACATTCGGCCAGCTTTTGTAATTTCTCCATGGTCCCCGTTATCCCTCTCCCAATCTCGGCCGCCTTCCGCGCAAATTCAGATCTCCGCGGTTTGCCATGTGCATTCGCATCGCCATTTGCAGCGGCCTTTTGAGAATCGGATAGAAGGGACTGTCTCTGCGCGCCTACTTTCGATGAGGCTTGTCTCTTTTGAACTTGTGTCAGGACGGATCGGAACTCGTTTGTTCGATCTTGTATCGATGCGACAGCCATCGCGATGGTTTGCGTGGATGGATATATGTGTGTATTCGTTTCGCAATGGTTTTCGGCGATGGACCAGATGTATTGGTGGGTTGCGATGAGAGGTGGTTGAGTGTTTGGGAATCTTTGTGATGGTAATTGTTGTTGTGTAGACCCTTGAGGCGCAAGCTAATTTAAATATTTTCGGGATTTGTACAGGGTGTGGTTTTGATCTGAAGGAGTATGTAGATTGAAGAGATTTCTGTATTAAAGGGTGTAAAGGTGTAAAGGTGTAAAAGGCGTAAAAGGCGTAAAAGGCGATTCAAAGGTGGAATCTAACAAGTGTGCTTGTTTTGTTGATTGAAGTCGATGAATGGAGGGATAATTAATGCAAGAATGGAATAGAATAGGAATAGGAATAGGAATAGGAATAGGAATAGGACAGCTGGTGTTTCGGGTTCTTGATTCTCTTGCTCCAGCGTCTACTCCTGAAAATTCTTGGTGTTCCATCAGCCCTGAAACCCAGCAGCAAAGCCTAAAGATCGGTACCCTGTCTGTGCCAATCTGGATATCTGCGTTGTATTACGCTCGCCGCCCTGCACATTTATTTTAAGAAAAAGCTTTCCACGTCCTTTGCATTCCTCCATGTCATTCGTTCGTCACCGGCACATCTTCTTTAGACGTTGTGGCTGAGTTCCAACTCAACGCTCGTCTGTGGGTATATGGGCAGAGCATCCGTCGTCTTATCATCATCTGGTGATCCGATGCATGAGGAACCGGCAGTGAGTACCCAATGTGAAGGGATACGTGAAGATCACTCGTGTGGAGTGGAGTGTAGAGGACTGCTACTCATCCATCGTCATTCATCATTCGTTCACTCTGGCCCATACACCTACCTTGGGCCTGCCTACTCGTGGAGTTTGTGCGTCTCCCAATGGATGTGTATATCGATGTCATTGCGAGGAGATTGATGAAGAAAAGGACGACCTACATGAAGGTGTGCTCATTTGGCTCAGCCGCCGACTGGAGCACTATGTATCAGGTTATTCCCTCCAAGTGTGCAAGGTATCCAGGTCGTGCTATTGTCCATACGCGAATACTCGCTAGGTATATACACACATACATACTGGGCATCATTTATCACCCACATCAACAGCAACATACATCACCCGTCGGATCTTGAATGTCTGCAATTCACCAATTTATAATGTGTAATAATCCATCTTCATGTAGTCGCACCGTAATGGAATAGTCTCATCGTTTCATCGTTTCATCCCTTCATCCTCTCGTCATATTACATCCACGCATCGGTAGCCGTCTTTGTACTAGGTACCTCTTACTTCATCCAGAACCCCTTACCCCATCCTCATTCCAAGAAACCGGGGGGGAAGCAATCACGCAGCAGCCACAGCATTCATCTGAACTTCTGACGATTTCCGATAATCAAAAAGTCGTATCTGATCCACTCACTACTCACTCACTAATACCTCCTCTCTCAAATTCCCTCATCCTCCTACTGACAATAAAATCCTCCTTCAACAAACAATAAATCTACATCTTGTCTTGCCACCCTCAATCTCCTTTCAATCGCTCGAAACATCCACCTTCCATCATCCATCATATTTCATGGTCAAAAATATGGTTCTCCCGTGGATCGCGAAGAATTAGTGTTTGTTGTCGCATCATGGCAAGGCCATATATCAATACCTCGGACAAGAATGGGTCGTTATTGTAAGCTGCTGTAAATCCCTTTCGCAATTCTCACTGGCCATTCAGAACCCTGCTAAGCAATCCATCACCAGGAATCCTATGTCTGGAGGTGCAAATACCCCCATATCTTACAGAGCGAACGTGAACCGACAAAAGACAAAGAAATGGGCCGAGGCAAAGAAGATAGATTATGGAGGGGACGACTGGGGAGACGACGATGAATATGACCCTTATGATGCATATGGAAATGAGCCCGAACCAGCACCCGCACCAATATCTAAACCTACAGGTCTACGCCAACCAGGGCAAAACCTTTCTGGTGCGCGAGGAATGTCCCAGGATCGAAGCCAGAAGAGTTATGGCAATCTCCCATCAGCTTCTGCTGGCAGCGCATTGAACAGAAGAAATTCCTTCGAAGCCGACGATGAGACGAGGCACTTTTCGAATGCAACCGTTCGGCAAGAATCGCCACTACCTACCTCCCCACCTCACTCTGCCGATTCCTCGACAGTTGCCGCAACTCGGTTTTCTCAGATGGGTGTGGGAGGTATAAAGCATACACGCGACCCGAGTGGCCCCCCAACTTTACATATATCTACGCAGCAGTCATCTCCTACAGGATTACGAAAACCTTCCTTGTCTGCTAATCCCGTGCCACCCGAATCTTCCTTTAACAACGAAAACATTTCTCTGCCCCCTCGCACTAACACTAATGATTCGTCGGTCTTGTCGGCTGGTTCAGTCAATACACCAAGCGATTATGGAACTTCTAAGGATTTTTCCCCGTCTGCAGTACCGGCCCCATTATCGATGCGGCCTGCACCCGCCCCTCAAAGCGCAACCAGTGCAGCTCCAACTACCAAGTTTCCTGCACGAAAGAGCAGTCTGAGTACCGCGGGAACAGAAGCTCAACGAATTTACCAAAAATCCCAAGAGATTGTAGCTCAATCATTCCCAACGACGTCCAGACCTTCACCTTCCCCTGGCTCTGCAGATCGGTCTGCAACCACCCCAGGTGCGTCAAATATTAAACCTTTACCATTTATCAGACCTGCGGATATTTATCGTCGAATTGAAGAGGAAAAACAAGAAAGGGAGCGGGCATCGTTAGATTCGGTCAGACCTAGCATGGATTCACTTGGAATGGAAAGGTCGAGTGACATATCACATTCACTAGGCAAAGGGTCTGTCCGTGAAAGGTCGAGTTCTGATAGTTTAGGACCTGGAAATCGTGGAAAATATAGTTTGGGCGATGAAGGCTTGGAATTTGGAAGACGTTTGATGCCAATTTTAGAACCTGTCAAAGAACGAAAGAGTGAATACGGCTTCGATGGGTTTAATGCTAATGAAATTCCATCACCAGCCCAAGAGATTCTAAATTCCCCAACCGAGCCTAACACCACAAGTCCCACACTCCCGGACTTGCATCGAATTTCCGGATTTGGTTCTGACTTCTTTTCTCGATCAACAAATGATAGTGCCCCCGTTCCTCCAACCGAAACCATATCAGAACTACCAGAGCAAGCGTCCCCAGGAAATTCTAACCAGCCAGAAGACACCTCTCTTCGGAGTCAACCCTCCTTCGGATTCAAGTCTGTTGTCAACCAAGCCTTTGATAGCAAGGACGATAATTCGGTTCCTCCAACACCAGTTTCTAAGACTGAAGGTAATGTAAAGAGATCTGATAGTGAAAGCACCGGGACAGCCGGAATTAGCCCCATCATGAGTCGTGGTCCAAGCACTATGGACAACCGCGATCGTGACATGTCAACACCTGCTATCATGGAGCAAATTGAACCTGTCTCTCCACGTCTTCAAACGATCTCACATGAAAGCGATCAGCAGATACTTCCTCCAACTTTTATCCCTGGCCATCGACGCGATATTAGTACTCCAAGTCCGGGTAATAGCCCCGCCCGAACACCAGATCTCGGTAATGCTTCCAAAAGAATATCAATGGGAGAACAAGCCTGGGTATCATCCGTAACTCCTACCTCTCCCACCGAAGGTGACGGCCAGGATGCTGATCCAGAACCCGCACGTCCGAGCCTCGATCGCGATGTGAGTTTTCGCCCTCAAATTCCAGGTGGATGGCAGTCATATACGACCACTGCAACTACTAGCACTGTTCAACCAGAGACACCTCGGTCACCGTCTCCTCAGGTACCAAATGATCCAGTTCAAGCTTTAGCAACGGAAGATTTAACACCTACTACGACTAAACATTCTCTTCCGGAGTCATCTTTGGAAGCAGCACGTGTTACGCTCGGTGTCAAATCTGACTCTATGCCAACACCTGATCCAAATGGAAATGTACATTCTGCTATGACGCCGCATCCTGAATTAATACCTAGTCTAGAAAAGGCTTCTCCTGAAGCTCAACTGCGTCCTGACTATGTCGATCAACCCAGCCCCCCAGATTCTTCATCTATACCACCAATCAAAGACAACTTAGTCTCTAGTGAAGAACCCGCGTCGGAAACTCTCTTGGAGCCAACTATGGACTTCCACTCGAATAGAGCAAATGATTTTAGTGCTAATGAACTCTTTCTTCCACCTTTGAGACCGCAGGTTTTGCCAACTCTGAGCACTGACACTGGACCTTTGGACGAAGAAAATGATAGACTCCGGAAAGACATAGTCAAAAGTTTATCCCCGCGCCCATCACAATCAGAAAGAGTTCACGAACACTTGCGTGAAAGACCAGTTTCCGATAATATGGATGAATCGCGCGAAAGCACATACTTAACGGATGTGTATGATGACTACTGGAATGATATAGGCGACGAAGATAACTCGTCCCCAATAGCAACATCATCTCCCGGAAAGCTACAAGCGGAGCAAGTCATCCCAGCAGATATGCCTGAAATTCGACCCCTCAGCTCTCATCGAATGTCAAAGCATCAAGCTCGTCCACCTTTACCGACTCGTTTCTCTTGGGAAAAAGGTATGGAAAGCGTACCTCCAACTGATACTAGTATGCCTGAATCAGCAGCAAATCAAGTTGAGCTTCCCGCGGAGAAAGTCGATGCACCAATTGAAGGCCTACAAAAGATTGCCCCGGAACCATACATGGAGAAGGAAGTCTTAGAAGAGGTTCCACATAATGATGATCACATGGGAAGAGATATCGCCTTAGGTACTGGTGCTGTGCTTCTTGGAGGTGGTGCTGCTGCTGTTACTCAACACACGACTAGCCCTGAATCCCCGCCCGCCGCTGACATTTCTTTGGCTCAAGAAAAGGAGCAACCGCAATTTGCTTCATATCCAATCGTCCTAACTCCTGAGGATGAGCACCCGGCTTATGGGTCAACATTGGATCTATCCACTGACCCACTAGGGTCTAATCCCCACTCTGCATCGAGTAGTCCAAGTCCCTTCATCCCACGTGAACCCTCACCTGCACGACGTGAATCCGCCACTTCTCCACGGTCATCTAGCATGGGAAAGATTTTAACGTTTAAAGAAATTGTAGGGATGAAAGATGTCCATGAAAGGGTACATGCTTTCGATGAAACAAGGGAGCGCTTTGCAGCCATGGACTCGGGTATCCATGAATGGATATTTGCCTTGAAGGCTGAACAACCAGAGCATGCTGATGTAAATGAATGTTACGGAGGCTTTAGAACAAGTGTACCGACTGGCTCAACAAGAAGAAATACAAGAAGCGGATCCGCGGCATTGCAATCGCCTTACTATCAACAATACTTAAATGCTAGTGCACCATCGCAAACATCAGTACTTCCATCACGACCAGGACAAACTGGACCTTCTGGTATTCAGCAGGGCTTCTCACAAGCTCATGCTAAAATTACAACTCAACAAGTTCAAGCTAAGGGGAAAGAGTTTCTTCACACCGCTGGAATATTTGGTGGTAAGGCTGGAAAGGCTGGTTTCCAGGCAGGTAAAGGATTGCTGGCAAAAGGCAAGAACAGGCTTCGTGCGGCCGGTAGTAGCGATAAGGTAGATTAACATCTCCTTCTGGTTTGGATATGGGTTTTTAGGCGTTTTATTTTTTGAGTTTCCATCGTTTTGCTTAGTTAGCGTGGGTGAATGCTTATTGCTTTCCCAATCCCGTCTGACGGGTGTGTACGACTAAGGAAAAATCCAGCCCATCACAATTGTTTTTTTCTCCTTGCTATGTGGCCCATCATCATCATCGTCATCATTATCACATCATGAGTGTTGCAGCGCTGAGTCTAACCCTTCTTTAGACAAGTCCCCCTCCCAAGTCGAGAAACCCTGATCGTTCATCATGGGGCTTAGCGCTTAATTTATCGAGAGCTACAGGCCGGGCCGATCCCGGTCAGAGTGTAGAGCAGAATTTACCTTCCGAACCAACTAGACACTCACAAATGTCAACTTCATCGGATGTGCTTACTCCAATTAGCATGGTCAGCATTCCTCCCACAAGCGACGAAGAGACACAAGCGGAACACGCGGACGAGATGAATGAAGTGGCACGTGATACTGCAGATGAGATTTTAGCTCCCGATAAAATGGATGAGGGACATATTCTAAATTCTCCGGCCCCCATGAGTAAGTATGAACTGACATGGGATCCTTTCGACACAGCCCAATTTGCTGATTTAGATCACTTCGCCACTGACAAGCAAATTAATGAATTTCCAATGAATGCCGATTGTGAATCAAACAATCTCTCCGTTCTGCCAAGGAGTGTGCAATCAATTAGTGATAACACTGCTTCTAATAATGCTCAAAAAGAAAACTTCGATCGAAGAAATTCGGCCTTAGCTGCATCGATTATCGGAGGGAACACAGTTCAAGCTCCTGCAGAGTTGGAAGCACCAGCTCGGCCTCCGATCAGCATGATTAATCGACCGCGAGGAGCAAGTCTGGACCAGGCCACTACACATGATCATTATAGTCGCCCGCCTATGGGTTCTGTACAGACACCTCTTCATGCACAAACGATTAATCAGACTATAGCTGCCCCTGGGGAGCAAGGAAGACAACCTTCATCCAAGACATTGCCGCCTATCCGACGCACATCCAAGTTCGGATTCGAATTTGGATCAAGAAGACCCCAAACCAGATTTCCTATATCTGATGATGAGGATGAGCTTGATGTTGAGTATAATGGCATTACAAAAGATGCAGCAACATCGAATGCAATGGAGGCTAAAAAGAATCTTGCCCCACAGCAGAATTCTCATGCAGATGTTGCAATTGCAGACATAGTTCGAGACCCACAACCCAATCTCCAAATTAGCCCACAGCCACGTTTCTCGGTTTTCCCTCGTGTCACCGATCCATTTGTTCAAAAGAGCCCTACGCAAGACATGGGGCGATCAAACCCAGCCATAAGACATAATCGACAAGAATCATGGAATAGCGTCTCAAACAATTCTCGATCTAGACGAGGTTCGACTTCTGACAAGCAGTTTGTTCAGCCTCGTGATAGTAATGCTCCGCCACTCATACCAGCTTTACCATTTGAGACACCTCCTTCTTCCACTCAACGCTACCCCGAACTATTTGGGGGCCCGGTTACTGAAATCAGAAATGAGCCTGACATTCCACGTGGATATCATCAGGCACCTCCCAGTCGGACTGAGCCTTTTCCTTCATATGAGCTCCCTGGAGCTCGGCTCCCTCAAAGCTCCAATGAGCCAACTGCTCATCGGCGACGACGTAGCTCAGACCTTGTTCACAGAGGTATAAATCTCGTACGCTCTTTGTCTAGAGAGCGACGAAGGTCTGTTTCGAAGGATGAGAAAATACCTCCTGCTGATACCTCTGCTCCATCTCCGATGCGTGACGACAGGCAGAAAAGAAGGGGATCTGGCTTCTGGGGCAATTTCGATATGACCGGTGAACAATCATCCAATTCTGGAAGAGAGAGTATGGTAGCACAATATTCTGGTAGTCAGTCCAATATTATGACAAGCCAGCATGATACTTCTCAAACGCCAAAACCTTTTCTCAATCCTAATTCTACATTGGGAGCACCGCATTCTAGTATCATTGGGAATTCTACGACTACAATGGGCAGAACATTTCAGAAAGATGAGAAGCGTAGTCGATTAAGCGGCTTAAGTGGCCTCTTTTCGCGTTCTCCCAAAGGAGATGGGTCGGTACTCTTCAAGCCAAAAAGAGCCACGACAGACCTTTCAAGCTATAGTCCCCGAAGTGGCACCCTTTCTTCTCCCCAGTTCGAAGGCCATTCCATACAAAGCACAAACGCGAGCCATAAACGAAGACCAAGTCAACCGCTGAACTTTCTTTCTAAATTAGCCCCTTCCACACCTCTTCAAAAGACTGAAACCCCATCAAGACAGGATAGTAAGCTGAATCTGGAACCCCGCCCGAGGCGCCCTTCAGTGAGTGGACTATTGACCGGTATGCTTAGAAAAAGATCGAATACGCTAGAGAAAGATAGCCACAGAAGTGAAGATAATGGCAGAAAGCCTGTGGTTGTACCAGTGGCTAGAATGTACTCAGACCTAGCTGCAGAATCACACGAGGACTTATCCGACGCAATTGCCACACCCACACAAAGATTAAGGAAGAAAGATCAAGGACGAGAACGAACTCGCAATTCTAGCAAGTCAGAAGGTAGTAAACAGGAAAACTTAAGTTCACGTTCTCATTATCATCCTCCTCGGAACGGTAGCCCACCACGAATCCCTGAGCCTCAATATGATTCAGTCCGCATTCCAGATGGATATAATCTTGTTCGTGGTGATGGAACGGCTGCAACACCTACGAACTATGATCCACGTGGTATCAATAAACTTCGGCATCTGTCTCTCGGAGATACTCTGTCCGATTCATCCCAACAGTACTCGGTATCTTCACCTGTCTCGCCTCTTGCTTATTCTAGTATCTCAATTTTGCACCAACCGCCACCACTTCATCAAACCTTCTCACCTGAAAGAAGACTTATTAATTTACCATTCTTAGATACACATAACTCACCATTGACATCTCCGATTCGCACCGATCTCCCAAGCCACGAGGACATCCTAGCCCGATCGCCCGCTCGCGAGCAGCCTGGCCAGCAACGTCCTTTTCAGCTTGCGTTACCACATAGCAGTGATGAAAGTGGTCAATACTATCGTTCATCTACGCCACCTATCTGTCATCCCAAGAATGAGAATATAGCACCAAGAAGTCCAACTTCAATTCCTTTACCCATGGATGAATTCTCACCGTCATACGAAAATATTGACATCGATCGCTTTCCTTTACCACCCTCGCCATCTCAACAAAGCCCAGACTGGCATCGAAATAGAAATCTTTCAGTAGCCACGGATGATGGTTTGCGGCGTTCTAGCACGGGAAGAAGTCTTGTTAGTGCTGTATCACAAATTTCTGACTCTCCATCTCCACAACCACATAGGGTGAGTGTGATGGAAGATAGACTTTATGTGGATTGCGATGACGGCATGAAGCGTCTTAGCGGGAATATCTCCCATCCGATTTCAAGATTGCCAAGCGAGGATGCCAATTTGGTAGACAGATACGCAGAGAGGGGGGGAGAAAATGGAGTTGCAATGATGGGTGGTGATGGGGTGGCAGATATTGAGGAGCGCGAGATTAGCGAGAATAATTGCATTAAAGGCGTCATCGACAAACCAACACATACAACAGAGGAAAAATTGCAAATGTCTGCAACGAGCTATCCTGGTATGGAGTGGAATCCTTATGCAGACTGATATCGGGGAGGGTGAATAAATACATTTCCTAGAGGATGAGAAATTATCAGCGCGCTGCGCGGAGGCAGGATTGATGGAAAGCTGTACAATGAATATAAGAGTTATGTTCCGTGATGGGTCAGGAGTGTTGGGTTTTAGGAGAGAGAGACTATTCGAGGTTTTGATATGGAATGAAATGATCTGATATGATATTCGTTTTGTTCTGTTTTGATTTATTTGTTTTACCGCAATTGCAAGAGCGAGCTAGTTTATATCCATATCTGTATATGTTTAGATTATGGTGTTATGAATGAAGGGGTTAATTAATGTGTGATTTTGGAAGGGAAAATACGAGGGGTAGGATGGGATGGGAATATATATGGGAATGGAAATGGGATTGCTTGGGTGGATGGTGAATGGATGGCGTAGGAGTTGCTTTTAGTGGGTAGGTGGCTGCCTGGGGAGAGCAGGAGATGGTAGAATACATGGGTGATTATTGTTGTTTGTGTATGAATTCACATTTTGATGTATATTTGAATGTATATTTGAATTCATGTTAGAGGGTCGAGTTTGGATGTGAGGCTTGATTTATGTTTATGTGTATGTATCTGCCAGAGGCTGTGAACAGACATCTATCCTCGATTTAATTCTTTACTTCAGTGACTGATTCAAGCTCGGGAGTCCTTCAAGGTGGGTTCAAATAGGACCGGGTCTCACCCTCTTCTTTCTGCTATTTTTCTCCATGTACTTCCCAACTAAACTTAAGATACATGCTATTATCACCATAAAGTAAAGGCAAATATTCATCAACGTCAGCAACTTGCACATTCAGTGGACTATCAATAATCCTTCCATCAACATTCTGTTATTACTCCATCACAACCTTCACAACTCTTCTGGTCATCTCTCTACTAAATCTTTGCCGAATCTTTGCCAAATATTTATCAAATCCTCATAAAAACATTGGTTCAATTTCAATAACCCTCCATAGCATTATCGAATCCTCAACTATCCCTTCATCAAAGCTTAGCCAATCAAAAACTCTTCAAAAACTTTCATCATGTCTATGCCGGCACCACCGAAATATAGAAGAAACGACAGATCTCTTAAAGAACAGTGGGCGAATTATTGGAATATGAGCTTCAGATATTTCAGAGATCAGCTTGATGAAGAAGATGACGTTGTAAAGCTTATCAACGACGAACTTGAGGAAGATGAAGATGATACTAGGTACAATACTAGTGCTAAAATCATGGCCATCTACAAGAAAATTTTCCAGGCGCTCTTCAAACCAAGATCCGAATCTTGCTTTCATCATAAATAAAGCTCGCGCTTATTATGAGTCGTATTTAAACGATTGGACAGAGAGTTTTACGGATTACCCCATGGTCAGGGAAGGAATACTTCTCGATGAGGTTGAGGCAGAGTGTGGTACTAGGTTCATAATTGCTGACCTTGGCACCCATTATTTAAATAATAAAAAACCAGAGTATGAAGACCCCATTTAACATGAGTGGGCGATACATTGGAATAAAGAATACGATAACAGTCGGTGTCGCGATAATGAAAGACTAGAAGTAGTTGCAAGAGTCGTGCATTTCTTCGGCAATATTATTGATACAGACCATGCCGCTGAACTTTATTACAAGTCGCAGATCGAGCGTCCAAAGATTGCAGCAAAAAGTTACCCTCGTGTGCCAAGGCAAACTAGAGAAGAGTTTCAACTGACGCAAATATTTAAATTGGCAAGTTGGACCAGAAATCTTCTTCTGAGAGATATAAGCTAATCAAGCCAATACTACTGATATATATACCATGTCTCAACGGAGATAGGTTAGTGGTAGCAGCGGAGGAAAGTTGGGAATAGAGTCTTCTTCGCGCCTTGGTATTTCTTTTGTCAAGTGTCTTTACCGTTGCTTTTGAGGTTCCCTCACATTCAATGTAATTGAGTTTTACGTTTCATGTGGTTGAGTTTGGGATTAGGTGCTTGGGCTTGTATGCTCATGAATCCACATTTTTTTTCTCAGGCGGGCTTCCGAAAATTAGAGTTGGGTTTGAACGTTAGCTGGATTTCAATGTCAGTGCTTGGATTGAACAATGCTATGGAGATCGATTACCAGAATCTAACTTGGTATTCAATGATTATTGTTTAAAATTAACTGAAATTAGACAAAGAAAATTCGTAGTTGAATATAGATCTGGTCAATTGCGGTAATGCTCAAATGTCAGAATCACACTTGAATATTGGATAAATCACGAATGTTGTTCAGGTTAGCTTTGGACATTGCTCAGCCAATTCTTATGTCAGGCGTAAACATTCAAATTGCACCAGTTTTATTGGTTCCCTCGTATCTAGACACTCGAGTAAGGTCTGGCGTTGCACCGATGATGTCGCTAGTTCATGTTACATAGCACACTCAAGTCCGATAAAATCATATAAAACTGATTCTTTCCTAATTATCTTCTATCCTTATACAATAAAACCAAACTCGACATCGTAAAACAAAGAGATTGGCCAGTTGCTAACACATAGCTTATTCACCAGGCTTCTCTAATCTTGATACATTCTGATAGTAATGTGGGAGCGTTTCCGTCTTTGTTCCAGATTCAACTTATCAATCACAGTTTGATAAACAATATCCCTCTGGAAGCTTTAAAGCATCTCGGTTAGCATCCAAGGTTTTGTCAAGGGGATGAATAGTGAAAATCTCACCTGTTGTTTGGAGCATGAACCACTCTTCACACAAGTTGCATCATCCGGCACAAGATTTCGAGGATCCTTCCATTGTGGCGACACCGGGCCTGCCGCTGCCATGCTTGGCGCTGCCCAGCCTGGGGCCCATTTCCTCTGCCAAGATAGTTTGTTAATTCTTCTTTCCTTTATATTTTCTTGCTTTGAAGACTCTTACCACAACATCCAGGAGAGCTTTCCCTTGATATTCAGAAGGAGCTGTCATTTCTAATTTCACATATGTATCATTTATACCTCCGTAACTTGGATAACACCCAATTGACGATTCATATCCGCTTTTTCCCATAAAAGCTCCATCAATCGCATTCTTGAGTCCAGGGACACAATCAATGGCCCCACTCTCGCTAGAGTGTGCGGGGGACGAATCTATGTTTCCAAAACTATTCAAGTTGAGAACGTAATGTGCTTTAACGCTAGAATCGAGTTTTTCCGTAATATTATAAGTGCAGCAGAAGGAAGGAAATGGCGTTGGCTTGGCTTTAACAATGTCGGGGGGTGGACCATGTGTAGTAGTTGTAGCCTCAGCAGTATCACGGAGGGCGAGGCTTTCAAAAGTAGTAGGGGCTGGTGTGATTTGTGCTGAAGGAATTTCCGGGTCACCCATAGCTGTAGTCGAGAGAGCCGACAAAAAAAGTAGTAAATATGTATAGATAAACATTTTTCAATGAATGAAAATGTAATGTATAAAAACAGATACTTGATAAAGAGGCAAATATCTTAATAAGCATAAAATGAAGGTTATTTAATTGACATGCTCAAGTTGCCCATCTTAGTTTATAAACAATCGCGACGCAAACAGAAGCGCTTTTGACGGACTGACTATTGGTCGCCAAGCTGAATCGATCTCAATTGACGCGCTAGTAAGCTGATAGTGGTATGAAGTTCTGAGAAATCGTTGAAGCCGCTGCGGCTACTTGCTAAGCGCAGAAACAATGACCTTAATAACTGATGGAGCCTAAATCTTGTACGAATAATAGATTGCGTCAATTTCAGGTAAACGTAGAAGAGAGATTGAAAAACTTTGATGTGAAAGTTAGACGCCTGATTTGAAGTGTTTTCAGGATTCCAAGAATACTTGAATTCTCAATGATAAGTACACCTGCTGCACTATATAAAATCTAATTATCTTATGGATTAACCTGAAAATAAATGTGCAATTTTGATTACAGAGCGTAAGGAAGGTAATAGCTTTCGCAGCGTCGCACCGCATCCTTTAATGGCTAGTAGTTTCCCAGTGGATTGTTGACACAGAGATTTGGATGAAGTTAATCCGCTTGCACCATCGTTCATGATTTTCAATCCATCATTCCCCGCCAGTAGAGTAAACATTGAATCTTATGTAGGTGATTAGACGGAATGATGGATGATCTCTCTCATCCCTGATTGAGTGCGATGCCTAGTGAATAAAGCTCTCGATACCTCTGTAAGTTCACGTGACGTTAATTCGTTGAAAATTACAGTCGAGATATCACTGATTCTTCCCTCACAGGAAATGTCGATCTGTCATGATTTTCTCAGTCCCACAAGTTTATCTTATATTGAATCTGGGTGGCAAGTGACGGAAATTACTTGATTCGAAAATAGCTTGTTTATGATTGTTGCTTCTCAAAGATTTTGACGTGAAGACTAAATGAGGATCACCTAGTACTTCTGTAATCTGACTGCCTTTAAGAAATGACACACGGCAACTCAATAGTCCAATGCGCCGATGGACGATATCGATGTTCTCAAGTGGACTGTCCAGAAGAAAGACCCGATATATGATTAGAGCTGATGCGACTAGGGAAGCTAAATTAGAACTCGAAATAAATAGGAGTAACATATTCATCAAGGTCAGGTTGGTTATATTCGATTTGCTACCTTGTTGAGGTTGCTAGCCAGTCTCATCCACCATAGAACTTTCATACTCACACGAGACAAACACACAAACATCAAACTCTGCGATTGACATCGCCAAGCCCGTTGTAACTCCATCCTGAGGTCTAGCAAAATTGGCCCCTCTTTGAAAATTTGGAGATTCAAAAGTTCTACTGGTCTTATGAAAGCGTCTCAAGCCAATTGTCGAAACAGCTACTATGGCTACTTCTGATGATCATCTTCTTGATTTCGCCACATGATTACCGAGATATGAATTCATTGACTGATTAACAGCATTGGTAGAAACAGCCCGAAAATTTGTTGGCTGGGCTTCAATAGCTGGGACGTCCCCATATGCCCAAACAGAAGTTGAGTATTCATCACTACAGACTGGTAACTGAACATCAAGAACTAAAATAGTGTTGAGTCTGGCAGTTTATTGCTACCACCAATCTTGGTGTTATTGCTTCTCAAATTCCTATACTTTTGGTCATTATCTCCGGCAATCCAAGCGGCGTTTGCCATGTAAAACTATGGGTGACAAGACTTCAACCTCTTAAAACCGAGAGATCACTAGGCCCTAAAGGTGGCTCTAGCTTTCCAGACTAGTAATTCGTTTGTAGGGTGCTCTGTCATAATATATCGCCAATGGGAATCAAATGCCCAGTAGTCCGTTGAGATCTAGGCGAAATCACTTCTTGAGACTTGAAATGTGAGATTGAGCCTACAAGAACACGTCTTGTAACTGCAATGATACAACTGCAAGTGATCATAACACCCATAGAGATGGTGATAGAGATGGTGCTTGCGATGCACAACTGTTACATCTTGATCAAATTCATGCGTATCATGGGATCTGGCCCTGGAAGACACGTCAAACAAAGTGTCACCGCGTCCTCAAAAATGTTGAAAGAACAGATTGAAAATTACTTGATGACTCGGATGTGTAACAGATATGAGGGCAAAGATCTTCGTCATTAACACTGCCGATCTGCCAGTAGTCTTCCACAGAAGTGGGGGGTGGTGGGGGTTGCATGGTGGGGTTGAGAGATATTTCATCATTCCTCCACCTTGAGAAGTGATAGCTCCGAATCCTACTATCCAGGCTCGCAACCCGGAGAAAAAGCCGGACACCAAAATTCCATACCTCAGTCAAAATTTAATATCAAAATATGAGAACAATATTCCTTTCCAAAAACTCGGGGTCTGATGATTTGTTAGAGAAGAATGCTTAACCCTCAATTTCAAATGGATTAAAATACATAAAGAGATTTATACGCAATTTCGAAAATACCATTTCTAGATTTCCTTGTATCTTGGCTGGTGTGATATCCGGCATTTTCTCCGGATCGCGAACTGGGTACTAAATTTCCCCTCCCCCACGTTTAAAATGCCACGTCTTATTAAAGCCTGCTTGTCCCTTCATTCTCATATCAATCAATCAAATAAATCAACAACAAACCAACAAACATAATCGAATAAGAACACAATGGCTGATACAAGATTCAAGCTCAACACCGGTGCCGAGATTCCGGCATTAGGACTCGGTACATGGCAATCTGAGCCGGGCGCAGTCGCGAAAGCCGTTGCTTACGCACTGTCAGTTGGATACAAACATATCGATTGCGGTATGACCTCCTCCTATCTGTTTCCTACTCTAATTCTTCTGCTTTCGTATACGTGGAATAATGTGTAAAACTAGCTAACGAACTCGTGCAGCATATGTCTACGGAAACGAAGAGGAAGTAGGACAAGGACTCAAGGAAGCTTTCGCATCCGGAGTAAAGAGAGAGGATATCTTCATTACTACCAAACTATGGTGTACATATCATACACGAGTCGAAGAGGCTCTTGATAAGAGTTTGAAGAGGTTGGGATTGGATTATGTCGATTTATATTTGATGCATTGGCCAGTTCCTATGAACCCAGATGGTAGGTAGATTTGTTTCACTGGCCCTGTTACCCCTTCATTTGTATCGCGTAATAATGTCTAATATCTCAACTAGGAAACCACGAATTGTTCCCCAAACATCCCGATGGCTCCCGTGATCTTCAAACAGAATGGTCCCACACCCAAACATGGCAAGAACTCGAGAAAGTGTCCAAGACCGGTAAGACCAAGGCTATCGGAGTTTCGAATTACAGTGTAAAGAACCTGGAAGAATTGTTTTCCAAGGCTACTATCACTCCAGCCGTCAACCAAATTGAAAATCACCCTTCATTGCCTCAGCAGGAAATTTACGATTTGTGCAAGTCAAAGGGAATCCACATCACAGCTTACAGTCCTCTTGGAAGCACTGGCAGCCCATTATTTACTGCTGCCCCGATTGTCGAGGTTGCCAAGAAGAGGGATGTACCACCAGCTTCAATATTGCTTAGCTACCATGGTAAGACCCCCCTTGAACATGTGACTGTGCCGTTATAAGTCATGCTAACAAACAATAGTTGCTCGGGGAAGCTCGGTCCTCGCAAAGTCCGTTACTCTTGAAAGAATAAAGGCAAACATGAACATCGTAAAATTGGACGATGCGGACATGAAGATCTTAAATGATTACTCAGACGACCTGAAGAAGAATGGAAAACTCATGCGATATGTGTTCCCAGCATTCGGCGTTGACTTGGGATTCCCAGATAGAAAGCCTTAGTTCGAAGATCCGAGCTAATGTCGAGAAACCTTCCTTTGAATAGGAATTGGCCAGAAGACAAACTAAGATCCATGATACGAAGTTTCGAAATCTGTGTATTGGTATATAGAAGTTAGAATATAATGGAAACAATTGTTAAGTAGATTGCTCTTGGAACTATTTTGCAAGCCTCTGAACACCACAACCAATAAATCATTGATATCTTGACATGTCTATTTCTTCATGTAGAAATTATTAGAGAATCTCATAGCTGACTAGTGAAGTTATTGAATTTCTTTCTTTTGTTTGAGGAGGGTGTAGTTTCCAATAATTGTAAGTGTCTTCAGAAGCTCAACAATTTTGATGCCTAGAAAATGCTTAGGTAGTGGTTCCACGCTTGGCCCGAGTACTTGGATGTAGAACCACCAGTAAGCATACCCATTCTAGGGTACTGGAGACGGTAAAGTCAAATTTTAACTAGGCTGTAGAACGAGGAATGGAATTCTTGAAGGATTCTTGAGGATCGATCGGAAAGGTTCCTAGGTAAGGAGAAAGTGGGGTGGGGTGGAGATCTTAAGAGGCTGAGTGTAGCGGTAGCGGGTTGATTTAGCGGTCACAACATCATTCGAGAAATGGAATGAGTTTGTTTGGCTCAATGGACGAGGAACTCTCAGATCTTCTAGGCAATTAAAAATAGAACTATGAAGTGGTGGCAATGGGTCGAATTTGAGGTTTTGAATGATAACTATTGTTCAGGAGATGGAGATGGAGGTGGCACAATAATCTAGCCAACACAACTACACTCGGGATGGACGTCATATACCGAAATAAACAACGAAATGGTGATATTGCGTCTAGGCCATAGAGAGGATGAGATATCTTAGGCAACCATTGAAAAACTGATTTCTCCACCCAGGTCTCAAAGAATGATATAAAGAAATGGGGAAGTTATGAATATATACAGCTGAGCCGCATCAGGTGCTTGGCGGCTGTTGTTCGGCCATTAGACAGTAATGCTAAAAATAAAGAAGCTTGAATTGTGGCGATCTGACGCCAGCACTATGTTTTCTTCTTACTTGCATACCGTAACTCATTACTACAGGCCATTTAAACGATAGACCTGCACGCAACTCTTTAATTAATGGCACCATTCATGTCCGGACACCCGCAGAAATAGCTGCATATCTTTCACGTGACGTGTGGACCAGCCAATCGACGTCGAAGATTCGGCAAAAAGGCCTAATGAAAAGTCTAGCTGTCAGTTTGTAGCTTGCTGCAGGGAACAATCCTGAAACACAGACAAGACACGAAAGCTATTGAGCTTCGAGAACGGCTCCGAGAGATTTCAATCAATCATATTATGCCATACCGTCTTTCTCTATGCTGGGAAGAACCAGGAGCTGAATCCTTCATTGCGTGGATTAAGGGCGGGGAAGCGCCAAGGTTAGTGTGCTGATGCTGTTAATGGGGGTGTTGTACACGCCTAAATGCCCTGTCTAAATTAAGATTAAGCTTCTCTTCAGGGCTGTGGGATCCCGTCCGCTATCGTACATTTTTTTCACGTCAGTTGTGGAAGCAAAGCTTTCCAAAATATTGCTGCTCCACAAATCATTTAGTAATAATTTGTATAGTGAGCAATGAAGCCTTTTCTTTACATAGAACGCTAGTCATTTGGTCGCTGGGCTGGCCTATTAAAGTTTGATGGGCTGAGGCTGAGTTGGATATGATTCATCAGTTTGCTGATGCGTTGTCTCAGTAAGTGAAGAGCAAATGGGCAAGTATTGATGGCGCACGACATGGTTTTGAATGGGGTTACTGGAGAAAGATTCGAAGAATGGATCCGTCGTGCAACTATGAAGCTATTGATTGGTTACAGCTTCAATAGGTATTGTTTGGGATGCGAGGCTTGTTATACACAGCCGTTGTTCTCTTTCTTTTGCTTTAATGTCTCTTCATTGTTGATCCCTTATATATAGAGAGCCTTCTCTATTTGTTACTTTCGAGGTGTTCTTTAGAAGCTCCATATATTAAACCTTATCTTTGAGTGCAGTTACATCGTTTCTTGCACACCATGAAGAGTCAACATCCTTATGCTCCTTGGCGGAGAATGATCCTGATACCTTGCTGGATCGTTCAAATTATATTCCCCGGCTTTACATTTGGGGTAGTTGCAGTGGCTATTGCTCAAATCATGAACAAAGATTTCGATGATGACAACTATGATATTGATGTCCGGACAGCTCTAAGGTAGACATATCTATTCTGTAGCTTGATTTTGGACATGAATACTGACAGAACCTAGTATCGGATGGGTCTACATTGTGTTCATCGGCTTGTGTATCATCCTCACTATTACAGAAATAGTCCTTATGTTGAGACACAAGTTGAAGCCCATTGTTTTCCTCATGATGAACATATTCAAATGTGCAAGCTGGACAGCTTTGTTTGTCGTCAGCTTGTGGAACGCTTTCGGTGTCGTTAAGAAGACAATGCCAAGTATTGTTAGCTTGGTTGTTGATATCGTCTTGTTGTATGTCTATTCCCCCTTACCTCTTGGTATAGGGTTAGAACCTTCGCTAACATGTCCTTCACAGGCTCGCCTTCTATATCCCTCTAGCACATGGCTCCCTTATCATGCACCGCAACCGTCAGGCTGGGAAATATGAGCCGGTCAATCTCAAACATAACAGCTTTGACTCCACCACCGAATCTTTTCCCGATGCCTTCCCCCAAGCATACAAGTCTTTGACCAACATAGAAGAGACCACCGATCTGGAAGCAAATGACCACACTACCGGACGACCCCGCAGACTAAGTTACAATCATACAAGAGATCCTAGGTTCGACTCATACAGACAAACACGAAGAAGTTTCTCAGATCCATATATCGTCGAAAGGATGGTGGCTAGCCCCACGCAAGTTTCAACATCTACATTCTCGACAAGGAGCAGGAGTAGTACCTTGGGTTTGCCAATACCACAGGTCGTGGTGCACGATCATGATGAATTTATGGAGAGAAACAGGGTCAACGGGATGAATTAGAGAGAAGAAGAAAAAGTGCTTATATATGGGTGGCGTTTGGGAACATTTTATGATCAAATGTTTTATACCAAGGGTTTGTTGTCGGAGTTAAGTTCTCATCTTGCTTTCTTGTATATATTGTATGGTTGGTTTTGCCACGGAACATTGAACTTTGGGTGCCACTTATTCAGATGAACTGAGGGGCTATAGACAATCCATTTTTGTTGAATTGCGATTTCGAATAAGACTACTTTCAAATCCATCTTACCACGTATAATATGCGCGTGCGGCTATTGATACAGAGATTCTACGATGAGAACTCCGAATATTTATTCTTTGGTCTGGAGGCTTTCCTGCATCAAGGTAAGATGTGTGCAGATGTTGAAATCTTTATTATTGCCCCTATACAGTTTTACATGAATTGAATTTATTTCTCGATAATACTTTTGAGCTTTCCATACCCCTTCATCCTACGCGAA
This sequence comes from Botrytis pseudocinerea, assembly GCA_019395245.1. Lineage (NCBI taxonomy): Eukaryota > Fungi > Ascomycota > Leotiomycetes > Helotiales > Sclerotiniaceae > Botrytis > Botrytis pseudocinerea. The sequence continues at coordinate 169,595 of JAHXJK010000018.1, forward strand.
TGCTCCTGAGAACCCCAGGAAATACTGGTATACCATAAATCAGCTCACAATGCACCAATTTTTTTTTTCCAAACATATGGATGGTTATACAATAATGTATTGCATTAGCTTGTGTTCACGATAGCCTTTTTGAGCTCACACGGACGCTCGTGTTACCCGATATGCGCCTCCAAGACGGATGGAAGTATTCAATGCATCGATCCCCTCTTTCTAATGTTCTCATGTCAAAACGGCATACTTAGCTTCGGCAGACTATGCAGGGTGAAACGAATGTGTTGCTCATGTCTTTTTATGAGCGTAGAGGCATCTGTAGTAAGAAGAAAGAATCGGAAGTGTGGTAAAAGATTCAAGGATCAATCACTGCGTTTCGTGCGTTTATGTGACAAGGGCGGGGGGCAGATAGCGGAGATTAGAGAAATAAACAAAAAAATTAGAGGCTCCTAGAACATGACCATAGCGATACACCCCGACGGAGATCGGAAGAGGGTGGAGAGGTTAAGGTTGACCAGGAACAGGAGGGGTACCATAATGGGTATTGGAATGTGCCCGCTAGAACTTGTGAACTCATGAGGGGTAACAACGAACCAATCGGGCTTCTGGAGTGGAGTTTGTGAATCCTTACACGAAGTAGATGGTGTGGTTGGAAGGAAACGGTTGTTCCTGGAAAAGGACTCTGGGGCCGAGAACTCTTCTTTAATGTTTTTGCTAACACGATAAGGTGCAAACGATAAATGATAAGCCCGAAACGTCGATCGGAAATTTGTTACTGACATATACATCGTAATGATGCGTTTCGCTCAGAAGCTTGGAATCGATTGCCACTGCATGTTTCTGGTGTTTGCATTGCAGGATTGAAGACTTCAATTCACCAATCTCACGGCCAAAAGAAAAAAAGACAAGATGAACGACCTGCAGGTCCCCTTGCTGGAAGCGAGACAACGAATCCCATCTGACGTCTGCTAATGCCCAATTGGCCCCATTATAGTACAGTAGTGCCAGTGCAACGTATCTCCATATAATTGATCAAAACGAAAAAGAAGGCTGGAAATTGCCTTGGAAGTCACTATGGCCCGTCACAAAACGTGTTTTACAGGTATCCTGAAGCACCAGAGCATGATGTCGTTCATTTATGAGGCGAATTAGACGCTTTCCCAGCCACCCATTTTGATGAGACCCTGCTCGAAAAACCCTTCACGGCGGCGACCTACCACCAACATCCAGCCATCTTTTCGACCTGCCACTTTTTTAACTAATAGATACCTGCTTCGCGCACGAACCTTGAAGATGCATTCCTTAATTAATTGCTTATGTTATTATTGGCGGAGTTGCTTACAGGATGATGGATCTTGGATCTTTGGATTTGCGCAGAGTGAAGCGTGAGTTTTACCCTATTCACCTACTGTCCTACATTCTGTGTATTTTACTTTTTTGAGATTTCAATCTGTTTTGTTTTTACTGACTTAGACCCTGTACATAGACTCACGACCACAGCTGCAACAAGTGCAAACGTCAGAATTACTTAGCGGTGTGGATGTGCGCTACGGAGAAAACACACCGTCACTTCCATCGAGTACTTCTGATGCAGCTACGGTGACACGGTGGGCAACCCCTCCATCTCGTTTTCGTACTCCGGAGCGAAGCCACGAGAACTTGGAAGATTCGATAGAGGCCCCTCTGATCAGAGCAAGTGACTGGGAAGCGTCTCATCAGAGATACAACAGCAACATGGTTCGATTTGACGAACAGCAGATAAGAGGTATGGAAGCCAAAGCCTCAGGGAGACCGAGAAGGATGTCAGATCAGGTGGAGGATGAGAGTCCCCCGACTCCCAATAACGACGATACACCATTTATCCGATTCGCGATCGATCAATTGACGCGGGATGAGGAAGCGAGACGAGAAGCAAGAAGAACTCAACAACTCGAGCAAGGCCAACAGCCAACTAATTCGCAAAGCTCTGAAGAGTATCCAGTGGAAAGAATCATTCCAGATGAAAACCGCTATATTCCCCAACGACCAACCCGAGCAGAACTTGCACTCATCAGGAAACATCGTTCTACACCTGGACCTGGACGATTATTTGGGTTCAACGCCACGCCGCCTCTCTCAACACCACCTACCGAAGACGAGGGAAGAATACCCATAACAGCACCTCCACCAGCTCGCTCGCCTCCCAACGGAAAAGATGCCGAAATATTCATTCCCACACTAGCTCCTCCCAACACCAAACGATACTCGGAGCTCAAATTTCTTCCGACGATTTTACGACCTTTGTCCTTGCTAGCGATTATTACATTATGTCTTATGATGACTGCAGCGATTATGTTTTGCGCGATTTATTCAAATTATCACGATGGCCTTTATTTATGGGATAACGGCGTTTCTGGAGGTAGATATTTTATATTTGGATTTTTGCCACAGATGCTCGGAGCGTTTATATTTTTGTATGTTCAATATTTAATGGGTGCCATTACGAGGATAATGCCCTATGTATTAATGGCGATGGAAGATGCGGAGCCCCGCACCAACGCATTGTTTCTGGAAGCCTTTCCTCGCCACATGTTGTGGCCGAGATGGGACGGGCCTATGATGATTGATATTGGGGTCTCGTGTTTATGGTTATCTATTTTCACGATTCCGCTCCAGGGGTGTTTGTTTTCTGTAGTGTTGGTAGATGGAAATTGGAAATGGACTGCTGTTCAAGGGATTGCGTGGACGTTGGTTGCCATCTACATATCGATCTGTATGGGATTAGTTCTTATCGGAGCCTTTTTCTTCCGTCGAACGACTGGATTGTCATGGGATCCTCGATCGTTAGCGGATCTGATTTCGCTATTACCACGGAGCAATAGTCTCAGAGATTATCCAGGTACCGAGACCATGAAATCTAAACAAGAAATCAGAGTCAAATTAGCAGATCGAAGTGATCGATTGGGTTATTGGAGAACCCCTAGCCCGACACAAGGAATTTTCTATTCGATTGGAGAAACAGGCGCGCCTACAAGACGATATACTTTAGAAGGCGGAAAAGCAGAAAGAAAAGTAAGCAGCGGTAGTGGTCTACCTGATTTGGAAGAAAATCGTTCATCTCTTCATGATACCGCGACTCGATTCCGATACATTCCCTGGTTTCTGCGCGACACATTCGTAGTCCTGTGGTCTGTAACCGCTTTTTTCCTCTTGCTGGCTTTGATCATCGTATCATTCCTTCCTTCTACAGCCATACGCCATGGATTCAAACCCTTGGTTGTTGCAGACCCCAACGGATCTGGATATTCCGCAGCAAACTTCCTGTATAGTTTCATCCCATCTCTCATCGGGATGATTCTATATCTCCTTTTCCAACCCATCGACATGGCCTTCCGCAAACTCCAACCCTGGGCCGAACTATCCAAGCCCGACGGTTCCCCAGCAGTAAAATCTCTTCTACTCGACTACCCCGCTTCTCTCCCTATCCAAAGCACCATTACCGCGCTTGGAAATGGCCATTTTCGGGTCGCCTGGTTTTCTCTCGCCTCCCTTCTCTTCATCATCCTTCCAATTCTCGCAGGAGGAATATTTTTCCCCTTGACCATTACTTCGGGGGAAGTACGCATGCTTCCCAATCTCCCTTCTTTCTACATCTGCCTCGCATTCCTCATCATTTATTTCCTGACGCTTCTGCTCACGATCCCCAAGAGACGCACCATGCATTTACCACATTCGGTCGATTCTCTAGCTGAAATAATCAGCTTTGTTCATTCAAGCAACATTCTAGATGATGCAGCGTTCAGTGCTCCTCGGTCGAAAATAGATCTGGTGACGAGGCTCGTGAGTACATCCTCGCACTTCAAGGAAGAAGGAGTGAAATATGCATTCGGGGTCGGTTTAGGGAGAGGTGGAAAAGAAAGCTTGGGGATTGAGCGGTTAGAGAGGAGAGGGGGTGATCATGTCATGATTATGGGGTGATTGGCAATATGGGAGCGGACGGGATGACGGGATGATGGCTTATGATTAACTTTTTAATGATTGATGAATGCTTGAATAAAGCTAATGTGACGGATGGACGGATGGGTCTTCGGTCTTGAAATGGGAATCTCGGCTTTGGCCACGCGCGGTGTTTGGGATTGGGAAAGCGTAGTGATATGAAGCTAGATGAAACAAGATGATATGATATGGTTGCCAGAGAATGGATGACCAACACGGATATCAACAGAACACGTCGCCCATAGGACTTAATGTCGGATGTTTTAGCAGGGACGGCGAAGAATAGACTATAATGTAGTAGTCAGTGTTCTGATTATGAAAAGATCTGTCCTTCACTTCAAGCAATTTGTTAAAGATTCCCGAATTGCACCATGCATCCTCTACAACATTGCTGTAATTCGTATATCCATGAGTTTGTAGTTTGTGCTTGTAGCTCTACAGAAGGGGAACCGAACGTGTCGGTAGGAGTAACACATTTTCAACCCCCTCAAACTAGCATACGATGATACTCATCTACAACATCGGTGAATACGAGTAAGCATTGACAGGTATCAATCACACAGCAAATTACTAAACAAAGAGGACTGTTACCACAAGATAACCAATTAACGAGCACAATCAACTAATCATACAGCAGAATGCCTCTCACACAAACTAGCGGGTATTGGAAGCCTATTCACACATATATTGTCCCTTTTTCAAAAGTACACAAAGACCCATCAGTCACCACGATAGCATTGCAAAGCTAAATTAAACGCAACTATCATGATGATGGCTGAATGGATCTTTTACTCCAGCTTCAAGCAAAATTGGAACAATTGCAAGCCAAAGCTACAACAGCACCAAACAAAACAATGATAAAAGCCAACATCTTCTTCCAGGACTGGAAACCCTTCCCAAATTTGCTCTCCTGGGCTAACACATGCTACCACCGATTGAAGTAAATTAAAAGCCAAAAGCTTCTCGAGGAATGCGGTCAGTAAAGCCAGAATTCGGAGGTCCATCACCTCCCCCCCTTTGAAGGCTACATCTCTATTAATCCTACAAATGTTTATTTCTCTTTTTTTTTTAATCATTGCAAAAGCTAAAGAAAAAACGCGGAGTCGGTGACAAAAAGCAATCGATCATATCGTGGAAATAGGATTTCCATCATACTAAGAGAAAAAGGTCAAAGGTGTACAAGCAGTTATTAGACGGGCCTTTTTCGCAAGAAAAGACTTGATGATGGTGAAGGGCAATCTGTTGAATAGCTCCATGAAGGATTCCTTGGAACCCCATTTGATGTATTGCTCTTAGGAACGATTAGGTCTTAACTCGTCGATCGGGTGGCCTTCATAAGAGACAGGTAGCGAAAATTGATTTCATAGGTGTTGAGAGGCTCTCTTAACTATCGTTGTCTGCGTACTAGATAAGCGGTGAGAATTTAGTGTCGTGAATTCGAGCGCCATGAGGTGCTGGGACATCGATTCATACTCCCCATCTTTCTTCAAAGAAAGAATCATTGCCTCTTGCACTTGTATCAATGTGCCATTCTGGACTTTTGGCATATCTACTGAATGGTGTCGTGAAATTTCCATCTTCCTGTTGAGCTTTGATAGCGAACAAGTTGCCAAGAGTTCCATCTATAAGTGGAGCGATGACTTCGGGGATGGTCTTCTTTTCCATTCTTGAGATAGTGATACCGGGAAGAGGTCTATTATCGGAAGGCAAGCTTTTCTTTGCAGGAGGACCGATAGGACCGAAAGGATTGGTATGAATTTCCATTTCTGCGATATGATCCTGAACTGTCATGTTCCATCGTTGTTGGCCACTGTAGAACCACTCATCCTTCTCCTTTTGTTTTCTTGCTCGAGCTTCCTCAGGAGTCTCTTCATTCTCGAGAAGTCCCATTTCTTTTTGTACATCAACAGACAAACGAGTAAATCTCCCGGTCATGTCACTAGGAAAGCCGTGAGGGTAATACTGACGGGCTTGTTGCATTGAAATTGTATCTGTTGCGCGTGCAGAAGGAGCTTGTGCTGGCGCCTGAGTACTATACTGCTCATTGACAGCTTTTGATTCTTGCCATGGGGAGGTAGGCTCAGTGCTCGCGTGTGAGTTTTGTTTTGCTCCAGTTTGATCTTGTGTCCAAGCCTCCTCACTATAGTTACTATTCTGTCTATTATTAGCATACGAGCGCTGTCCTGGTGGGCCAGCAGTCAATGGTCGTGGGTAACCAGGTACTCCTCGATGATTGACAGAATCTCTTGAATGATCGTTAGATCCCGAATATGCGTTGTAGAGCGGGTTGTACGCCGTGTTGGAGACACCCGGTGGAGGAAATGTATAGGTGCGATCGAGTTCTCCGTTCTTGGCAGCTTGTGTACCATCAAGCATAGTGTTATCTCTTTGGTTTTGCAGGAGGTACTCCAAGCGTTGGCTCGCAATTTCAAGTTCTTCATTTGACTTTGCAGTGTTGTCGGCTTTGGGTGCTTGCAACTCAGACAATCGACGTAAAGCTGAGGTTTGCATTGGATTCGGGAATCTCGCAAGTCTTTGTAAGGTCTGCATCTTTTCCAGACCTGATATGGGGCCTTGCAAATCACTTCCTTTTGCCATTTCCTGCTCCTCATTTGAAATTGATGAAACATTATTTTGATGGAAAGTAGGAGTTGGTGTATTAGGCGAGACAGGATAATGACCATTAGATACTCTTGCATTAATCATTCCCTGAAGTCTGAGAAGTGTATGGTTCTCTTGCTCTGACTGGGATAATCTCTGAGAGGGCCGTAAAGAGCGAGTAGATCTCGCAGATGTGGCTGGCGCAGTGTTGAAAGAGTTAGGAACCTGACCGAGTTGTTGCGCATAGTGCATGGAGTTTTGCATATTCAAAGGGGGTGGCGGACCACGGGTGTGAGAATAGTAATTGGTTTGTCTATTGTGAGTTGGATCCAATTGGGGTCTGCGAATAGAACCTTCACGCTGAATACGGTTAGGGGCGGATATTTGAGGTTGTAAGTTAGGATTGACACGAGATCCGACAGTAGTGTAAGCAACAGGTTGCGCTTCAACTGATAATGGCTCAGGAGAGTTGTTGATCGAGCGAACAGGAAGATCTGGATCCCATTCTACCGAATCAAATCCATCATTGACAGTGGTGATGTCACTCAAGCTTCTCATCATTAAACCTGCTGATGAAGCAATGCGAGCCATGACTGCGTCGCTCTTATCCTTCACCGATTGTGTATCGGAATTGTCACACTTCGAAAGATCAAGAGACGGAGAATTGAGACCGATACCACTATCAATCGTATAGAGAGTTTGCGTTCTGCTTTTATCAGTAAAGGAATGGGGAAAAGACGAGATCCTGGAAACTCCTAGAGATGGTTGTATAACCACTGCTGACGGAATTGGATCAATTGAAGGGATACTAGTCGCCGTATCTTCAGTGGTAAGAACTGGCTGGACGATATTGTTATTGATATCTTCTTTGATGCTGTCGTCTTCCAAACCGTTCTCTTGCAAGGGATCATCAGAATCCTTCCATCCTTCTTCAGTAATTTTCGTATTCTTCTTAAGATATTCAATGATTCGCTTCGGTGCTGGTGCGGTGAAAGTGAATTCTGTGTAATTTCGTTGTTTGTGTGAACTTGTGTTGTGGTGGGGAGAGGAAACATCGAGAGATGATTCGAGTTGTGGGGTCGATGTAGGTGAAATGGGACGTGATGAGCTTGCACTTCCTACCACTTCTGGATCTGTTCCGACTTCACTAGTACTTTCACTGTGACCCAAACCCGTATCTGCCCCTCGATTCGTAATTATGCCTTCATCTATTAAACCTCCATCTCCATTGTCGGTATCAATTGCTTGGTCATCATTGATTGTCGACGTTGAGCATTTTGTTTTCAAATTCTTCTTCTTCTTAAAGGTATATTTGAAAGGCCCAAGTGATTCAAGCGTCATTGGCCCTCCTAGTCTCATATCTTGTGCTTCATCCAAAGCTTCATTGCGACGACGCGATCTTGACGGTCGAGCAGCCATGACATCCGCGTACGTAGTATCCTGAGAAATTGGTGTTGTAGCAGAATTCGCAGGATAGTTGGCGCCGAGTGATTGCAATCTTTTTTCGTATTCCAATTGGTCTTCTATTTCTTCTTGGGCTGATCCTTTGATGATAAAATCTGGCGGTTCGATTTCGTTCCCTGACCCCGATTCTTTGTGAATGCTCTCTGCAGGTATGGTTTGTATATGCGAATGATTCGCGGGACTGGGCCTGCTATTGTATTCTCTGATGGAGTTCGAGGTGCCGTGCGAATTGTCTGATATTGAGTAAGCTTGCCATATTGAACCTCGAAGCAAAAGTGAGAATGGAAGGGGCGATAACGATCTTCACTTGTACTTACGAGCTCTTGCAGTGCTACTTCTAGAGCTGGAGGGCATGATTAATACAAAGTTGCCTAATATGTTGATGTCTTCAGTAATCTGTACTCTTTTGATAATCAATTGATGCTGACCAGCGGTTTGGTGGCAGGAAGTTGGCCAAATTGTATCAAAACAAACTTACAATCTTGTTTGGATCAGAAAGAGTGAGCGATGGAGGCGTCTATCGTTCTGACCAGAAGGAACCAGATTGAAAAGAAGGTTCGGTCTATATTTATATCGGGTGTTGAGGCTAGTTAAGTCAAGTCAAAATATCAAAGATTTTGATAGAAAGCTTGACCTTTATCCGAATTCGTTCAAGTTAAATTAAAGAGCCTCCAATCAGAAAGAATAGTGGTATGGATTCACCTGCGATCGTTGAATTGCAAGAAATTGGACTCAGTCATAGCATATATTTTGTAATTGTTGAGACGGGAGTAATACGAAAGCTGTAATTGGCTAGAGGTATTGGCATGCTAAGATATATTCTAAGCAACAGACATGCCAGAGTTCTAGTCAATACTAACAATGCCAAATACATGAAGCCATTTCAGTGTACAACAGCTCGGCTCAACACATATAAAGCAATCATGAAAGCCCCTCCTCGAAACCTCCATCAATATCTTGCCATGAGATTCCTTGCCAATGGCCATCCACTCGGAAACCATCCGTACTAGCAACTGCAATCACCCTTCAGCTGATTGAGAGAAAGACATACGACATATACGCAGCTAGATATAGCTCACTCAAAGATTTCCAAGTTGACTGGCGGCAAGTGGATGTGCTTATATTTCGTGCTGGCGTTCTGGGTACCTTGTTGTCCAACAATGATAGTCAATTTCACAGTCCTTTGAGGCGCTATTCAGGTCAACAACTCCCTCGATCATCTAGATTTGATAACATCATTCTCCCCGAGTCTCGTGAAAACACAAGGGGTCTAACGATAGTACCACATAGCCGTGCCCAGGACGAGCTGCATCATGCAAATCTCTGCATTCACCATCATACGAGATAGTCTCAAGTATCCTGAAGCGTAAGATAACTCCTCATAAGGAAGAAGTCGTGTTCCAAAAAACCTCGCAAGAAGTTGCGGTAAAATGTCATGGAAACTCAATGCTCCTTGCCTTCGAGCTTGAGGCCGTCGGTACTGTGGACGAATAGTTAACTAGGGTCTTTCTATTTCAGTCTCCAGATATAGAAACCTAGGATCGATTGTTGGTAAGGGGGGGTGTACACGTTGACTGATATCGGATGTGATGCTGAGATAGGAAATGGGGCGCGATAGAAGTTTGAATGGAGTGAAGTCGTGCAATAAGCGCCGGGGCTAAGGACACGCGGTCACCGTAGAATCACTAGCCCACCTCGTCACAGTTCGCGTACATTATTCTATTCTCATTTTCTGCCGATTGTGAATTCACATGTCTTTTCGAGAGTCAGTGTGGTTTGAAGGTTCACGCCAGCTTGGAAACAGAATCAAATTGTGATATAAACTTCCAACGATGGTTAACATGGCCATTGACCTTTGAGCCATCGGTCGTATGTTTCTTAGCTCAAAACTGTAACCAATCATCACGATCACGTGGTGACAAACATGGTTCCTCCGGACTGGCTTCGGCACGTTTCCTTCTCCAGGATTTGGTTACGTACCTATCTAATCATTCCATTGGTCTCCAAATCTACCACCTCCCTTATGCTTTCTCGACTGACCAGCAAAACAGTACTATCTGTGCATATTGCAATCCGGGGAACGATGATCAATACTGCAACGAGAGACACATCATATTGACCCCCCTCAACGTCTGGAAAATTATGTCCAGCGTAGTAATCGTGGTAACCATCAGACCCATGCGAATTTGACTTTTTCTTTCGAAAGTGGGCAAATCAGGGAATGACTCTACATTCACGATGCACGTTCCGATGGTTGAGGGAGATGATTCGCCCGATTATTCGTTTCTGTTCTTTCCAACATGCTGCAGTAGCTCGAGTTGGTAGGTATATTGATAAGATGGAGAGATACGGTAGCACTCAGCAGGTTTAGAGCTCTTTCCTGTGCGGATATATATATGCAGGTCGCTCCTTCCTTCCACATGCATGCATTTAGACAATCTTTCCTAGATACCCCAGCCCGAGATAACACAGAGATCTCACGGTATCTTATTTGTATCTGTTTATCATAAGATTGAATTCTTTTTTGAACAGCTTGCGTTGGGTTGGCAGTTTTATCTCCTTTTGATTATTCAATACACCTGAAAGCTTCACATCTACTTACATATCGACGACATGGCGGAAAAGGAAACGAGTGTTGAGATAGCCCCATCTTTACACACAAATCATCCTGCGACACCACCGTCCGAGGAAATAATCCCCAAAAAATCTAAACAGTCTCTTTCGGACAAATTCACGATTGTGAGTCTACTCCTTCTATTTAACCCAAGCAGTCTCAGTTGCACGAGACGATCTTGTATGACTATCAAGCGAAGGATGCACAAAATTGAGACGTTGCATTGTTTTGCCTGTATGCCTTGACGTATTCTCTAACCCCGCCCTATTCTAGTTTGCGGCCGGAGCTGCTTTGGTCTCAGATGGCTACTTCAACAACATCATGACGATGTCAAACGTCATTCTCAAGAAACAATATCCGAAAGAGTATACAGCAGCAACAAGTACTCGTGTTTCTAATTCCCTTTTGGTTGGTGAGATCTTCGGTCAAGTGACCATTGGGCTCACTTGCGACTACTTTGGAAGAAAATTTGCTATTGTTACTACGACTTTGATGATCGTATTTGGTGGCATATTAGCCACAGCCTCCAAAGGCGTTACAATAGAAGGGTATGTTCTTCTCATAATGTTCAATATGCATTGGAAAGTTCGAATGATGTGCTGTTGGGCGTGCCACAAATCTCCTTTCTCTCGAAAGCTCTTTAGCTCTTGAAACAACGAAAGTGCATATTAATGTCTATGCTTTCCCATTGTTGAAAACAGTGCATCAATAATCTAACTTTCTCTAGCATGTTTTGGATGATGACTGTTGCGAGAGGTATTATAGGATTTGGCGTTGGTGGTAAGCTCTTACAATCTCACAAAACGTATCTCAGATGTCCCGACTGCAGTTCAGAAACAAAAGGCAGCTGTTGGTCTAGAATCTATTTTCAGTATCAGATCTACTAAGTCATCTTTATTCGACATATCAAGAGATTCAAATCATTGAAATTCAATAATATGATTTTCAAACATTCAAAGCTACTAAATTGGGACTGCAGTTTGGATTGATGGATCCCATCATCTTTAAAGCTCTGTCGCTTGAAAAAAAAAAATCCCTGCTAATTAACCTCTTTTTAGGTGAATATCCAGCATCTTCTACCTCCGCTTCTGAAGCCGCCAATGAGCATGCCCCCAAAAATCGCGGACCTATCTTTATTCTTGTCACCAATCTTCCACTATCTTTTGGTGGTCCACTAGCCGTCTCGATATTTCTTATTGTACTCGCAGCGTGTGACTACCAGCATTACAATACTGTATGGCGAGTATGCTTCGGACTTGGTTGCATTCTTCCATTATCAGTCTTCTACTTCCGGATCAAGATGCTTAATAGTACACTTTACCGCAAGGGAGCCATCAAGAAAAATGTCCCATACAAACTCGTACTACGCTACTACTGGAAATCACTCATCGGAACATGTGGCGCATGGTTTCTTTATGATTTTGTAACATTTCCCAATGGTGTTTTTTCAGGCACAATTATTGCTTCGGTAGTTCCCTCCGACCCAAGTACCGTCGTTCTCAAAACTGGGAAATGGAATCTCTTACTCGGAGTCATCGCATTGCCTGGTGTCATTATTGGTGCATTGCTTTGTGATCGCATTGGCCGCAAAAACACAATGATGATTGGTTTTTTCGGATATCTAATGTTTGGTCTTATAATCGGATTATCGTACCATAAAATCACAAAGATCGTCCCCCTCTTTGTGGTTTTCTATGGCTTGATGCAAAGTTCGGGAAACTTAGGACCAGGTGACATGTTAGGACTTATCTCTTCCGAAACCTACGCGACATCCGTTAGAGGAACTTGTTATGGGATATCTGCCGCTCTGGGCAAAGTAGGAGCGGCAGTCGGTACCCAAGCTTTCACTCCAATCCAAACAAACTTGGGTAAGCAGTGGACATTCATTATTGCGGCTATCTGTGGCGTGGTGGGAATCGCGGTCACTTATTTCTTCGTGGAAGATATTACGGGAGAGGATTTAAGTATTAGAGATGAGAATTTCAGAAAGTTCTTGGTAGCGAATGGCTGGAATGGCGAAATGGGAGAGGCGGATCTGAAGGCTTCGGCGGAAGAAGGTGTTGTCACGGAAGTAGAGGTAGAAGGAAAGTAGAAAATAAGGGGCGAGGAACGTATCTGATGTATGCAATACAGACACAGGGATAGACTGAATAGTCTAGATTCGTAGCTGGGAAGTTTATGTAGCACCTTTAGCGTGTCGAAGTTGAACGGTGGGTAGGAGAGTATAAATATATCAAAATAGTTGCAAATCAGAACTTTTCACACGCTTTAGATATCATATTGTCACTCGTTGCGACTAGAACAATCTGGATGACGACAAGCCATGTTGCCCAACCCCTTCGCTAGAGTCTCGGCACCTTGGCAATGTTTATCCTATCCCATCTCATCCCACTACGTGTTAAATTCTCGTCCGAGTCAATCTTGTAGGTCTGCCTGAGTGAAGAAACAAACAGTTTACTGTCAAGAGATTCGTACCCATATAGAAGGATCTGAAAGAACGATTCTTGATATGAAACCAGTATCCTTGATTATCTAAAAATACAATACAATACATATTCAACCTGGCAAAACCACTTAACCCAAAGTCTCGTATCTTTCCTTCGCCTTTTCTTTTGTCCTGCCTACAAATGCCTTATAGTCACCCTTTGTCTGTCTCTCCGCTTCTTTCATCGCATCACCAAGTTTACCACCCTCAGCTCCCAGACCCACCCCTTGCGTATATAATTCCGTCGCAATTGCCTCCGTTCTTCCTGTACCCTGGGCGCCCAAGCCTTCTCCCGCGTTCCAACCCATTTTACCCAGTAGTGCTGCACCTTTTGATTGAACTGGTGCCACAGGCTCACTTTGTTCATCCTTGTGCGAAGGAGGGCTGGTCGTGGAAGACAAAGTCTTTGATTTACTGTGCTGCGCAGCAGGCTGCTTGGGTTGATTGAAAGCCTGGCGGCGTTCTTTTGCTCGATCTCTGTAAGCGGAGCTTTCGGCCGAGACTGAGTCGCTTTCAGACTTTTTGAGCTTAGCTAAAGCTTTCGAGACTAGCTCTTCATTCTTCGTGTTATCACGATGAAGCTGACTAATTCTTTCGTGTTTGTTGACTTCTGCCTCTGTCTTGAATTGGCGAGAACATAAGAGACAGCATTTGCGGCCGAGGTCTGCATATGATTGAGTAGGCGAAGAATCTGCAATGGGTTCCGGCGTTGATTTTGCAAGTCCAGCGGTCGAATCGGAATCATTATCCTCAAAATCTTTCGCAGGTAAACCGTGGATCTCATTATGTCTATTGGTCCAGAATTGGAGGTGTGGCGCTACGACTGTCTTAGTACCAGCAGCAGACTCTTTCTCGACTTTTCTTTTCTTAGACCGAGGTTCTCCATCCTTGCCACCGACAAGTCCTTCATTTGCTGCTACCGTCGCTGTCTTGGTTCGCTGGTTATTCATATGCTTTACAGGAGCTTCTGGAATTACAGTAGCAAACTCGCTTGCATAAGCTGTGGCATCCCAGTACATCAAACTAATTGCAGAGTTTGAGAGTGGGTTAAATGTGAACCTTGCAGATTCCTCATTCAGCAATTCAAGGACAGGCACGAATACACCCGCATGAATATGCGAAACGATGACAGGTTTCGAAGATATCGTGAACTTATCTGTAGCGTTATACTTAGCTAAAGCATTCTGTGCATCCTCAACCGAACCAAATTCTGCAAATCCGTATCGCCAGCTATCGTTTGTCTTACGATCTCGAATAAGCAGCACGCGACGGAGAGATCCTTCTTTTGCGCCAAGTGAAGCATCACCAGAAGTAGAAGAAATTTTTGTCTTTTTTGCCGTGTGCGTATCTCCTGACGTGCTTGCTTTGGTCTTGTATAGTTTGCATACTCCCTTGGCAAGAAGTTCCTCCGTCACGCCAGGTTCAAGACCCCTAAGTAAGAGAAATTGAGAAGCGGTTTCGTCGGGTGATGCATCACTGTCTCCAGTTGTGGCGAAACCTGAGTAACTGGATACATTTTCTTGTGCCACAACAACACCATGAGCGGTTGACCCTAGAATTGTTAGCGATACAGACCGTGAGTGTGGCTGGATGCAACGTACTAGTTCTGGGCCCATTGCACTTGAAACACATCATCCTGTAGGAATAATTCAATGTGTAGCACTAGATATGATTAGCTTCGAGCAGGTATCCAGAATGGCATAAAATATAACATACAACATCGCATTTCCAATCATCCTCATGCTTGCTTGCTCGTTCTTGATCGGTTTTCTCGCGGCTGTAAGCTATTCTGACTTTGCTTGGTTCCAATGCATGCGAAGGACCGTGGAAAGAGACTGTTGGGTAATGTTCCTCGAGGAATCGTTTTGCTTCCGGTAGAGTATAAAATTGCGCGAAGGCAAACCCTCTCGATATACCTACGATCAAAATGGTAAGACGCATGTTTCCTTCAAGGAAAGGTCGACCTACCCGTTTTCTTGTCCTTGATCAACCTGATCTCCTCCACACCCTCAACTTTAAAGTTTGTTTGGAGTTCTTTTGATATCTATAACTCAAAACAATGGCCAATGAGGCCAATCGCTATGCTTAGCCAGAATTCCAAACTTATTCACATTAACACTTAGTCTAGAAGTGGATTCTCAAATTCGATATAAATTGGTAGGAATGGGGCGGCGAACGTCTTCCTGTGTAAAATCTAGAGGTAGTCCCTCAAAGATTATTGTTCGATTTGGTGGTGCGCCATGGTAAGGCGAAGGGCTACGACTTCTTCCACGGACGGGAGATTTATATCCCTCGCGATCACGGTCCGTATAACGACCTCTATTCTCTCTGCGCGGAGATCTTGATCTTTCCCTGTCATAACCGCGCTCATATCTGTTGCCATACTGATTGCGCTCGTCTCGATATGCGCGTTCTGTATATTCCGAGTCGTATTGTCTGCCAGAAGCAGGTCCTCGTAGGGGACTCCTTGAGTTATCTTAAGATATCGATGATCAGCACATATACTTGAGAATCTGCATTTCTAAACTATCGATTACCCTTCCGCGATTGATAGGAATCATATCCAGGCGCTCCATGTTGTCGGTATTCGCTCGAATATTCTTGATCGTCATACATGTCGGCATCAGGGCCCGGTCTGTAAGGTCTGGAACTCATCGCGCCGTGAAAGTCATAGGATATGAATTATAAGTGTGATCCTGAGTTATTGAACCACGATTATTGAGATGGGACGTTTATGTAATTTAAATGTTGGTAAGTCGATTGTGAATACATTAATAATGGTGTTTGTTAAATCAAGGCTGGTTGTTTTTGGAAGGTCAGCCACAAAACAAGCAAGGCTGACCCCACTACACGCCACAATACAGAAGGCTACCCCACCACATTAACACTCAGCGCAGGCCTTTTGAGTTCTCTTGCGATTACATCACACAAAGTTTAAGAATTATCTCCCAAAAAATTGAAATTATGGCTAAAGAGCTTTGCGAAGATAATTGCTATGTAGCATTAACTCACGAGTATCTCGATGCTAAAGTTATGATGGACAAAGTCCGAAGCCCAAAAGCCGGAGCCATCGTTCTTTTCGCAGGTAACATATCAACGGGATAGATACTGATCTCGGGATACCGTACTGAATCATTCGTAGGTACCACCAGAGACAACTTTGGAGGAAAGCCAGTGAAAGAACTTCAATATACATCATACGAGCCACGGGCCCTACAAACTATGCTCAGTATCTGTAAAGCAATTGTTCAAAAACACTCATTGACTTCCATTGCCATGATTCATCGATTGGGAGTTGTGCCAATCGGAGAGGAAAGCATTTTGATTACGGTATCTTCGCCTCATCGCCAAGCAGCTTGGAAAGCAGGTGAAGAAGCCCTGGAGGAATGTAAGGAAAAGGTGGAGGTATGGAAGAAAGAAGAATTTGGTGGTGAGGAGGGTGGCGTTTGGAGAGCAAATCGTGATGGTGCTGTTGGCGAGCGGGTGGATGAGGATAAAGAAAAGAAGAAGCCGGAAATGGGACCTCATGGTCCAATATTACGGCCCAAACGACCTGGGGAGCGTGGGCATGGACCAGTGGTAAGAAACCACCAGCTTGGTTCATGAGAAGGATTAGTCATAGTCACTGGTTTACTATAATGATGAATCTTGCGTAGAGCTGCGTGTACGTTTTATGAAACTCTCGTTCTATGATGGCGGAAGTCTAGCAGAAGAAGAATTCGGTACTATATTATGAAAGGGCACTATCCAGTATCCAGAGGATGTATGGCTGACAGTCTTCTGAAGCATTGAAAGGCGAAAGGCCTAGCATCAAAGCAAATTCTAGCTGCCAAATCAAGATAAAGCTATCTATGGGTAACTTTATGATCACATATTCAGACAAGAACTAGATGTGTGACTGTAGGCATTGCTGGAAAACACAAAATAGTCATCTTTTCGGAAATCGCACTCCCATAAAGGATTTCTGGGGCATTACAATCTGCTTGAATGCTTCATTGAACTTCCTCCATCGTGGTTCCTCGCCCTTGACTCCCCGACTATAACACGCACATCGCCAGACCCATGAACAAATACAATGCACTCGTTAATGATATCAAAAACTCCTCCTTGCTCCATATCCCCAATGAATAAGAGGTCGATGGACCAGCTAACAGCATGGAAAAGAATAGTGGCCATCGACTCATTCATGTTTGATTAATCTCCTTGCAACATGTCCGCCTCAAGAAAACTGCGATTTAGCATCGGCGAACGTTTTAATGCTTCTTGTCGTAACACCTTCGGTCGAGGGGGACGTTAAAAAGGCAGGAATGACGCGGGCCGACGCGATGGAAGCAAACATTAAAGCTATAACGATAGTGATGCGCATTTTAACAGTTGTGTGCGAAGTGGAGTGTGTGCGTTTCAGAAAGTTGGTTTATGAGCTGAGAGGTATGTTGACTCGCACCTCATATAATGAATGGTTGTGTGGTATGGAATTGGGATTTGGCAGGTCTGAGAGTTTGTATTGGATTGGGGTTTTGTTGTAATAGAAAAGAAAATCGCATGAAATCTTTTAGAAGAATCAAAGTTTCCACTCAAGGTATCTTTATATGGAACACAGAGCTGAAGAAACGATAGCGCAGGCCAAAGCCTGGTGCAGGATGACGGGGAATATTAAGAAGCTTGTAGCAGAAGTCAAAAGCAAGCTCAATCTCCGCAACTGGTCAAGTTTGAACGAATCAATTGCAAGAAATACCTGATGAAACAAAAAGAATTACGTGGGCTACGTTGGAGAAAGGAACATAGCTGAGACGCTAAACGTTTTGTCGTGCGGGGCAAAGAACTACTCTGCGGACGTCTGTCAAACCACAATCCGTGCACTTTATCAGAATAGCACCAATGAAAGCTTCTTGGGTTTAAGACAACGTAGAAGATTGATAGAACTCTGATGGTGTACTATAGTAACCTGGAATTTGCCTGAATGCCGTGAAGAACTCAATAGCAGGTATATCCACCGTCAACGACCTACGAAAATTAGTGAAAGGCACATTTGAATGTACGATTTCATGCAATATCAAACTCACAAGATCACAACCAGTCAGATAGCTCGACGCATCACTCGCCATATAGACGAGCGTTCCCTGTAACTCACTTGGATGACTGAGACGCCCCATTGGTATATCTTTTACCCAATTTTCTTCGATATGTTTCCCCTCCTTTTCCAAAAGATCAATTATGAGATCTGTTTTCACGTATCCGGGACACAGATTGTTGACCCTGATCCCGTAGGGGCCCCACTGAATTCAGATAAGTCTTATTTCTGGAGCAAGATACCAGGATTCTTACCTCTGTGGCCAAACTCTTACCAAGCATCGAGACAGCTCCTTTGCTCTTCATCGTGTTAGCAATAGACTTCGCGATGATCTTCTTAACATTTTTCGGTAGTATGGCGAGCTAGTTGTGAACGAAATGGCACACCTACAGCATTATACGCCGCCTGCTTTTGTGGCCTGACACAAATCTTGCTGCTCATCGACGATATTAGGATCAAGTTTCCCTTTGACTTTTTCTCAATCCAGTATTTCCCTGCCTCCCTGGCAAACAAGAAACTCCCATTAAGATTTATGTCCACCATCCTCTTCCATTTATCAAAAGGATATTGTTCTCCCTCATAATTCTCAACGATACCGGCAGCTGTAACAACTACATCGACATGTCCAAAATCTTCGATGATCTTTGTCCACGTTTTTTGTACTGCGTCTTCTGATGCCACATCACATCCATAAGGACGGAGGTCGGGTTTGTAGGAGGGATTCGTGGTTTTGATGCTCGATTTGATATGATCGATCGATTCCTCCCCAATGGAGCGAGTGAGGTCAACACAAGCCCCGCGGGCACCACTGAGCGCAAAAGCAGTAAGACATTCTTTCCCAATTCCTCTTCCGGCGCCAGTGACAACACAAGTCTTTCCTTCGAGCGAAAACGAGGGAAGAGTCATGAGAGTTCTACGTGGAACTGTGGCTGGCTTGGCAGCTCGGAGAAGGCGTCGAATCAGAGATACTTTGGAAAACATAATTGTGGAGGATGGCTTGCTATGCTGAACAGAACAATTTGCGGCTTCTCGTTATGAAGCATCTAGGCTTAACGTATTAGTTGCTGTGTGTTAGTAGATGGAGTATCGGTGGGAAAGCAATCAATTGATCTTGAAGTGGCATCGTAAGCCACGCTGCCTCTTTGTGCCATGAATTCGTTCGTATATGAGTAAATATAGTAATTAGTGAGGGGAAGCAATCTTATCTGTACCCCGTTGTCTCTCATTCAACAAGAGGTATTGGGTAAGAAAGTTGATGCGGAGAACAGGAAAGTTTTACCGAATTGGTTCATGTATCCTGGTGGTCAGCCATGCCAAGCTTGATCATGCATTTTTGCATAAATTATTAACAAGACATAAATAATTTATACCAAAAATGTAGGTTGATGATGGTTCAGTACTAATTCGTAGCTATTAGAACGTCGACTTAGTCGCACGTTTTATACAGACATCAGTCCTTATAATCCACTTCTCACCATCCGTAACTTCTCTTCCCTCATGCAACATACAGTCATTTCCATGCTTGTGCAACAACACCATCCCAGTTTCGAGGCCTATGACAATGGGTTTATCAATAGGAGACTTCTTGTTAGGAAGTTCGTCGGGGTAAAAGACTGTTTCTCCTCCTAGACAGCCTGTTGCCGGAGACGTGAGGTATAGCAGCAGTGTCCAGGTTGTCTTTGCTTGAGTAGACGCCGGCTTTGTTGGAAGTGTGATGAGATTTGATTCATCATCTGAGAAAGTAAATGAGGATGGAAAGCTTTCGTAACTCGTGAGGAAAGGATGACTTACAATGACAATCGAAGAACTGCCCCTTGGAATATCTATATATCCGGATAGCAGGATTGAGACCTACAACATCTCCTCCCCTATATGATATAACCTTTAGCCTCATTCCATGGGTGCATACCGCTAGACATGATGAAGCGGCGGAGCACTCACCATAACTCTCTTCGTTCTTCTTCGCTCATCGCATCACCCTCTTCTTCATATTCCCTCTCAATTTCTCCACATAACAGCTCCTTCAGTCCTGTCTCTCTCCAAAGTCGTTCGGCAAAGTCCCAGTCATCAATTCGAAATCTGTCATTGACTCTCAGTGCATCACCCTTTTTAGGCTTCCCGGGTGTTGTGGTTAGTGGCAAGCCCTTCAAGAATGAGACATAGTTTTTACACAAAGTAGACGTCCAAAAGTTTGGTATTGTAATAATCTGGCCAGGAACAATGGTTTGGAGTAATAGATTCGTAGGTGGCATGAGAGGTTTGAAGGGGGGCCAATTCGGAGACACAGATTCGGGTGCAGCTGCACTTTGCTTCGGCTTCTTGGGAGGCATGATTAACCAAAGCTTTTGACCTCGATCCAGCTAAAAATCACACTGGTATTGATATTATGGAAAAGCCAATGCTTGGGAAATTTTAATTCGTTGTACTGGGCTTGTACCTGGGATTGGATTGTGTTTACTCGAGAATTAAAGATTTATACTGTTGCCATTGAAGGCTTCGCAGAGGTGAAGAGGGGCATTCGAATACGGCGACCGGAATGTTCACACACAGCTCATCCAACCGACACGACACGACAAGACAAGACAAGACAAGACAAGACAAGACCACCTTCGATCTTTCTTCCACCTTGCCGCCATCAATTCTATCAAAAGCCATACATTGCAAAGTTGCATTCATCTGTATGTGTTTGATCTCCATAAGGCTTCAGATGCAGGAGAATTCAGTTATTTCAAGATGATGCTAAGACATACCCTTAAGAATGCTAAGCAACAGTGGAGTCTGGGTATCAACAAGTCTCGTCACATTTACATTCCACGGAAATTTTGGCTTGTAGTAACGCCAACATTTAATTACTACTGGTTTTCGCGTTCTGCGCGTTGTTATGTATTTTGGTGTTCTTGCTAAACATAAATCGTTCACGGTTTTACTCTTCCTCGCATTTTCATTCTTACTTTTCCCTCTTCACAAACTTGGACAGTCTTTTTTCTCTTCTTGATTTGGAGTTCTTCAACTATCATGTTGACGCTATTGGTACTTACTTCGATGCTGTGCATTTTACCGACTGGGGTTTTAGGGAGTCGTGAGAAGTCGGCTCTTACTCGTCTCACCTCTAGTAGGTCAGCAGATGATGATGTTCAAGAAAACTACAAACGTGTTAGTTTCGCACAAACTTACCAAGAAGGGTCCACTGGTCGGTCAACCTCGATCAACTATACGTTGCCTTGGCCTGCTACTAAGTCTATTCAATCCAATCCTACTTTCCAAGGGATGAACGTCACTTCAGTAATTCCCGTTTTCGAGACGTGCAACTTGCCAGGTGCAAGGACTACATCGTGTTCGCCTTCTTTTCAGACTGTCATCACTACTAAATGTTCAACGGTCTTAGCAGGATATTTTACTAAGCATACTGTCTCTGAGTGCGATGAGATTGTCACCTTTTCTACACAGTATGGCTATTCGTTAGCTACCACAATGCCTCCTGCGAGCGACGTCCCAGCTCTTCACAGGCGCGAGAAAATTACATCGGTGCCAAATAACTATGCTTATAATGTTACAACATATTATGCCGCTCCTTGGCAGTCAATTGCAGCAGATGATCCATCAGATATACACGTCCAAATATGCGGACTCTCATCCAATGGCGTTCAAATGTGTACGAATGTCACTGAAATTTGGGTCATTCATACAGAATATCTACCGATTTATTATACTGAGGCCATCTCAGTGTCCACTGTAGTATATTCAGTATGTGAGCTTTTACATATCATCGCAGGCAACGCTGACGTTTTTAGACCGCCGTATTGGCATTTGCACCCGTCACATATATAACCATCACGCCCGGAACTTTCACACTCTCAACAAAGATAGTGTCTACGAGTTGGTCGGCGAAGAACGTAACCTCAATTTCTAGAATCGAAAACTCGAACTTGCATTCACCCGGCTCTGCATCTAGTACTCGGGATCCAACAACAACAATTTACGTCACGGGCCAGGGTAGCATAACGACCATAAATCTGGCGTTAGCCATGTCTCCCGCATTAATTCAAGAGCCGTAAGCGTAAATAACAACAGCCGTTTGTCTATTCCACTAACAAATCATTGGGGCTAGGGGAACTAGCACAACTACAATCACGAGTACGACAAGGATAACGAGGACCACCACTCTTACTCCTGTAAGTCTGTCCATGTAACATATCATAATGGCATTCACCGATAATCACTCAAAGCGTCGCACCGTCTTCCGAACCATTTGACGGTTCAGCGAGCTTTGAACTTCAGTTTAGTCTGAGATTCTAAGGTTTGAACACACATGGGGTTTATTCTTGTGCACAGAATATCATACTAGAGAATTTCCAGACGAAAGACATGTTGGCACTTATTATTATGCAGGAATGGACAGACTCTCACTACAAATACATGTCTCTGCAGTCAAGTGATGCTCATATATGCTCCTTTTGCTATGATCGTTTTTGTGTCTCAATTTACTTCAGATTATCAATCCTCCTCATCTCGTGATCTTTGTCTTTCCGTATGTATTTACGTCTCAAACCCATCGGTTTTGGTTTCGGTCTTGATGGCTTGTAGTGTAACTCAATAGATGATAATGGTGATTGAATTCTCCTTTTTCGTTCTATGCAAATCTCCAAATTGAATAAGAGTAACAAGAATTGTTTATATGAATTTTTGAAAAGGATGGTCAGCTAAAACCTCTTCTGGTTAATCTAAATCTGCTAACCAATCGCGCATCTCAAGTATATAGATCCCAAGCTCGAGCATTAAGAAACTCTCAAAACTCCGCGACTCATATACCACTAACGTGTGGAAGTAAAATCAATTGGCTTGGAAAATTATGAAGCTCGATTGTGTCTAGACTAGGCTCCCATGATCTATGTCCCGTTCTTTGAATGCCAAAGTTGGGTTCGTTACTTCTTGTTCGCTATTCAAATTGTGTTTACACAATATGATTGCCAAAGGGAGAAATCGAGATGAAGCCAGCGGTGTTCAATTGTTCAACCATGCAGTGACTCTCAAGGCGAAGATAATCCCATGGCTTGTCAACCTAACCCATCATGGTTCTACTATCTGCAATATCAAGATGCAATTGACTGGGCTTGGTAGGGAGGAGGTTGGCTGGATGGATATTCTTGATAGCGCCGCCATTGTGACTGATATAAAGGACTTGCAGAGGAAATATCGTTGCATGAGCATTTTCCCGAATGCTGCTGCTCTTGTGCACATTTCTTTTGGTCGTGTTTATCGATGGATCTATGGCTATCAGTAACTTTTCTCATACTTCTACTCCAGAGGTGAACTTACTCTGCAATTTTATTTGCAACAAGGTAGACGAGACCGCCTTTCATGCCGAGTTTGATTAGACCCATGATGGTGTATTGGTTCGTTTCCAGCGGGTTCTGTATGATTGAGTGAATGATATGCAATGTTGGAAAATAGCAAGATAGTGTGAGGTGGAAGGTTTGTGAAATGGGTGCAGTGATATGGTGTGGTGTTGAAAATTGGAGGAATTAAGTTCTTTCTTATAATGGAGGATGTTGAAGTATTGATGTATCGGACATTCCGTGGATGGGGGGCGGAGCTCGGATCAAAATCCGAGATGGGTCAAGCGAATCCAAGCTCTTCAGTCCGAATTCGACCCCGCGGAGGCGAATCCGTGTACACATCAAATATGACAACAATATTAAAAGTGAGATTTATTAAGTGATGGTTAAAACTTATCAATGGCTACCAACCGTGTCACAGATAATCATGATGATATTTGGATATTCTCGACGAGTGATGTGATGAATGTGTGTAGGGAGGCCATGAATCTAATGAACTCTGGCTCAGTTAAGTCTTTTAGATTAATGATTTCTCCCCTGTATTTGACGATGTATACAGATCTCTCGATATGGAATGAAGGCGTTTTAAAATGGGAAAGAGTGCAAAGCCAAGAACTAGAAGAGAATTTGCAAAGAGCTATTCTGGTCTTCGCGTTGTTGGAAGTGAAATACTCTCACAGCTTGCAGAATCTGTTACTGATTACGGCTAAGTGAAGATTGTAATGAATAGCATTGTAAATTTCTTATATGTGGGGAACTGGCTTTGCAAATGATATAAAACACCAGCTTATAATACTGTCATCGGTTCAACGTCATTTATGTACCAACATACCCGCTCGCTCAACGGTACCACATCTTAAGTTCTTAGTGGCAGCAAGTAGACAGCCATCTGATAACAATTACATGATTGCCCTGTACAACAATTGCCTGTGTTAATTGAATCAAATTAATAGGGAGTTTAGATCTGGACACTGACGGTAGCTCAATATGACATCATAGGCATTTGGTTCTTCGATGGAAAGCCGTAAAGGCAATTAGGGCTGATAATTTAAGAAGAAATGCCCAATTGCCACTGATTCTCTTATTCATATATCTCAGCACCAGCCATACAGTATTTCTAGAGGTACTTCGAGAGGTCTGTTGTTGATGGTGCCAATCACATGTGAAATATGTCATGGCCATCATCAGCTTATATTCACCTCGATTCGAGACCTGATTGAGAGAGTAAGTCACAAAAATGGCCTGAAAAGTAATGTTTTCTCAGAGAAATTTAGTGTTATTAATAATAAGATACAAAGGCATTAAGAGTAAAAAATATGTATAGCGTGTTAAATAAGCATTATTTAAAGAAAACTCTAAAAAAATCATCAGTCTAAAATTGATCTTAAAATTGGTCGTATTCACTTTGTCGGTCATGAGACTGCCCAGTCATAAATCTTGTAACCGAATAGATAATATTTATGAGTTTGGGGCTTGGCCAGATCGTGTTTCTATAGCAATAAGAAAAGATAATTGAAGGTCTGAACCTGTACACGCTTTCACAATGGAGTTGAATATCTACAAAGCTATTTTCGGCATCTGTTTCCTCTACCTCTCAGCAGTTCAAGCTCAGCAAGCCGCAGGTTTCGGTTCGGTCTGGGTCGTACCTGATGGCACTCAGTCAGATCTTTCACAAACATTTAGACAAGGTATTACTCTCCAGATTACTTGGCTTGGGGCGCCAGCCGACTATCAATATGACACCTTGACAAATTTGTGGGTTACATCTTGGGAGTATGAGAAGACTGCATACAGCCAGTTACTCGAAGGTATATTTATTCAAGACCTACCATCATATTATCAAGTTTGTTCATGATACTGATAGATTTCATTATAATAGGAAATATCAATTCCAACGATAGCGGTACTCATGACTGGACAATCGATATTCCAAATAGTGTTTTAGGCAAGACCGCAAAATACGTTCTTCGATTCAAAGACCTTAATCCTGCATTTAACCCCGACTCTCGTGATTTATCAAGTCCAGGATTCTTGGTCATCGCTGGAGATTCTTCTTCGTCCATCATAACTTCTACTTCGACTTCGACAACTTCTTCCTCGTCTTCCACAATCGCGTCTTCTCCGACACTTTCTAGTTCCACGGCATCGTCAACTCAGGCATCTACTTCTGCAACTGGAGCTATCAGCAATTCAACAGCAGCTGATACGACCTACAGGGATAAATACGCTAAGCTGAGCGGTGGAATGGCAGCAGGTATTGCTGTTGCATCTGTGGTTGCACTTTGCGCAGTCGTTGGGTTGGCATGCTTTCTTTATAAACGAAGGAAAAATAAGAGGGATACTGCAGCAGGGTCTTTGACGATTCCTCCAACATATCATGAAACGCCCAAGCAGCAACCAACAGTACTTCCTGAGAATCCAGTTGAGCTTGGTGATGAAAGACAACCGGTAGAGTTACAGGGTTAGTTTAGGTCGTGAAAATAAAGGCATGGGCAGTTTCAGTAATGTACAGAATGGCAATTCCACTAAGACCATACTTTCAAGTTATCAATAGAGAATTTATGGCGTTTTATCGAGCCAATATTTTAGAAGCGCTGAATTGCTTGGTGTATCTCATCATTGCAACAACTTTATGTTGGTGTTGAATCAAGAGATTTTGAAGTAAAAAACAAATTCCTAAATCTCATCTCATAGACAGCTTCTCAAATGAAAGAGCCGTCCTGTATGAGGGCGCATAAAATGGATTGCCTCGACTCATTCACTAATCTATCGCTTGTTGTTAATATCAATGGAATGCTTCTAGGTTATACAGTCGCGTCTGGTTGATACGGCAGAACCGTATACCTATGGTTCTCAATTCTCTCAATCTCTGATTTTAGTACGGTCTATTGTGTACATAATCCAGCAAGTAAAAACCTTTCTAAAAGATACTTAAACTCTGAAGTCGCCAATTCTAATCCCTTTTTACTTTCAAACGCTAGACTAAAGTCTACCCAGACAAAACATTCGAGTAACACTGCCAAGTTCTAACACATTTCTGTGTTAAAAAATTTCGAGCCTACATACACTTTCTCTCGAAAGTCTGCCAATCATCGCGACTTCTTTTGTTTCCTGAGTACATATTCCGGAGAAAATCGAAAATGAATTTCCAGGGAACGAAGAAAAAACTAGAATTAATGGCACCTGGAGACATCAAGAAGGGGGCCCCCAATATCCTTCGTCAGAAACGTAGATTAAGCAATTCACACTTCTCAAGGTCTGCAATTGCTGATACTTCGATATCACTTCAACCTGGCTGCAAGCTCGGAAACTACCCACGCGAAATCATATTTAACATCATGGGTCATCTTGGTTGGGCAGATGGGGTTTGCCTTGGCTTGAACTGTACAGAAATGTACGACATCTACAAATGTTCATACCCATTAAAGGTTTCATTGCGAGAATTGGTTGAAAAAAGCTCTCCTTCTTCTTTTGATATCACACTCAAGCCGGCTCGAGTTCAGCTATATCAGTTGCTGGAAAACTGGCATGGAAAACATCAATACACATTTTGGAGACCAAATTCCTCACTTGGGCAGGCAAGTTCCGATTCTTATGATCAGACAATACCAGCTCGATTCCTTAGTAAGGCTGTATATGACATCTCCCTGCAGAATAATTCCTCAGAAATTGTTAAAAAAAATATTAATCTGCGATATCGTCTCGGAAGAAATTACCGGGATTACTTCTTTTTTAAATCGCCAAGAATAATTCAGAAAAATATCGATGTGTACTTCCAAGCTTCGCCGCCCGGCTGGCTCTCACCAGAAAATCCGGAATCTGTTTTCAAGGGGAGTCTTCTACCTAACCCTTACAACATGGGAGTTGAGCAGTGGGAGAATGAGGCTACAAAGGTGATTCTGAGCACTATAGATGTGGCTTATGGTAGAGAACACTGGGGATGGTATTGGAAAAATTGTAATCTATGGGATAAAAACTATGAAAGTTTTCAAAAAAGTTGGGCTGAACGCCAAGATGAGCTAGACGCAAGTCTATTTTCAGAATGATTGCTTATGATCGAATTCTAGGGTAACGAGGTGGAAAGAATGAGCCAACAGATGATTAGAAAGAGTCATCATGAGTCTTAAATATAGTTAATCTATTTCTAGTCTCAAATAAAAATACACAATATTCAATCAAATCTATTTCTCCATTGCTCTACTTGAATTACAATACTTGATATTCCCAAAGCTATGCAAAAGCCATCTCGCCGGATAGTGACCTCACGAGCGCTTAGAAATTTAAAACATTATTAAGAATCAGAGCCTTTATGCAATGTTGTAAAATTCTTGAGACAAATGAAAAAATTTATCTGGGCCTCTCATGCCTGTGAATGCTAGGTAGCTGGGCAAAAGTCTAAGGTACGGTTAAGTTAAATATGTCGCTAATCAATATGGTCCGTAGCTAGTGGTACGGTTAATTTAAAGATGGTGCTAATCATCAATACGGTTCGTAGCCAACGATACGGTTTTACTTCAAATCAAGCACTAGCTTCATTAGCATGTTTACTACGGCACTGTCTCGAGACACGTACCATGTCATATATTATATAAACTAACTTCCCGTCCACTAGCAACTGCATCCTCTCTCATTCGAATTCAATTTTTCAAACTGCTATTGAAAAGCAAGATCAACCAAGAAGTTACACCAATCACCTTTTTGAATTACACACCGAAAACATCAATCTCAAAAATCTACCACAATGAGAAACGTCCCTACTATCTGCTGGTCAAAGGGTAAGGAAAATTATAATCCCTATTACCAAATTTGACATGCGCTAACTGATGCAGTGCCACCCCAATCTCATCGCCGTTTCGGAGATTTGCCACTTGAAATCATATACAATGTGATGGAGTTACTTGGCCCGGAGGGCTCAGCCTGTCTTGGCTTAACTTGTCCTGAACTTCAAGCTGCATATAGAGGCTTATATTCATCAAAGATATCTCTACGAAGCCTGGTCGATACAACCCTTCCTTTTCGATTGTACCCAGTCACTGAGCTCGACATGTCTGAATTGTACCCACCGATAGAACTGTACAAGCTAGTTGAAGGCTGGAAGGGGTTGAAAGATCTATATTTCTTCTGGGAAAATGATCTATGTTGGAAGAGTGAAAACGCAATGTTTCCTACGAGTAACAAACCAGTATTAGATGGACCTTGGACTGGTGTACCAGATCGTTTCCTCCTCGCGTCATTGTACGCAAACAATATCCAGGATATGAAGATCTTGCAAGAAAGATATCAGGATTATGAATATACACGTGGTGATTGTACGTCAGAAGATCTAGACGAGGACGGTCCAGTCCATTCGGGTCCAAAAGGAGCAACTTTACTCCTCCAAGCGAGTCGAATCCCCTCTCCCTTCAATATAGGGATTGAATGGGACAGAAAAGCTAAGCAAATAATTATGGAGAGCATTGATTTGGCACCATGCGCACTCTATTGGCAATTATACTGGAAATCTACCAATATATGGCAACGGAATGCTTTGTATTTTGGCAAGAAATGGAATTCCGCTGAGGCTGTGGAGGAATCTTTGAGCCACTACTCTGAGTGGATCGAAATGATGGGATTTTAAAGAGAAGCGAGACGCATACAGGGGCAATGAGGGTGGCTCTGAGAAGCTGAAAGGGAGGTAGAAGGGTACCATTAAATCCCATAAGGACTATCTCTATTCTTGACAAACAATAAACATTTTAGCCACCTATCCGCTCATAAACAGGGATTATCATCTACATTTAAGAGCCTGTGACATCTGTGAACTCTCATTATCTCATCTGAAGGTTCTGGATTCTATGCCAACAAGAACGTAATATAATTTAATACTCATAGGGGTACTTAAAAGTGGAACAGTTTTGTCTAGATGGAGGCCTGGAACTTACACGTGAAACTTAAGTGATCCTCGATATTGACTTTGACTGTAAACTATTGACTGCTTACAAAGTTATTTTATCAAGTGTGGTAGGGCTCCCGTATAGAATCAACATTCTAGTATACATCTCTAGTTCTGCAATTTTGTTCGACGCAGATGATTCTTGACTGCTTCCACGGCTGGTCCTTACTTTCGCCTCGATTACTTTTTGAGACTGCATAGCTAATTAATATTACAGGACAGAACATTTATGCCCTTGAAAATGAATGAATTAATGCCAATATTCTCATCCGAAGATTGGATTCCTTCTATTCGGTATGGATGAGAGGAAAAAAGGAGATCTCGGTAGAGCTGTGACCAATCGGGTGAGATTGCTAAAAGTCTTCCATCATCACACAAATCTTCCCCACCGCAAAAGCTAACTGAAGTCTCTCTACCTACATGGTTCTTTTTGGCAGGAGTAAGCAACCTGACTGTGAATAAGCTAGCATGTGCGAACCAAAAAATAAAAATAAAGGCAAAAGAGGAGGGGCGTTGCCCGGGATTGAACCGGGGACCTCTTACATGGAGAATCAATCGAGGAAGATTAATGTGTCCCTAAGCAAGAATTATACCACTAAACCACAACACCGCACTAGTCGCTCAATCCTTGACAAGCCAAGGAGAAAGATGCCGCGGTATGGCTTATCTCTATATATATACGCAAAATAGCAGCAAAATAAATAACGAATAGTTAGTCATTTCAGCCCATCTGAAAGTCTTCTTATTCCCAACTCATAACTAGACGTATGGAAACAATAACAATTGCATTGTTAATTCGCAAATGGGTTCTTGATACGCATTTCGGGCGCATGTTTTCAGAGGGAATGGTAGTGGTAGGTGCACCCTACACCATTACTACAGCGACCACAAGCTTTATCTTAGTGCATGACCATCTCCGATAAAGAGACCTTGCTTGGTATGGAGAAAGCAACCGCATTAACTACATCATCGCAATTAACTCACGACAACAATGTCAAGTCCAGACGCAGAATCAGATCCCACGTATACTGTGTTTGTAAAATTGCCATTTCCGCGCGGTGGCTTTATTGATCCCCCAGCCGTACGGAATTCCCTCGTGTATTAAAGATGCTATGCTAATAACTATCGTCTTCAGGTGGAATGGGATGCGGGAAAAGACAAGGCTCTTTGGAAGATATTGCTCAAAGCTCCGAAGAATAGCGATGTTGATTGTAAGTACTTGGAACTGTTTATTGAAATTACCTTGCTAACAGACGTAGGGACTGCATTGTAGGTTTCGTCTGCGCGTCCCCAAACACACCTAACGCAATCGCAGAGCTACGAAATTCGAAGTTACCCTTCCATTCCTCCTTCAACAGGTAGCATGGCTTTACGAGCGACAATTTTCCCAAGTTCGTGAGCAGATGAGGAAAGCGACAGTATCTAAAGGCTCTCTGGCTCCGTCGCCAGTTCCAGACAGTACATCTGAAGCAGCAGGTGGAGAAGAAATGAAGAGAACTGGATCTGGAGGTGGAGGTAGCTCACAAGCGCCACATGAAACCCATCAGAATAGGAACTCACAACCAGCAGGCCCACGAATACAGTCCTCTCTTTCCAACAGAAAAAGTACACCGTTCTCAAAAAATGATGGAAGTGTACCAAACACTCCCAATCGCGTAATGGGTATGCCCCCTCGTCTCAACTAGGTGATATGTTCAATATCTAATTTCAAGTAGCTCCGCCATTCTCTCGCACATCGTCTCGGGAAACAACTGTTCAATCTCGCACATTCGTAGCACCAAGTTCACGACCAAATCAAGCCACCACAAACCGGCGATCTCTCTCACCGAAGCAGCGATCGCGACCGCCTTCATTGGCAATCGACCATCCACCTAGAAACTCTCCACAACCGGCACAACTCTCTTCCCCCGAGGATTCCTCCGATGACGATGCTTACCCATTTCAATCAACCCTGCTCAACAAACGCTTTCCTTCTATCAAGAAAACAAACAAAGATCCCTCATCAGATGATGAACTCGCTTTTCTTCCCACCCCGCAAGATCCATCTGCCACCCTTCGGGAAGTCCCCCCCAATCCCTCTCGGCGAACGCCCGCCCACCCCAAGAAACTATTGCCAGTCGAATCGCAGACCTCTGATTCTTCCACGAGTTCTTCCGCCCCAATAGTGAATAAAAGACACAATGCTTTAGGCGGAGGAGGAAGACGGCCGATGACTGGCCCATTGAGTCCCCGTCGCACAACTGAGTTACAGAGTGAGAGAAGTGATGGGGGAACACCAAGTATGGGTAGTAGTTTTAGTGATCTGGATGGTCTGTCTTCCCCATCTACCAAGAGTTTCAAGCCATGAGGCTTATCCTATTCGCGTTTTCCGCTCATCTCTTTTGTAAATTT
This sequence comes from Botrytis pseudocinerea, assembly GCA_019395245.1. NCBI lineage: Eukaryota > Fungi > Ascomycota > Leotiomycetes > Helotiales > Sclerotiniaceae > Botrytis > Botrytis pseudocinerea. The sequence continues at coordinate 201,455 of JAHXJK010000018.1, forward strand.
CATTGTTACCCCGTACTACTTTTAAACTTGAATTCAGTATCTCTTTTGTCACGAAATTTCTCCAACTGAATTCGAATGAGAAGAACGTTCAGCTGACTCCAATGAATTTTAGACGCGTCCGTGACGCAAAGCGCACTAGAAGAGGCACTCGCGAGCAACATGCAGGCAGGTGGCATGGCAAGTAGAATGAGCACTATAAGCCAAGCTCTGAGGAGTCGATATCTATAAAGCCGCAAGCATGACACGAGATTATATCACGAAACCTCTCTTTACATTGTCACATTTTTGGAGTTCGGATGGAAATCGGCACTGGGAATATTTGCTACGATATAAACGGGACATGAAATTGGATAAGATTTATGGACAATGGATATGGATTTTAGGTTGGAGAACCGGTTGATGAGTGGGTTGGATTTAAGTTGTTTGTAATCATAATCTCCAGTATTTAAACTTCGTTCTCATGCTTCTTGCCCCTGCAGCTTCGCTTCTCAGATTTGAACCGCTTTTTGTCTGTTCTTTTTACTTCTGATAGTTATACATATATATTTATATATACATGGCAGCTTGAATATTCAGGCAAGGCAAGTTGGTTCAAGGGGTAATAAAATGAAGATAGAACGACTGAAGCGACTAGTTTAGAATGGTCAAATTCAAAGTTCTTGAGGATCCGAGAATTCTCTTTTGCTCGTTGAATATGAAGTCAACGATGTTTTGTTACGCAAGCGTTATATTTGCCGCCATGAAGTTTTTGTGGTTTACTATCGTAATTGTTTGAACATGCTGAGCTATTTACTCGTCTTCAAATGGTTCCAGCGGGAGAAATTTCATCACAAAAGTATCTCAAGATTACCCTGGGAGCATATGTTTGGGAACATTTCGTGGCGGCACCACAGCACAAGGAGGAAAAATAGAGTATGATTTTCTGTTTTTATTGTTCCCCGCTATGTTAAATCCCATTTCGTCAATTTAGTTAAGAAACCCACTTTGTCAATTTAGGTAAAAGAGCCATATTTGGCAGATTTTCGCCAGAAGAAGAAAATGAAAGCTATCTTATCAAGGATTCCTATCGGTGATCCTCGCTATATTTTTGTTGATCCAAAGTACAATGTGTACAATGTCCATTTCGAAGCCTTTATCTTTGTCTTGCAAATTGTATGCTTGCTTCTCGTTGGCTAGTCTAATAAAGGAGACGCAGATGGCAATCCCCATCCCTGATCATCCACAGCCTCGGAAGGTGAAAGGCGTTGTTTAGCAACTGGTTTCCTGTTCCGATTCTTGAATGCTTGGATCTGAACCTCTTTATGCAGGATGCCCTCGCTTCCGACATAAGTATGAAGGAACTGACAAGCCGCAGCCGTGTTGAGACACTTCTTGCTAGTTTCGGACGACGTAAAAGAGTGCCAAAAGAAACACGTGAAACGTTTTCCGACGGTAGTGCTTGGATCGGCCGGCTGATGTTGCATGCCGGGCTCGGGAGGGGGAACCGCATAGACGACATCGAAAAGAACGCCCGGGTTGATTTTGCCGTTTCGTATGTTCGTCTGCAGAGTGTACTCGCGGTGTTCGTGGAGATCTCGACATTGCCCTTCTGTGAAGCGACAGCCCTTTGGACTATCCCAGTAACTAGAATTGGTTAGTAATCGGTTTTGAAAGGTGAGTGATGTGGAAATGGGCTACTTACGAACAGACTTCAGTTTTTGGAACGATAATTTCATGAGGTTCTATACGAAGTCTTTCTCTGGTTGTCATATATTTTCCAGGTTTAGGGGAACTGTTATATGCTCTGTCGGGGCGATATTTTGTCATTTGTAACTCCTAGGATAGAGAGTTAATTTGTGATATGAAGAATGATATGTCCCGCAAGACAAGAAATGTAGTTGTGTTTTTGAACTTATCTATCCTGTATGATATCGTTCGACACTTGTTGAAAGCTACAGCGTAAGGGTTGTTAAACCTCAATGCGCAGCGTTGTCAATCTCATTTTCAATATCATACATCGATCGACTTAGGACACAAGACTATTCAAAAGCACTAACCTTCATTTGGACCTGTGTACAAACATTTACCCTGAGATAGTCAAGTTTGTGCTATTAAGCCAAGTTCATCAAGCAAGTTTTGAAATTTTTTAAGAAAAGTGAAACCAACCTTGTTTTCATACTCCGCATTGTTCAGCTTCTGCTCATCGACCACATCTTCTTCTTGCTCTGTGTTTAGACTGGAGACCCTTGACTCTATTCCAGCACTCTCGCTGTCACTCTCATCGATAATCTCGTGGTCATTATTAGCCGAAGCAGCAAGTTCGGAACCTTTCAGGTTTTCTATCTGCTTTGTTTCTTCGACACTGTTCGGTGTGGTGTGCGGCTCAGTTGGTGGTGGTATGATTTCATCTTCGTCGTCATCCGCCCACTGGAAGTTCTTGGTATTAGTCTATTATCTATTGACACAATTAAGGATAGATGCGGGTCTCAAGAACATGTGATTCAGGACTCACTTCGGCCGTTTTTCTATTGTCATAGTCATCCATCGAAAAGCCGCCAGCTTTATTCGGAGCTGGGCTACCATGACCCGGTTTCTTACTGCTTGCCTCATCGTCCTGTAAGATTGCAGACACAGGAAAGCTACCGAATAGCCCAGTTTTGGAATTCCACCCCAGACAAAGCTTCGTCCCAAGAAGTTGTTTGACCCTAACTTTATCGCCACAACATATTTTGAGCCCACCAGGTGTCTCAGGTAGTGGTTGAAAATCCTTGACAGCCCTGTAAGACTTGCTTACTTGGACCGAAGGTGCTGTCTTCTTAGATCGTGGGCCGACAGGTATTGATTGAGTGCCAGGACTAGCTACACTTTTAGGCAGGATCATTTTGGGATTTTCCCTCGCTCCTGTTTGCCCGCTTCGTGTAAGTACCTCGTTCTTTGGCTCAAAATCGCGCGCAAATTCGACTGAGGAAGGTCCATGTTTCTTGGGCAGTTTGACGCGAGGCTCATTTTCGGGGAACTGGGGGCGAGCCTGGCAATGGAAGCAAGACGGACCTGACGGTGATTTCAAAGAATTTTCATTGTCATTGTTGGTCAATGTGATCAAGGTGTTGGATTTAGGGACATCCTCAGAAGGTCCATCATGTTCTTGAAGACCACCTTGGTCATTGCTGGGAGTTTTAGACACTTCTTTGTCTTCGATTACTACGAGCTCTCTAGATTCCGAAGGTTCGTGCGCATCTAGCAACTGTTCTTGGGGGCCGTTTGTGAAAACATATTTTCCCTTGTGCAGTAACGCGTCTATTTTCACCCATTCATCTTCAGTGAAAAACTCAGCACCGTAAAGCATACAGCAACCCTAGAATCGGAGGAAGTCAGCATCGAAACAAGATCTGTACAAAATCACATTTTTATCCGCGAGATCTTCGAGCATTCACAAACTTGTAAATAGCGAGAATGAAGAGGGACAGTGGCTTACATTCTTGACCTCCTCGAGTATCTTGGTCGCACGCGATGACAGCAACATACTGCTAATATACGACGATCAATATTTGATGAAAAGGATTTCTTGATTACACAGGAAGTCGAATGTCTTTCCAAAAACCCCGACGCGTAAAAATATGGCACGAAGAGCTATTTAATAGAACCACGGACAGACTCCAGAGAAAAAGAAGAGATCGGCTTGCCAAAGGGATATAAGTAGTCTTCCTTCAAAGAGCCAAGATGAGCGAAACCATGCCTAGTCAGTCTAGGTGAATTGCATGTCGTGCTGCCACAGCGACACTCACCACGATACTCCCTACTCAATAATATTTTACGTTCGGGTCTTAGCCTAGTTGGTGGCTCCAAAGTGGGAAGTCTTCCTGCAAGAGTTTGCATAGTGGGACCACTGGTGGACATGTGATTGAGGAGAAAGACGCGTTAAAAAGCCACTAATCGGCCACCGTAGAAGACACGTAGTCAGAGTATCAGAGATCATTATGAAGTCTGTTCATAATTGGTTGTAGGCACTCCAGGTGGGTAATACGAGGCTCGGGCGCTATAAAACTCTATAATCTGTTTTGTCGCGAATCAAGAAAACCATCAGTGTAGCTAACGTCGATAGAACACCAGAGAATGTGTTTTCCGCGCAACCTCTGAAACCTGATATATCATTTTGGTGGTAAAATGGTCATATCACATCGAAATATGTTGGCATGCATGTCCAAGCCCATTCCGTCTACTACCCTGTGCAATAACGTCTGCAAACGACCCTCCACTGAAAGCTTCTCGAATAGACTAAGGTCAGATAGAAGAATTTTGATAGGAGTTTGACCTCACCTCCGCCTCTCTGTGATACGATTGGTAAGTATGTTCCAGCCTTTGGCGCTTGCCATACTGAATGGCCATAATTGGCAGGTTCCCCCACAAGTCTGACCACATGCATAGATGCTGCATGAATGCTTATCGTCCATTAGATGAACGATAGGACATATTCGCGCTGTATTTGCAATGGTTTGTTTTTCAAAAAATGCATGTTCCCTGATCTGACTACGCCCCCCAACAAAAAACAAACGCTGGTGTGATAACAAGAAGTCGGTCAAGCAATTGTTTGAAAAGTACGTGACTAGTAATGTTGAACTCTAGTTTGTTCTGTTTGTTTGCTTTGATTAGTCAGCGCTTTTCCTTCTGCCTTCCTTCTTTCATCTGCGGGTGCACAGTGCAACCTGTTTTGGAGATCTGTTTGAAAATCTCGGCGCTTCAAACGAACATGCGTTCAGAATTGAGATTCCCAGCTTTTTTCTTCCTCGCCTTCAAAAGACAAAAGTTTCAGCTCTCCTTTATCTCACTATGAATCCGAAGTTGCATGCTGCATTCACTCAGAATTATCTTCGATTGTGAACTTGGTAGAGTCGTTGCTTGGAGAGTTTGATACGAGACTCGATATTGCAAGGCGATTTGCACAGGAACCAGACTATTTCATGTCATCGTGGGACGTTTGGTTATTACCATAGTACTAGCAGGACAGACCTGATATGAAAAATGGCTCGCTTCATTTAATCACAAGGTATTCTTGACAAACGGGTCCGAGGGGGACAAATGAAAAAGTTTGGCGGATGGTAGAAGGCTCAAAGTGGGAGACCGAAGGAGGTACCCTTGCAATTCGGAGCAGAATGCGGAACAATGAGATTATTCATATACAGAATGCGGAACAATGAGATTATTCATATACAGAATTTGGAAGTATTTGAATGTTCTGAGACGCAGTTCAACAATCGAAAGCTTTCGCTTTCCGGATCCAGCTATATAAGCAAATGTTGTGAAACACGGAATCCACCTTCAATGTCCTATTTTCTTTTCAGAAATCAAGAGCTTGTGTTCCATCGGCTAATCCAGACTGTGGAACACTCTTCATCAATGATAACACAACCTCAAAATTACGGTAATATGTGCTTTTGAAAGAAATCCAAGATCATAGGTGTAGCATCGAAGCTCGCTGGTCCTTCCCCATGCCCAATCAGATCAGCATTCAACACCGTACTCGGCCAATCATGCCCCAAATTCCTATCAAAAACATGCTGTACTAAGCCTTGGTCTTCTCCCTTTCCATAACTATACACAACCGTGTCATTCGTCAAATTAGTTGTGACATTTTTCAGCTCCAATTTATCTCTCAGGGCCCATTGATGTACCCAATGCGGAACGGTCGGTATACACTGGTTGGACCGATTAGCCTGTCCATAATAACGAATCGTCGAGTCGTCGCCGCCATGAAACTCAAGCATGGGAATCTTGGGACGTCCTGGAGAACACGGGATCGTAACATTGTTCGGAAAACATGGTTGAGTGTCGATATAAAATGCACCAGAGACGGGAGCGAAAGCAGCGATTTTGGTGGAGATGATGGGATGACAGGCTAAAGTATTACAAAACCCTCCCCCGTCGGATTTACCAGTAGCCCAGATGCGTTTGTTGTCTATACAGTATGTTTTGTCAAGGCTGTCAATGATATCACTGACGAGCTGGGTGTCATTTGCTGTGTTTCCAGGGTTGCCTTCCCATTTTCCCTAATCTTGTTAACCTGTGGCCTATTTCCTAGTGAGGGGATCTCGTTACCTTGTCTCCTTGAGGATATATCGTTATGGCGAAGTCGTTAAATTCAGGATTTGATATTTGGTCTAATGCGAGTTGTTGCGATGCATTTCGATGACCTCCATGGAAAGAGAATATGACAGGAGCCGAAGGTTGGGATGTGTATAGAGGTGGAACGACGATCAGGTACGATCGATGGACGTCCGAACTTGTGATTGATATATTTTTAGGTTGTCCAATAGTAATATCAGACGGTATAGCTTTAGTGCAGGAAGGGCCTTCTCGCGAATTTGTAACGCTGCGGAGGAGGTTGTGAGCCACCCAAGCGTGTATAGTATTCTTCAGAGAAACCATGATGTATAAAGTGTGTACGAGGACAAGCAGTGAACTGATGAGATTTGCTTACCGCTGGGTATTTACGTAGAGACATCTGCAAGATGTATCTTAGTTCCCTGAGGTCAGACGTCTAATTGAGTCATCAAGCATTAGCTCTTGAGCTTCTCGTAGATCTCTTACAACCCTGAAAATCCTTGCCGGCTGTACAAATTTATCAAGTAGGATACGAATTTGTGAACCAACCAATCATGTAGATTATCTCAGAGATGTTTTCAGCTTAAGAATTATATGATTTTGGAATGCGTTATTGAGATGGTGGGAAAACTGCAACGAAGAAACTAGCTTTGTGTATAGTAAAGAAAGTAACAGGAAACAATGAATTAACAATAGAGATGATTAAAATGCTATTGCTTATAACAGAATTGAAAGAAGCTGGCGCTGGAGTTGGTAATTCAGGCAGGCGCGAAGATGTTGGCCTTTTGGGATTTTAGTGGTTTGGTAGGTGATGTACAGCCTCCAGGCCCGCTGGGTCAACACTCCAGGTAAGATCTTATCAGCTCAGCAACACTCATATCAAGTCTTCTATAAATACCGAGTCGAGGATTAGGAACCATAGAAGGAATATTCTGGTGAAACGCATCGTGGCGTGCGATGAAGGAGCGATGTACAGTTACACGGTACCCGACCCGTACATGATTTCTTCTGCTGCCATTTCCATTCTTCTCCAATGTTTCTTGAGTCCAACATTGTTACTCCCCAAACTAACTTTGATGTCGTTCTGATTTCACTATTACACGTTGTCAATCACATCCTCAGTTGCAAGCAAAATTGATATAACAAATCAACTAGTCCCCATATGAGCAAAACAATCACAAATCAGGGTGGAATTTCAGACATCTAATGTATGTCTAAATATCCAAACTAACTTCAAACGCTCAAATTGTTTGGTTGTTAGATTCAAAATGGATTATTGAAAGTGTTTGATTGAAAATTTGAAATTCGAGTATTGGCTATAAACTTTGCTTGGTGTACAACTTATTTTGACTATCTTGTGCGAGTGTAGTCTCACCCGGGCAAACGATCGATGGGCGGAGACTCCACTACGATACCCTATTTAGCTGAATTGGCGTGAACCTAGTATATTCCCTTCATTAGGGGCTAGCTGATCACGTGATTGTCACTGAACGCAGATAGACGCGCACCTCGCTAGTCGCTAAAACAAATTCAATCTCATGGCTAGAAGAAAAGCTAAAACACTAAAATCGACATCCAAATTTCAGTTTGATGATGAAGGTCTCGAACTTCTGCATGCAAAATCGACAATCAAATAATCTCTTCGGCTTTTTCTCTAGTACTTCGTGCTGGACTTCTCTTCATATCGCGAGGGTATAATTCATGTCAGGCGATAGATGATTACTCACGTCTGCCGTCATGCGGATGGTATTCCATTTACGAGGTGAGCTGGCTTCATTCAGTATAGACACAGAAACCTATTTTGGTAGACGACTTCTCGTGAAAGAGCTGTCCAAATGATCCTCGGAGTCTCAAAAAGAATAATTCAGATCGAATCCGCAGCTTGGCAGCCTTGAAACATACTATTCCAAACGAAATTGGAAGGATTCTGGATTTCTTTGCTGACGGTACACCCATCTGGTTAGTCTTGACTTCCCCGCCATTTCTTGTGTTCTACTGGGGAAAGCACTTTCCCAATAGTCACTAGTGGCTACTCAAACCTTCCTTCTCGAGATGTTTATCGTTATACAAGTGGTTACGATTCGGCCGGATCTCAGATCGAATCAACGAACCCCTGAGACTGCAAATAAGGTGTTGATGTTTTATCCAATCAGCTTACTTATTGGCCAAACTAGCCTTGCATCTGACTAGGCCATTCACTTCATGGGCATCACGTTGGAGGAACATTTGCCCTGCCATACTCATCTCCTTCGTTTTTGAACTTACGATGTTCAAACGTGTATTTAAACTTCGTGGGAATGTCAAGTAACCTTACCATGACACTGCCCCGAAACAAGTTCATGGCCGGACGGGCGGGATACTAAGACGGCCCTTTTTGTGTACTCCTTGCTTAATCTTGTGATTAGTCACTGTGACTATCGAGGTATAATTTTACGTTCATGATGGAACGCTGTGATTATTAAGGGCAGTTAGTTTGCCAGAAGGAACATACCCTTCAATTCATTACTCCTGCGATATCTTATAAGATGCATCATGCACGAGACTGTTCTCTATCATCGCAAGTCCTTTGTGACAATTACTTTCATTTGGCCACGCGCCGTTTTCCAAATTTCCACTCTCTTTTGCAAACTTTCTATACGCTCTTTTCTTTTGATAGTGAATCTGAAATTAGATTGTATCAAACCTCCTTTCTCTCTTCCTATATTTCTTTCATAGCTCTTATTTGTATTTTGGAATAACGTTCTCTACTACATTACCCCAACATGTACATTTCAACACTTCTTACTGCCTTGCTGGCTAGCACAGTTAGCGCATGGATGCCAGGTGGTGAAAAAGACCTCCGTTCAGAAGACGGCGTATCTCTCTTCAACCCGGAAGCGAAACATCCCACGGCGCGTCGCTGGACTGCAGCATCCGGCAAGATTCGAGGTGTGAATCTCGGATCTCTTTTCGTCTTCGAGCCATGGATTGCCGAGAATGCGTGGTCAGCTATGGGTTGCGGTCCATACCAGTCTGAATTTGATTGCGTGGTTGGTTTGGGACAAGCAAAAGCTAACGCTGCATTCCAAAATCACTGGAAAACTTGGATCAATGCGAATGATATTGCACAAATGGCAAGCTTCGGTATTAACACAATCAGAATCCCAGTCGGATATTGGATGATGGAAAGTTTGGTTTACGCCGACAGTGAACACTTTCCTCAAGGCGGCTTCCAGTACCTTGAGAGTATTTGCAACGCAGCCGCCAATGCAGGATTCTTCATCATTATCGATATGCATGGAGCTCCTGGAGCACAAGTTGCAAAAAACCCGGATTCAGGGCAATATGCCTCGGCTCCTGGTTTCTATGTTGATTATCAATATGCTCGTGGAGCCAAATTTCTTTCTTGGCTCACAACCAATATTCACAAAAATCCTGCTTTCAGAAATGTTGGCATGATTGGTATTGTGAACGAGCCAGTTCAAGATGCTGGCCAGGCTGCGAGTATGATTTCGCAGTTTTATCCCGCGGCATACAAGGCCATTCGAGATGCTGAAGCAGCGGCGGGTGTCAAAGCAAATAATTACTTGCATGTTCAGGCTATGGATCAAGGATGGGGCTCCGGAGATCCAAATGCTGGACTGACTGGAGGCGTTTCTTTGGCTTGTAAGTTCTTTATCTAACCATCTCATTCTCAAAAGCTCCTCATATCCCAATATTTTTCTCAATAAAGATTCCTAACATATACTTCCCTATTTAGATGACGAACATCGCTATCTTAAATGGTCCAGCGTCGCCACCTCCCAAAACGCCTACCTCCAATCTTCTTGCACGTATAACCCTGTTTCCAGCACCGGTGGTCCAACAGTCGTAGGAGAGTTCTCTCTTTCTCCCCCAGACAACGTACAAGATACAGCTGGCTGGACGACATCTACCCAAGGTGCATTCTATAAAAAATGGTTTGAGGCACAAGTTATGGGTTATGAAAATCACGCATTGGGATGGATCTTCTGGACTTGGAAGGCACAATTGAACGATTACCGTTGGAGTTATTTGGATGCGGTAAATGCGGGAGTGATTCCGAAGGATTTGAATAGTGTAGCTGGAAGTGGTGCTTGCAATGGCTTCTAGAAAGAAGAGTTTTGAGAGGAAGGACACGGTGGATTTCTTGAAAGGCGTTGGAGAGTTGAAACCCCATTCAAGGGGTGGAGTTGGTGCAGCTTGAGGGTATGAATTTTGCGATCGCATTTCCGTTCAAAATAGCTTCATGGTATTCCGTACATTTCGAGTCGCTTGGAATTTGAACATTCTTGATACCTTTTTAGTAAAATTTTCAATTATTTCTATTCATCATACATAATTTATCACCTCCGTCCTGAAAATAAAAAATAAAATGTGATCATCCAAATGCACATCCACAAGCCAAGCCCCTTGGTCATATCTCAAGTACGTACCACCTTATTGATCCTACATCCTTCAGTACCTTAAAATAACCTACACCTGTAACATCGCCAGGAACACCAAGCCCGTGTTTAAAATCCCATACTACATCGTACACAACGATCACTCGTACTTGTGATGTTCCCTAAATCTCGAATCTTATTCCTCGGTGGTCATTGAGATTATCAATTAGATTGAGATACATAAGCTTACCAATACAAATGTTACACCCGTTTTATTAATAGTTTTTGACATAGATAATTTGCGAACATACTGCACAGTGGATTGTAAGGTTCATGTAATGTAGTTTGTGGTGTAATGTGTGGTGTATGTAAATTAATATTCAAGTAAAATTGGACGGATTTGAAATATTGGGATGAAGTGGGATACTCACAACCTTGATCACAAGAACCGCATAGAAACGATATTGGAGGAGTTTCAACTCAAATTTATAAGTATGTGTAGTCATGAAACATATATCACGAAGAAACAAATACTCAACATTCAACACAATTGCACAGACCAAGCATAAATAAGTTCATCAAATTCATTTTAATTTATACATGTGATATGTAATCACAAGATCGGATGCCCCTCTAAATAACAGTAAAGGTAGCATTTGCTCTCAAGTCCGCACTCGAACTTCCGATCTGCACGACGAAGTCTCCTGGCTCAACTACATACTTCATTCTAATATCCCACAATCCAACGTCCTCAACCTTCAAATCAATGTTGACGGTTTCGGTCTCTCCGGCTTTAATAGATACTTTAGAAAAGCCCTTAAGTTGAATGTTTGGAACAACGACGCTGCTAATCACATCTTGGACGTAAAGTTGTACGACCTCCGTGCCGTCACGAGTAGAGTTGTTAGTGACGGATACAGTAGCAGTGATGGTATCATTAGCGGTAACGTTTGTGGCTGAGAGGGTAACATCCGAGTATTCGAATGTGGAGTAGGATTTTCCATATCCGAATTCGTAGAGAGGCATGGGGGAGCTGAGGACATATTGGTGACCAAAGGAGAGAGTTCCGTTGGGGAAGGCTTCTCCTGGGTTGTTTGGACGTCCGGAATTCCAGTAGTCGTAGTAGATTGGGGTAGTTCCAACATCGTATGGGAAACCGACGGAGAGTTTACCACTTGGGTTGACGTCACCGAAAAGGACATCGGCGAGTGCGTTTCCTCCTTGCTCGGATGGGTAGAATTGTTGGACTAATGCGGATGCGTTTGCGGAAATCCATGCTTCGGTGATAGGCTTACCGGAAGAGAAGACGACAACGGTGGGTTTTCCAGTATCAATAATGGCTTTGACCAAGTGGGGCATGGCGCCAACGAGGTTCAAGGATGAGACGTCGACATGTTCTCCTGTTGTGGCATTGAGTCCTTGCCAAAGTTGGTTCTGATCTCTCGACCATGTTCCGACAACGACAACGGCTACATCGGCAGCTTGAGCAACGGAAATAGCCTCTTCAAATCCAGACTGGTCGTTCGACCAGCGCTCGCAACCTTGAGCATAGGTAATGCCTGGAAAATATTAGCGATGGTATGGATGTATGTTCAGACATCAAAATCTTACTTCCTGAACTGGCAGCTTGTATTCCGTCCAATGGAGTTACTCCATGGTACATACTTCCGTTGACGACGTAGTCACCATACTAGAACTTGTCAGATAAATTATGCAAAAACGATTTCATATAACTTACGTTCATGAATCCATGTGCCATGGGTCCAATCACAGCTACATTTGCTGTTTTGGAAAGAGGAAGAACACCCTTTCCATTTTCCAACAAGACAATGGATTCGGCATCAAGTTCTCGAGCCAAGTCAATGTGCTCTTGAGTATGAATCAAAGATGCAGTCTCATCAGCTGGCGCCGCGAGGTATGGGTTCTCGAAAAGACCTTGAACAAACTTGGCACGAAGAAGACGCGATACGGCGGTATCTACAATATCGATGTCCAAAACTCCAGACTCGACAAGCTCTGGGATTTTTTGGAAGTTGAAAGAACCACCACCCATCTCGACATCATTACCTGCGGGAAGTGCCTGTATGTGATTAATAGAGCTTCAATCTGACATGGAGATTACTTACAAACATAGTTACCGCATCTGAATCGATGGGTAGTCCGTTTCCTTTAGATCGGCACATCTTGAAAGCATCACAGAGACGATCTGTCGCACCAGCATCACTGGTTACCCAATATTTGTAGCCCCATTCTTCTCTCAGAATTTCAGTGAGGATGTGATAACTAGCGATGAGTGCAACACCATCATATGAGTGATAAGCAGACATGATAGACCAAGCATCGGCATCCATGATCATACGCTTGTATGGTGGTAGATAGGTGGTTCGAAGTTCTCTTTCTCCACCATGTTGTGGGCCAGTGTTCAATCCTTGTTCAGGAGTACCAAAAGCTGCAAAATGTTTCACTGTCGAGCTGACATTTCCAGCTTGCAGACCTAGTTCTATTAGAATTAAACTTCCAGATTAACGTTTTCACCAACGCACCTTTGACATAAGCATATCCCAACTCGCCTGCTAAATATCCATCCTCGCCGAAGGTTTCCTCGACTCTTCCGTATCTCAATTCACGGGCCAAATCTCCCAATGGTCCAAAGATCTGGTTAACACCAAGAGCAAGTGCCTCTTGTGCAATTGCTGCTCCCATCTTTTTAATCAGGGCAGGGTTCCACGAGCAAGCCTGTGCAATAGGCGAATTGAAGATCGTCGCGTTTCCGATCAGGAAACCGTGAATACCTTCACTTTGAACCAAAGCTGGAATTCCCAAGGTTGTGTTATGCATAAGATAATCCTGTGCTTGTTTTATTCCATCTGCAATCAGCTCTTGCGCAACTGGATAACCGACGTAAAATTGACCAGCCCGAGTCGCCATATTCCATGCTAAACCGGTTGCATTAAACGTGCCATCAGTCATGTTACGCCAATTTGAGATATCGCCCTGAATCAGTTGAGAAGTCTTATCTTGGATAGTCATCCTCGACAGCAAATCTGCAACTCTGTCATCCACACTTGCATTTGGATCCTTGTACACTGGAGTGGAATTGGTGTACGTCGCATTAGCGGTGTAGGCAAGCAAAGCCGCCACAGAGGCTGAGGGGACCTTCATCTTGAATGTGGAGAAGAAGTAATATCTTCGTGAAAGGTATACTTCAGAAAAGGAATCTGACGATGGGAATTGTTCGCTTTTTAATGCTCGCAGGCAAATCGACCCAGACCACGGAGTGCACCTTCCAGCATCATATTCGGCCTTGCATCCCTAGTTGCATTTTCTCATCTCTCCTATTCACTGGGTAAAGAGGTATTTTTGTCGACGTGGATTGTGGGGAAAGACGTGATCTTGGTTCATGGATTGAAGCCAGCCAGTCTGGATTCAACCCGAGGCAAAGGTAGCTGAATCTAGGATAATTGATCCCCCGCCCCCCGCAAATACTTCTTGGTACCGACCTGCAGCCTTAGACACTCGTATAGCAGCTCGTGATACGTGGGGATGAATATATAGAAAAGGTCTAAAAATCAAGATCTTAATTAATTCTCAAACTTAACTCGTGGAAGCTCTCCAAAATAGCGGTGGATGTGCTTCCGGAACAATATTCGTGCGAAAAGTCAATATCTACTTCTTCATCCGGTGTGGATATGCAAGGCGGGGCGGGTATGAGCGGATAAATAGAGCTACCCCTCACTAAATCAGCGTATCGGAGCCCTTGGCGAAAATTGCATTTAGCCAAAAACAAAGTCGACCCAGAATTAATCAGAGGGAAGTGGGGTGCTTTGATGAAATAACATGTTTGATAGCTAGTTGTGTAGGTGGACTTATAAGACAGAATTGATTGTGAACTTTATTTTTTGCTCAACTTCGAACGTTGATTCTTGAGTTGAAAATTACAAAGTAATCGTTCGAATCGAAAGATTACATTAGAAGTTCTCAAGATGAAGTTCAGAAATGGAATGTGGTTGCCGGCGGAGGGAAAGCGACTAGAGTACGCTGAAGAGGTATATGCTATTACGGAACGCGAGGATGGCAAAGCATTGAGTTTGTTATGTCCAACTCGAAAGATTTTTGCCAGATCTGATTCATTGAATTTGAGTACCTTGACAATTGTAAGTCAATTCAGCTAGTAACTGTAAAATACATATTGATCTTGAAAAGGATGTAGAAGCGCCATTTGATGGAGTTATCTCCGTCGAAACCACACACTTTTTAGGTGCTCTCAATCCAGGACCACATTTCGATCTATTTCCAGAAGGAAAGCCAGAGGATAGTCAGGTCGAAATTGCGAAAACAGAAAAGTCAACCACCCTCAAGTCCGGATCATTATCGGCGACCGTGAAGACTGGCAACCATGACTTCGAAATCAGATTTCATGCTACGGATGGTTCAAAGGAACTAACATCCTTACTTGATCGAAGTGTTGGCTTAGCATATAGTCCCGCAACTAGCAACCCAATGCAGATCGCAGATATGAGGGACTTTGAACATTATATCTTCACTCAATCGACGCTCTCGGTAGGAGAGTCTGTATTCGGTTTAGGCGAGAGATTTGGAGCATTCAATAGAGTTGGCCAGTCTGTTGAGCTTTGGAACGCAGACGGAGGAACTTCGAGTGATCAAGCTTATAAAGTTCGTTTTGTCTTGTTTGAATCTGGGGTTGATACTAATGAGATGTCAGAATGTACCATTTTGGATGAGTTCGCGGGGATATGGTATTTTCATCGATACACCTGACAAGGTGGATTTGGAAATTGGAAGCGAGAGATGCTGCAGAGTTCAGACCAGTGTGGAAGGCCAGCGACTAAAGTGGTATGTACCTTGTACTAGGCCTTTAATGAGTGTTGAATACTGAACTTCAAAGGTACATCATTTATGGCCCGACACCAAAAGAGGTCTTGACAAAGTATTCGATCTTGACCGGAAAGCCAGGAAAGGTACCAAGCTGGAGTTTCGGACTTTGGTTGAGCACTAGTTTTACCACAAATTACGACGAAAAGACTGTAAACTCATTCCTCGAAGGGATGAGTGCACGAGATATTCCAGTTGAAGTATTCCACTTTGATTGTTTCTGGATGAAGGCATTTCATTGGTGTGACTTTGAGTTCGATTCTGAGATGTTTCCAGACCCGAAGGCTCAAATTTCTCGGCTTAAAGAATCTGGTAAGTTCTCAATTGATACGCGCCAGACTTCTCTAACACAAGACAGGACTTGTCAAGAAGGTTTGCGTTTGGGTGAATCCGTATCTTGGTCAAGCATCTCCCGTCTTTAAATACGCGGCGAGTAAAGGTTACTTACTCAAACGTAAGAACGGTGATGTGTTCCAGTGGGACCTCTGGCAAACTGGAATGGGAATTATTGATTTTACCAACCCAGAGGCTACAGAATGGTATGTAGGCTGCTTGAAGGGTCTATTCGACAAGGGAGTGGATTCGATCAAGACAGATTTCGGAGAGCGCATCCCATCTAAAGATGTCCAATGGTTTGATTCATCTCTGGATCCAAGAAAGATGCATAACTACTATGCGTTCTTGTACAACAAAATCGTCTACGAGGCATTGCAAGACAGATATGGAAAGGATGAAGCCGTTCTCTTTGCACGTACTGCTACTGCTGGAACTCAGCGTTTCCCATTGCAATGGGGCGGTGATTGTGAATCTACCGCTGAAGCTATGGCTGAATCAGTTCGAGGAGGCTTGTCGCTAGGACTTTCTGGTTTTGCCTTTTGGTCAGTTGACATTGGTGGCTTTGAGGGCTATCCTCCCCCTTGGATTTACAAGCGTTGGGTTGCTTTTGGTCTTCTTTGTTCTCACAGCAGACTTCATGGTAGCAATTCTTTCCGTGTACCATGGACTGTGGATGAGGACGATAAATCGGATCAAGGGTGCTCCAAGGTTCTCTCAAAGTGGACGACATTGAAAGCAAGACTCATGCCGTATATCTTCTCGCAAGCTCAAGAAGCTGTTGAGTTGGGTATACCTCTTTCACTTCGAGCTATGTTCTTAGAATTCCCAGATGACCCAACCTCATGGTATCTCGACCGACAATTTATGTTTGGGGATAGTTTACTCGTAGCCCCAATCTTTGAAGAATCCGGAAACGTTGAATTCTACCTACCAAAGGGTAAATGGACAAACTTCTTCACCAACGAAGTGAAGAGTGGACCAGGGTGGTTTAAAGAAACCCATGCGTTCGACACTTTGCCTTTATACGTCCGCGAAAACACAGTACTTGTACTCGGAAAATCAGAGCAGACTAAGACTGTGTATGATTATGCCCAAGACGTTGAAGTTCGTCTATACAACACTACCAAGGGGGCAAAGGCCAGGCTGGTAAATTCTGAGGGAGCTGACATTGGTATCCTTGAGGTTGGCGAGGAAGGAAAATTGAAGGATCAGAAGTTCTTGACAGGGTCATGGGAGGTGACGAAAGTCTAGAAGTATCATACCAGACAGATATTGTGACTACTTGTAATGAACGAACGAAATTTTCATCGATAAGCGATGTGTACTTGTGCCCCATAGACATAGATAACCTAGACATAGAAGAGACTTATCAAATCAACAAGTGCCGGTCTGGAGAACGACATTAGTTAGTTCCACTAGCCTTGATAACTTTGAAAATGCGGGCAGCTTTGGTGCTTAGGGCGGATATTGGACATGGCGGAGGTCTTTCCTCAACCAGAGCGATTGTGATCACATCGACCCACTAGTTGATGTTGATCTCCCAGGTGATATGTTATTATGGGTCAGAGTCCATGCTTGATTGGAACGAAATATACATGCAGAGAGGCCATCGATTCTGCTGAAAGATAAACGTCCGCGTGTACTTCTGCCGTCTGTATCTCCTAGGAAAGATTTGCAACGTACTCGGGGGGCGATGGACATATGAGGAAGGTACTTAAAGCTAACCGCAAAACAATACATGCTGCAGTGAAATGTAGATGAATAACTTTTTTGAAATGAAATTGTAAAGTTCGGTCGCTCGGGGGAATTTTGAATCGAGTCCAAAACACGTGATATTGATGATCGCTAGACACACACCCCAATCAATACCTAGTGCCCAACTCGAGCCCAAGTCTGACACCCCAGCGAGCCCATTTTTGAATTTCCGGGGTAGAGTATTATTCTCACACCCCTCTACATCGACAAAATCCCCTGTGCAAACATGCCCATCCATTAAAAAGGCTGATGTTTCGGTTTCTAGTTGGAGAAAAGGTATTAGTAGAAGCCAAAGATCATGGTGATTCAAAAGTTTTCCAATGCTTTTCATGGAATTAACAATTCAAAATAATGATTTTGAGGTTTGATATCGAAACGACAGCATTGTTAGTTTTAGCTCCGGGAGAAGAACCACCTAGTGCCCCCTTACTCCACTAGTCGGAAACTTTTCGGTTAGCATGTGTGCGGAGAGTAAAAAAGCTTGCTTGAATGATGCGGGAGCCAAGGATTACTTTCTTCATTTCCACCAAAGGATTTCAGGCAAAGATATCAATTTATTATGTTATCCTATCGGACACCGTTTGGTAGTTTGATATCAGATCTCTGGTTATGTCTTCCCATCTTCCTTTTTCCCGTCTCCGATTTCTTCATCGGCGCAGCCACAGATCAAAAATAAGCCGTTCCTGTACAACCACACCACACCAAACAATTCACAAATCTACACATAGATGGATGGATAACCAGATTGAATTCATGGGTTTTTTCAAAACAATTGTACAGCCGCAAATGATGTGCCGTCTTTGTTGGGCCGTGTCTGGTTAATCCCCTTAATTTTCTGTCTTTCCTGTCGTTGTCATTCAATTGCATTCACCCCTTCTGAAGCATTATCGATATGTGATCGATTGTAATTCATATCAATATAGAACGACAACCTAAAGACCGAGTGGTTACCATACTGTCGGTACCTCCTGTGAGGCCAGACTTTATTTCGAACACCTCATACTGGGATATCTATACTGCCACTTAACTCTATAGGTGAAAAAAATGCTGAGTGAATCCTGTGATACCTGTCTTTGTGTTTTTGATTCATATCTAGATGTTGGTGGCTTTAATGATTATTCAGGGATGCCACGAAATTTTCATGCGCAAGATGAAGCGGTTAGCTGCACATGTCCAAATTTGGTAGCTCTCCCTCAAGGGTATCATTGGGTTCACTATTTCAAGGGAGGGGTATCTTGGACCAATACGGCTTCAATTCAACAGCCTTTAGAAAAACTTAATCTGGCACCTTTCCGGATTTCTAACTTACCCTGGACTCTTTTCCGAGTGAAATACCCTTGATACCTGCATCGACGCAAAGTAACATAACACAGAGAAGGAAATCGAAATTCGACTGCATAATTCTATAGTTACACCTGTCTAATCGACAGTCAATCACTCGCCGCAGCTTCCCATGCTGAGCCACAGGTCGAATTTAAATACACACCAGTGTCCAGAACCCTTTCTTCCGTTACTTTTGTTCTTACAAACTTCTTTTTTCCAACTTTCTTTTTCTTCAATTTTCCATTAATACATAATACTTTTTGTTTATCATGGAGTCCGATGGACATGCAAGAACTGGTAGCACCAGTGACGAGGAAAAGGTGGTTGCTTCTGCGCCCATCCACTCTAACCTCCCGGTGGACCCTGATGCGCACCTTTCAGATGCAGAGCGCAAGTCCATCGACAGAAAACTCGTCTGGAAATTGGATCTGTATTTGATTCCTTGGGTACGTTTGAAACAATGGCTTCCTTCTCAATCCAAATGCTAACTTTGAAATAGCTCTGTATCCTTTACCTACTTGCTTTCTTGGATAGAACAAACATTGGAAATGCGAAGATCGATGGCCTTCAAAAAGATTTGCACCACATGTCAACTGGAAGATACAATACGGCTCTTTCGATATTCTTCATTTCGTACTCGATCTTTGAACCGTTGACCAATGTTCTTTTGAAACGCCTTCGCCCATCCATTTTCATCCCGATCATCATGTATGTTAACCTTCTTGGGCGAAATTCATTGCCTAATATAATCTAGGACTATTTGGGGTGTTGCCATGTTATCAATGGGATATGTTAAAAATTGGTCTGGTATGTGAAAGGCTCATACTTCTTGTAGTCTTTGTCTGGTGATGCTAATTCCGTGTTTTGCGAAGGCCTTATGGCAGCTAGATGGTTCTTGGGTATGGCTGAAGCTGGACTATACCCTGGCGTGAACTACTTTCTCTCATGTTGGTATAAGCGTGATGAATTTGGTGTTCGCGCAGTAAGTTCTCATACATTACTTTCCTGCCTTCTCTCGGCTAACCGTTCAGGCTATCTTCTTCTCTGCCGCTGCATTTTCCGGTTCGTTTGGAGGACTTCTTGCTGCGGCTATTGCAAACTTAGATGGACTAGGGGGAAGACCAGGCTGGGCATGGATCTTCATCATTGAGGGTGTCATTACAGTTGGATTCGGTCTTCTATCGTTTTTCTTTGTTCACGACTTCCCCGACACCGCTACCTTTCTTTCAGAGCAAGATCGTGCTCGGGTTATTCGCAGACTCAAGATGGACAAGCAATCAAGTGCTGAGCATGAGGATTTCAAGATGGAATACTTCTGGGCTGCTGTGAAAGATTACAAGATGTGGCTGGGCATGGGTAAGATACTCCTCCTTCCCTTGCACAAAAGAGACATCTAAAAGTATTTACTAAATCTATCAGGAATATATATGGGTGCAGATATGCCTCTGTATGCGTTCTCTCTATTCCTACCAACCATTGTAAGTCCAATCCGTTCACAAATACCTTCATTGTTGTCGCTGCCGCCTCATTTTGAAAAAATTGAGCCGCAAGCTCCTACAAACGTCCGTGCGGGACTCTAAGGTTGTTCAAGCTCTTTCAGATCTCCTAGGTTTCAAACAAAGTAGTTTGTTGTAAGGGTAGCTTCGCTCTGTAGAAAGAGGGGCAATTAGACTAAAAATGGCCTCCAGCTTCTTCTCTTTGCTGAACCTAACCTCTATTTCCACTTTATCCCATGTTATATATTCTCTATCCGTTCCTCAGACAATACGAACTCTCAATTTCCTGGTCTGCTTTCAAAGTTTGTGTCTGATAAGTAATACTGACTTTCCAATTTAGGTTTCTGAGATGGGATATAAAACTACTCGGGCACAATTGCTCTCCGTTCCTCCCTATGCTTGCGCTGCAGTTCTCACAATCGTCATTGGCTTCGCAGCTGACCGTACTAAACGCCGTGGAATTTTTAACATCTGTACTTCACTACTAGGTGTTATTGGATTTGGCTTGTTGCTTGGATCACAAGCACCTCACGTCAAATATGCAGGTACATTTTTGGGTGCTCTTGGTATCTACCCTTGTATTTCAAATACTATTTCCTGGGTTAGCAACAACACTGAAGGTGTTTACAAGCGTGGTATAGTTCTCGGATTCGTCATTGGATGGGGAAATCTCAATGGTATTGTTAGCAGTAATATCTACTACAAGGGACCAAAATTTACAGTAGGCCATGCGACTGTCATGGCTTACATGATTGTGTGCCTATTTGGTGGTAGTGTTGCTATGCATCTCTTGTTACGCAGAGAGAATGCAGCTAGATTGGCCGGAAAAAGAGATCACTTAGTTGAAGGGATGACGGAGAAGGAAGCCGAGAGCTTGGGTGACAATCGTCCTGACTTCTTGTATACCCTTTAAAAATTGGATGCCTAGATGGATGTCGATATTGTGGGGAGGATTTTAAAGCTCGATTTCTCATTAGTTTCTGTGTAACATTTTACTCTTTCTTTTCGTTCTGCTGGGAGCAAAGCCCTTAGATTTAACTTTATTTTGCACCGTTAATACCATACTCGGTTACGCAAGTCAACGTTAAGTGTCATATGCAAATTGTGAGTTAACAAGCTTCTACTCGCTTTTACTGGAGTATTTGACCCGTTTACTTGGCTATCAATTGAATACCATTATCTCTCTAATTCAGTCAGCTGTCAAAGTACAAAAAAAAAGGGACATTCTGATTAGCCTAATCATGTAAAACCATGTCCGACTGGACCAAGATATAAGCAAGCTTTTTCCAGCCGAGTGCTGTGTGGATCCATAACACCGCGTCTGACCTGTAACGCTACAGCCATGTTAGGTGCATTAGCTCGATTCCTCCTTGCCCACACTACCCCCAACGCTAGTGACTTTCGCTCAGCACTTGCCACAAGAGGTAGCAATACCACCCCCAAGTTCGAGGCGTCAATCCTAGTTGTGATACCCCAGATATTAACATCCCAGCGAAAGATTTGTCTCGGTATTATGTTTGAAAAGGTGCTTACCAGGCTAGGAGATTATCCATTTTTTTAATGTATTTCAAGTAGACAAGCATTGGGAAATATTTGGGGGTGGTGTACGATTATTAGTGGCTATTTCGGGGGAGCCTAGTTATTCTCGAACAAATCACAGGCGAGGCTGATTTGTACTGCTACGTGTTTTTCTTTCCCATGGCTTTTTACATGAAGTGATTTTAATGGCTCAGTATCTGCATGATGAACGATTTGATTCTTCCAGAAATTCTGAGAGATTAGATTGAGACTGGGAGAGGGGCAGGGGTTTGTGCTGTTCCGTGGCCCATGGGACATGTTTGAAGTAACCTTACTCCAGCCTCATTCGCTGACCACGCAGGATTAGTTACTGACTCCTCTGACCACTACATATGTCGCAAGTAGTGTATATTCCATTCAGGCTTTAGTATTTGCCCGGAAGCAATTTATGTGGCGTTCTTTTACTATCAGACGCGGGATAATGGAGAGAAAAAAAGCAGGAAGTAAAGGTAGGAGTACAGGTGCGAAGAAGTATACTTGTCAAGTTACTGATTAGATTATCTTTCATCTATTCTATTCATCTCTCTCAATCATTCCTTCAATAGGTCAGAATCTCCGCTGCACCAACCATGTATTATCAAACGCCATGAACAATATCCACGACTCTTTTCGTTTTTATGTGTTCCAATCCTCTAGGTACTTTTTTGAGCTGCTCCAATATGGGACAATTCCTCTTTCGTCCGCTCACATCCTGTTACCGGACACGATCTTGTACATTAGTACTCTCCTTATGATTGCCTTGCTGACATACATACATAGAAGAGAATATCTCCATATTTTCCTTCTCCAAGCTTTGCTTTTTCCTTCCCGTCCACAAAACCTCTAGTTTCCCCACATCCGCTAGCTAGCTCTCATCATGGGCCAACTATCCCAAAGGGAGATTGATATCTTAATCATCATCGAGCGTACTACGGCATCGATATCGGTGATGGGAACGCTGGCTCTGTTTGGTACATTCATCTTCTTTAAATCTTTCAGAACGTTGTCAAATACAATCATTTTTTACGCATCTTTTGCAAATCTCTTTGCAAACGTTGCTGCGCTTATTGGAGGTTCTGCGCTATCACAAGTTAACTCGCCGTTATGTCAATTTCAAGGTTTCTTGTTGGAGATGTATGATATTTCTCTTTGTTCTTTTGGTTCTACCGTCACTGATGAAGCAAAAGGTTCATGCAAAGCGATCCGTGGTGGAGTTTAGCGATGGCCACAAATGTCTACCTCGTCTTCTTCTACCGATTTGATGCCGCCCAGCTTAAGAAACTATATCCTTATTATGCATTGATATGCTATGGTCTCCCATTCATTCCAGCGATGGTCTGTCTTTTTGTAAAAAATGATAAGAAAGGGAAGATCTATGGAAACGCAACAGTATGAAAATTTATCTTTCCTCAAATGTCTTGTATCTTTTCAGACAATAAACTTACGAAAATACACAGCTTTGGTGTTGGATTGACGGTCCATGGGCACCCCTTCGTATCTACAGCTACTACGCACCAATTTGGATTACCATCCTCGCTGCACTATGTATCTACGTCCGCGTTGGGATTGAGATCTTCCGCGCCCGTAATCAACTCAAAGGAATATCCCATCGAACCGATCCATCACTGCATACAGACGCCGGAGGGAAATCGCCACTTCCTCTCCAAGGCAGCATAACCAACGCGTCGGAATCCACAAACAAGGACTACGAAAGTGAGCATGAACAACCAATTTTCACCGGAACCCGCACCACCGAGATCGAAGTGACACACGGCTCGTGGGAAAATGGAACGGCTCTCAGTACAAACCCCACTCCGAGATATCCTCGCGCTTCAGATGTTAATCATCTAAACACTCCTGTCAAAGAGCCAGATAGCAATTACCGTGTCACCATTTCCGCCGTACCGAATACGCATACGTCGAATGGGCGAGGCGGAGCCAGGAGAAATGCAAGTAGCTTGGATAAGATAAAATGGGCCTACACGAAAGTGGCCATGCTTTTCTGCATTTCTATTCTGATAACCTGGGTTCCCGCTTCGGTTAACCGAGTCTATGGGTTGAGATTTCCGGACAGACCATCATTTATATTGAACATAGGTTCTGCCATTGTTCTTCCTCTGCAAGGATTTGTACGTCTCCCCTATTCCATCAAATTTCAAGATACGAGTAACTAACATAAAATAGTGGAATACCGTCATCTACTTCACCACCTCTCTAGGAATCTGTCGCAGTGTCTGGGCCGATCTCCGCGGACCCTCTAAACAGCATAGGAAAATCGAAGGATTCCGTATGATGGATCGCCCTATGACTGGCATTCATCGAGGAGCAACAAAGGAGACAGAAAGTATGGTGGAATTAAGCACCAGTCGATCGCAAACGAATCGAAGTTTAAGGAGCGCAGAAGTTGATAGTATATGAGCCAAAAGGGGGAGGAGGACTTGATGATATCTGATTGTATTACAGTGCTATGTACATTTATGTGTAAATATTTAATCGGTGGGATGGACCGATGATGGGATTTATGAGGAAAACTGGAAAAGGAGTTGGATATAGTAATATTTTATGCGGTTCGTTCAGAAAGCTATGAGGACTTTCCGGACAGGACATGGAGGAATCAACGGGATACCTATGAAAGGCTGGCTACGGAAAGCAAAAGCTCTAATTTTCTATGCAAATTTCAATTTCTGTGTTGTATATCTCATCTTGCGCAGCATCACAAACAACATCAAAGAAATCAAACAACCCCACAGTAAAAGACTCAGTGATTTCCAAACACCTCGAAGTACGTAAGAACAAGCATTCATTGTCTCACACTTTTCAAAACAAGCACACTCATCAAATTTGGCGCCCAATCGCCAACATAGCCATTATATGCTCCACTATCGCGGCGGCGATTCGTACCACAATGATCTATTCATCTATCGAATAAGTTCCTATTGACAACATTTATAATCCATGAAAATACGGAGTCGGTAATTCAGCATCCATGCAATATGATAGATTTTCAAGACCGTTTGTAAAGCGCACGGGGCATCCCGAACATAGCCTCGAGGCTTTCGAGTTGAAACAAACCAACGGTTTATTTCCCGTTTCGTATTCAATGTCTCTGGTAGAAATAAAATACACATGTAACTGAAATGCATACTCCTCAAAGCACACAGCGTACCTTACACAGAATGCTTTTGTTCCTGAAATTAGGGCAAGTGTGAATTGCTGTCTTGATAGCTTACTGGGTGAGTCGTGCTCCCAATGCGCCACTTTGGATTTGGCACTATATCGATGTTTCGCGGATTGGCATGTTGTTCATTTATCCTTTTCATGGGGATTTTTGGTTCCTGGCTCTTTTGATGAGTCGTTTCTCTGAATTTCCGAGCAACGTCGTAGGTCTAGATCTAGGTCTAGATCTTAAGACCGTATAGGCTTCCCCTGCTCAAGCCAGGCCAGACTAATTTCCCCAGCCCTCATGAATTCGCAATTTTCATCTCATTCATAATTACCTCATACTAAATATCCTACCAGATATCACTTCAACATCCTGAACAGACTCCGATCAGACTCAAGTACCAAACTCACCAGGATCCACGCCAACGGATTCATGGGGTCTAAATTCCGCAGCCCTCTAATCATTGCTCCGAGTGTTCGCTTACGAACTTGACCCCAAAATAAGTTGACTTTGCGGGTCCGGCTCTTTTACAGGTCCACGTTCAGGGTGTATTATTAGCGAGTTAGGCCATATCTAGGTATTTTAATTAAAATAATAATAATAATAATAAATGTTCGAGCCATTTTTTCTGATTTCAAGGGTGCAAACGGTCTCAGCTGGGGGATGGGGAACTCTTCTAGGGTAAACAACATGACGTGGATTTCAAAATGAAAGGGCAGAATGTACACACCACAGAGTTCTATCGTTACGACCGTTAATGTACTCGTACGATTTTGATTGACATCTATTTTTTCTCTATGTGCACCTGACGAGTAACGGTCTCAAGGTTTTCAGCTCCGTACTACTCAGGTCCACTATATACTTCTAGAAGACTTCTACCTAGAAATTCGATCAGATAGCATTGCAGTGTTACAGTACAACCTAGCGAGGAATGAAAATATCAGCCATTTTGATACTCAAGATGAATGAATACCAAGGAAATTTCATTTCAGCATCTGGTATTGACTCGAGATTATGTAGTAGTCGCTGTCTAGCATACAGCTGTCAGCTTACCTGTCCGAAGCTTTGCATAGAACCGGGGTGTGCCATTTGACGAACGGACAGTACGTTTCTTTAGGGTGGAGCATCCGGATTCCGTCGGGTACCTTGTGAGAATTTTGGGTGTACATGCAGCGTTGAGTAGTCTCCAAGTACCGGTACTAGTTACGCTTTTAACTTCAGGAGCTGCTGAAAGGTTAGGCAGTAGAGTCTCAGTAATGCGATGGTACTCTACTTTGCGCAATTGTTGCGCAATAATACTACCGCAGCTTTGCATGAAATAGACATGAGGATGTAGCATGATATGTTAGAATATTGGGGGAAAAAAGGCATGTAATCTTTAGACTACACATCATTGTTGCAGAACCAGTAAAACGATGAACATCTCTAATAATGTAAATTTAATAATACGGAGTAGACAAAGCACTGAAGACCTTTTTTATATTTATTTAACAGACGTACACACTGACTTCCAAGACCCGATCCGCACCTTATCATAACTTTAGGGTTCAAAGAGTTGTCTACCGTGCCGTCTCCTCAACATTTAGCGTCTTCAGTGGAGTCAACAACCAACGCGGGGAAGAATCCACTTACAGATCCGACACATTTTAAACGATCAGGAAATTCGGCGATCAAAGTCTTGACACCTACACACACACAAACAAACAACTTGTAGTCAAAACAACCATAACCTCAACCTTCTGCGCCGTACACATACATCACAATATTATCTTCCCGCCTCCAAAATCCCCCGAATCTACATTGTAACCCAACAGTCAATCCAACCGCATCAGAAACACCCTAATATTTTCCGAGAAAATCATTCTTCCTATTGCTACCCTAACTACCCAGTAACCCCATATCGTTGCATGCAGGCTTTCCAACACAGATTCTCACACCTGACTACAGCTACCCCAATGATTGGATAACATGCTATTCCACAGAGAGCATGAGATTAATATTACATACACGCATACACGCATACATGTATATGTATGTATGTATGTGATCCCGATACTTTAACTGTACCCAAGCCTACCTTCCTATAAACATCTAGACGACCTAGCCTCGAGCCAGCTATAGATACAAAACAAATCGTTTCAACTAGCACTTCCACCATTCATCTACACCATTCATTCCATACCCTCGAATCAAGAATATCCTCCATGCACATATATATATATATTTATACATGGGCCAAGCAAAAAGTGTGAAAAACATCCTAGGATTTCTCAAGAGGAGGAAAAAGAAAGAAAGAAAGGGAGAGGAGCAAATACATCTACGCCGTATAAAAGCGTACGCGCATGCGTAATCCCCATGCAAGTTTCGTGGATTGAATGGGAGAAATACATGGGTGGATGTATGTCTATCTATCCAAGTAGGTAGGTAGTATTATTCCTTATCGAAGCGAATCAAATCAAATCGAATCGATAAATAATAATATTGAATTTTTTTGCTGGATGAGATGGGATAGACGAACTGCCTAATAGGGAAGCGAGAGATGGATGCATGGGGCGATTAACATGCGTATATATGTGTGTGTGTGTGTGAATAGTTTGATAGGGGAACTGGAGGAGGGGGTGTGTGTGGATAAATCGGGGTTGTGATGGGGGTGGATGTGATTGATTGTATATGGTTTTCTAAGATGGTTTTCTAAGTATCTCTTTCCGCAGTCGTAGATCTAGTGGATTCTATGGATGGCGAGAAATACTGTTCGTTATCTATCATGTACTAGAGATACTTCTTTCCTCACATACATACACACGTCGTATACACAATTCATGTCATGTCATGCCATGCCATATCATCAAATTCATCCACTTTGCATATGCATATGTATGTGCCCCCCCCCTCCCCCTCTCCCTCCCCCTCGCGCAAACCCAATTTCGAATCCAAGATCTACATACAATGGAAAACTGTACTTTCCCATCCTTTCATCCATCCATCCATCCATCCATCCATCCATCCCCAACTCCATCTTACTTCCATCTACCGAACCACCTTCTTCTCATATCCCAACCAACCAACTAACCAACCAAATTCCATCCTCATCATCACTCGTCCCAATCTCTCCCAAACCAACCACCAAATACCCTCGTCCCCCCTCCTAAAATGCACCCAGATCCCTCCCTCCCTCCCCCATCCACCCCCCAACATCAAACCTCCCACATCCACAACCCATACCTAACAACCTCCCCTCCCCTCCCCTCCCAAAATCCCCAAACCCCACCCCCAATCCATCCATCCTCCTCCCTCTTTCATCTCATCCGCCCCTCCCACCCCTCCCAACTCCCGCACAAAGCTTCAAAGAACCACACCACAAAAATCCAATCCAATCCAATCCAATCCTCATCCAAATTTCGTTTTAAATAATTTGAATAACATTTCGTTAAAGATCTTCAATATGGATATGGGAAAGTCGTTCGAATTTTGAGAGTTAGTTTAGTTTGATGTTTGCATATAGTTTGATGTTCCGAATGAATTTTTGGTTTGAAATGATTTGAGATACACAAATAACTTGAGATATCCAAGCAAATTAGAACATTCAAAGAGCTTTAGATATAAAACACTTTAGAACATGCAAATTATTCAAAATATTCACATTTCATTTCCCTCTCCCAAAAAGAACCTACAACAATAAAAATCTTCAAACTCATCTAACAGATAACGCATATGTATATAGGTATCAAGTTCCAAACCCCCTTTTAATTCCCTTCCCTGATCAATCCCTTACAACCCCACTCAAAGCCATATCCCAAGTCTAGCGAAAGTGCAAAGAAAAAGCTTCCCTCAAGCTCGCGAATCATATACAACGCCGCCAGTAAAAAAGAACGCCTTTAAATGCAGTACAAACCCCATCGACTGTCATCATCAATACTCGTAAAAAGCACCGTAACTCATCTCCTTTATTTTTGTACCGTTCTTCCTCTACAAGATATGCAATATCGATATACGTATGCACTCCCTACCCAAAAACGTTTACTATGCGTGTATCACTCCTCTATATTACTCCTCCTTCTTCTGTAACCCCTCTACCAAGTATCCGGTCCAAAATGTGTACCTTCTGGTACCGTTTTATATGGACAAGCTTGCCAATCACACCCTTTTTTGTATATTTCCGTTCCCCACCACTTAAAGTTATCCATCCATCCCGGATAGATGAATCCAAAAAACACCACTACTAATCCAAACGCAAGTCCGGAATCCAAAGCCGCGCTTAAAGTCATCGTGTATTTGGCCCACCAAGCTGAATGTCTCTTCTTGATGACGTAATTGAAAAGATAGCATACTAGTGCCCAAACTGAAAAGTTGAGTCCTGTAGCCGGGGGAATCCATGATAGAGAACCAAACAAGACGGGGAGATTAATCTTCCTTACTATGCTGTTCTTTTTGTTGCGACAGTAGAGCCAGAGAATGATAGGCGCTACAGCACCAATAGGAAAACACCAAACGAGGGCCCGGTAGGTAGCGTCAGGACCGAAAAATTCACCGGGTCCTACGACTCCCCAAAGGATACTTCCGTTAAAGTGTACACGGGCCAGGGGACAAACGAAACCGTTGATAGCCTGAGGAGTACAGATGCCTGGAACATTGGCGAACATCCAATTGAGAACACCAATTTGCGTCATAGAAGAAACGATTGTGGCTGCCATTTGAACGGAAAATAAAATACGGGGAGGGATTTTCATGTAATGTCCAAGCTTCAAGTCGGATGAGAACTTTATTCCTTGAGAAGAGGAGATGTAACCGTAGGTGACGAATACCATGTTTGCAACGGGACGGCCGGGGAAGACTGCACCACAAACCAGTTGACAAATGAGATAAATGCTGCTGTGTTGATTCGTAATTGCCATGACGATTCCTATTGGAATGAAAAGAACGGTGCAGATCCCCAATGCAAGAAGTAAGCCGTACCACGGTAGATGCACGGGATAACTAACACACGGATTAATACAATATATTTGACACAAAAATCTGCGAGTACTTACTATTCCACGACAAACATCCCGACTGCAAGCATAGTCACGAATGTGATCAGATACCAAGTCATTGGTGCATCCTTGTACCTTCTCATAAGCCTATTGTGCACATCTTCTTGGCTAATAATATCATTCATGTATGATGGTGTTCTTTCAAGATTCAGCCTGTGGCTGTTTGCTGAGGCTCCCCTTCTATGCCCGTTTCCATTTAGTACAGGTACAGGATCATAGGCAGGCTTCGTTTCCCCTTCAACCTCCTTTAAAGATCTTTTCCACTGTTTCCAAATATCTCGACCATGCCAACATGTTGTATGTGTCAATAGCGAGGCAAGAGCAGCAAACTGAAGTCCGTAGCTGAGAACATAAGTTATGGGTAAAAACACACGACTATAGTTCTCGTATGCTTCTTTATTAAAGAGGAAATCCGATGTCAAGATTTTGCTTACATCGTATATCTTTCCAGTATTATCGAAAACGGAAGAGGATAAAATCGGCATGTAAGAGGAAAAGAAGATATTTTTGTAGTAGGCAATAGGCGCAAGAATCCACATCACAATGACGAGACCTCCAACAACATTCATCGCAGCCCAGAATGGAGTTAGTAGAGGTGATCCAATATATGCAATCTGAGCCCAGTCGAAAGTTACGGGGAACAGACCAAGTCCTGAAGCCACGCCAAAGAGATTCGCAACGATGACATTCTTTGGTGCAAACCAAGTTATGACGCTGAAGTAACTCAACGCTGGCATCAGCAAACCAGGTAAGAAGTAAAACATGAAGGAACCAAACCAAACGACGAAAAAGAACTTCCATCGAGTGATTTTCCAACCATTAGCTATTGTGTTCTCCTCCTTGTGCAATGTTGTGAACATGGCTGCAGACATTAACGTTCCGGGCCATAACATACCACCGGGTCGAACCAAGAAACGCCTAGTGAGACCTGCAAAAGCATATCCCAATATCTGTGTGGAAAGAATGAGGAGCAGCTGATACATGATACTGACTTTCTGGTTGTAAAAGTGAGTCTGTTCAACAATTACGTCTGTTGCAAATGCAAAGCCGAAAGAAACGTTACTGCTGATGTAGACGCAGCTGTGCTCCTTTTCATTCCATTTCCCTTGTGCCAGCCATAATCTTAATCGCCGTAAGCCAGTAGCGGGCTTACCACTGGAGTCACCACAGTCCCGAGTTGCGCTTCGATGCCCATCCACAAACTCTTCTTCGGGGTCATCTCGTCGTTTGAGGATCCCATCCCACATTAATCCAAGCGGGTGTACAAGTAGAAGGGCGATGACTGGCGTAATAGAAACGCTAGGGTATCGTAAAGAAAAGAAAAGATTTGTTGAAGAACCAAGTATAGCAAAAAGCATAGAAAGTGCCCACATCCGAGGAGTGTTTATTGACAGAGTTGTGTTATCGATGGCAGATACTGAAGCGCGAACTTGGGCGTAGGGAGAATTGTCTGGTGGATCTTCATCATCGATAGAATATTCCTCCTCGTCATCTTCGTCTTCATCTAGCAGCGCTTCCTCTGTATCTTCCTCTGTTGTGATAGAATCTGAATCTGCATTACGAATCTTGATTGGGGAAGCTACAAGCTCTGCCTCTTCTGACCCATCATTCTGTGCGTTGCTTCCTGTACGGTTTCTCGTTCGCGAAGTCGAACCAGCATTCGCAGATGAGGACGGGCGCGAATTTGATTTGGTTGATTTGAATGTTGCAGCGCTGCTAGAATTTCTTAGATTTCTTAGGGCCGATGAACTCTTTTTCCTCTTCTCTCTTCTTGTGTGAATCTCATCTTCCTCCTCGCTGTTCTCTGACGATGCGCCCACAGGAGCTGCTCCATATGATCCTGTGCCGAAGCCGGGCGCGGAACGTAATAAGAGGGGTGTCTTGGACATGAGTCTTTGTATTTTTCCAAAGATATTTAGCGGGTTTATATTCTCGTCTGCTAGATTGTGCCGCGGGGCATCGTTTTCTGTCTCTACGGAATCTCGTGTATGTCGTCTAAGAAGGTAAGAATTAGATTCGGGATAAAGTTCTTCCTCTTCGTCGTCGTCGCCGTCCCTGTTGTGTCTCGTTGAATGATAGCGATGGTGATTCAAACTCTGATCGTTCGCATGGAGTGGTTCAGCTAGAACCGGTTGCTTGCCAGTAAGATTTGACTGGGAGGGCTGAAGAAAAGCAAGGGGGACACCTGTGCCTTCTATATTACAGTCAGAGGAGTCACCCGATCCTCTACTTCTGCCGCCTGTTGCGGAAACTTGAGGTAGGCGGAATGTCATATGCAGCTAGGAGGCATTGTTGCACGTTGTCAGGCCCCACTGAGACATATGAAGGGGGAGCCCTTTTTCGCGAAGAATTTGAAGCTAGGAAGCTTAGTCGGCGGGAGTTGATTGATGAGTGGGATACTGGTAAGAGGACTGGGTACTCGATGACGGGTAAGTTTGATGGGGGAAAGTTATACCCTGCGGAAGAGGCGGCAATGGTGATTCGTGCGAGCGTGAGGTGTGTTCCCCTCGATTCCTGAGTAAATTAATGGATGGACAGGAAGAGGAAAATGATAGACGGTTCTGCAATGGGATGGCAACAGCCTCGTCGATGGTAATATTGACAATGGTAATGAGGGCCCTTTCCACCTAGCGTTCCGATTCTTTTTTTTGTTATCTGATGTTAATTTCGCAATTTGATTGATTGATATGCAGCAAAGTTACAAGCAAAAAAACGGAATCCCTGGAAAAGCTTGGAATCATCTGCAGCAATGCGTCAAATATCACATTATGCCGACTAAAAGTTTACATGGGAATCGGATCCGTACTTTTTCCACTTTGCACGTAGAGATCCATCTTATCTGATCTTTGAGATTATGAGATTGTGAAAATTATGGGGGAAATGTGCGAGAGAGTGGAGAGTGACATTTCTCACAAAGGACCTCTGGACAGTCACAATGCATACACAGGAGCAGATGTCTCATTGTTGGTGGATACCAGTCACCGCAGAGCTTCGGAAGAGAGTCCATCGAGGTACAAAGGACTCGTAAGTGTTGCAATGTAACATCGGGATTCCTTACTGGTTGTAGCCAAGGCATAGTTGATCTATCCGAGTTAATATAAGACGTGGAAGTCTAACCTGTCTGCTTTGTCCCTCGTCTACCTACTAGGGATGATACCACACACTCACCATGGACGCAGGGTGTCTTGACTCATGAGTCTTCGAAGGGGTGTTTGCTGTCTGTGGTATGAAATCGATGGAGTGATGAAGGGAATATCGTGCTGAGTGGAAACGCTGGTGGTGTACATAAGATCTGCCATATGGTCCCTGCCTGTATCGTCTTACGTGAGACACCGATTCAGAATTATTATGGACTTCCTTCCCCTCCGCCAGCACAGGCACTGTGTGTGTTCCGTTGATGGACTTGATGGACTTGATGGACTTGATGGACTTGATGGACGGTGGACGATGAGACTGTGCCCATGGACGATGGTTGGATGCATTGATGGCTTTTTGGTAGCCACCTGCTAATTCATTCCTCTGGCGGGGTAAAATTCGGCCGATCGGACCAGAGAAGAGTGGTTTTTTCATTTCTCGCGTCTCTCTTCACTTCACTCTTGACACGCTCTCGACTCTTCCCACTCTTCACTCCATCCTTTCTCTCTTCACAGGCAAGCACTCCCAATCTACGTCACAGTACATGACCCATCAATGCACATCATGCAATCACGTGACCAGAACACGCACGCCTAGATTGATGGATCGCTTCAGCTGTCACTCACTGTGCCCCGAAACGTTGTTTTGCGGTGTTTTAACAAAAGTCTAACAAAAGTCTAACTTCACTACCTCCCACACTGCATTCTCCACCCAGTATACCCATCAAAGTGAAATAAACCACAAGATGCTCTTCACTCCAAACTCGCATTCAAATCTTCCACAGGTCTCTTGTTGTTACACTTAAGTTTGGAACTCGCAGGCTTCTTCCTGGTTGAAAAGCTTGTTTTGATAAAAAAAGATTTGGTGTTTCTCGACCTTATCATCATTTTGGCACTGACGAAATTCTGCCTCACCAAGTGCTTGTTGGCCTGATTCCCTACCTGTCTGCCTACCAACCTGCGCTGCTCTGCTCTGCTCTGCTCTGCCTTTCCATCATATTTCAACAAAACTTATTTCAATCTCCCACCAACAATAATCCTTCTTTACATGGTCAATCATTCAAACCTCCAATCATGGCACACTTTTCGGGTGTAGGTGCCTTTTTCATCATAGTTTTAATCGTCGCTGTCATCGGAGGGGTTGCGTGGATTGTTTACACACATTTGCGCGCACGACGATTAGGCTTACCACAGCCCTCTTTATCATCTTACAACCCATTCAAAGGCGGATCTGATCGATATGGAGGATCAGGGTCGGGGCAAGGGGGGGTGGTCGGATGGGTGAAGGATAAAGTTAGTGGTTTGAAAAATCGCAATAATCGATCAGCCGGAGGAGCGTATGAGGAACCCTTAAGCAGCAACGTACGCGGTCGTCCAGAAAATCGAGGTTTTGGTCCGCTAGATCCCGATGATGCTTGGGATGCCCGAGTAGGGACAGAAGCTGATGCATATGGACCTGGAGGATATTTCGAGGAACAAGAGCTTGGCTTACACGGTGGACATTCGGGAGGCGCGGGAACATCGGGTACGGCACCTGGGTTCTCAAGTCCTCCTCGTGGCAGAAGCTTGAGTCGCGAACCAGAACCATATGTTGGAGGATCAAAAGCTGGGCTCGATAGACGTTATGATGAGGAGATGGGAATACAATCAGCGAACAACCCTTTCAACGATCCATCCGAATTGAGGGGTGTGAGTCCAAGACCAATGGACACGAAAAATCACAAGGTGCAGGATGATAATCATTCGGAGAGAAGGTCAATGTTTAGAGAGAACATGTAGGATGGTGATGGATGGAGGTTATGATTTCTGAATGACGATACGGTACAATGGGTGAACGGATTTTGCGATACTCACGGGCAGGCTGTACTTATATGGAACGAAAAAGCTTTACGAATGCACATCCTATTTCAAAATCTGCCCACAATTTCCTCCGCACGATTGAGCAATGAAGATCTGAGATCAGAGAGCCGGAAAACGTTCTTAGGTGCTTCGACTTTACTGCAGCTGTGTACAATCCTGGCATTTTTAGATTAGGTATTGTTAGGTCCATTCTAGATGAATAAAAGCTCTCATGGACTAATTTACATATACATGTTTGAAACCTGCGTTAGCAGATACACTTCCAGCCCTCCTATTCTAAATGAGCTGCGGTGCTGTATCATCACTTCTAACTCGGTGGAAACCACTAACATCTTGGGCTGAACCCGTCTCTTGTCTTTCTCCTGTCTTTCTCGTGTCTTCTTTGTACCGCGCAAGTTGACGTCAAAGAAAAGATGGGAATTGCCTCTACTCAATCCCGCCAGTTCCTGCCCCAAGAGCTTTCCACGTGCTGATAAGATAGATAGATAGCTTTAGAGCAACCCCTCTAGCCCCACTTTGGAGCTCATCTGTCCAACTCTGAACCCCTTACATCACACACAAGTAGCGTCTCCTCTTGACTAGTGTTTACTTTAACAAACATCTTTTCAGTCCTAACCAAATATCAGTTCTACATTGGTGTAGCAGATCTCCAACATGGCCGCAGTCAACCTCCAAGAAATCCACGATCTCTTGATCGACATTGCTCATG
Source organism: Botrytis pseudocinerea (assembly GCA_019395245.1). Classification (NCBI taxonomy): domain Eukaryota; kingdom Fungi; phylum Ascomycota; class Leotiomycetes; order Helotiales; family Sclerotiniaceae; genus Botrytis; species Botrytis pseudocinerea. The sequence continues at coordinate 237,171 of JAHXJK010000018.1, forward strand.
AAGCAGGTCGTATGATTATGTCCGCGACCCCTTCATACTTGAGCTCCGGGACCAAGTTGAACAGTAAGTGAATGATATTTATGCCTCTTTCATTAATTGTCAATCGCTTCTAGGCCATTGCCTCTAACAGCTCTCTCTTTGCAGCCGCCGACCTTGTAACAGAGACCGATAAAGCAGTCGAAGCAATGGTCTCCACCCGCCTTACCGCCGCCTACCCATCTTATTCCTTCATTGGCGAAGAAACTTTTGTCAAAGGAGAAACTAAACTCACTTCCGCCCCAACCTTCATCTGCGATCCCATTGATGGCACAACAAACTTCGTCCATGCATACCCAGCATTCTGTATTTCTCTTGGCTTCGTCATCGATAAAGTTCCCAGTGTAGGAGTTGTATATAACCCCTTCACTGGCGACCTCTTCACAGGAATCAAAGGTCATGGTTCATTCGTGACTCGTAAAGATGGGGAGAAATTCAGCCTCCCACTCAAAAAAGATCCAGAGCCATTAAAGGATCTAAGTACCTGTCTCGTGACCGCGGAATGGGGTTCAGATCGCTCGGGACATAATTTCAATCTCAAATGCGACGTCTTTAAGAAATTATCTGCCGCCAAAGAAGATGGAGGCGCAATGGTACATTCACTGAGGGGGTTGGGAAGCGCAGCTTTAAATTTGGTACATGTGGCTAGTGGGCAACAAGATGTTTTTTGGGAGGGAGGTTGCTGGGCTTGGGATGTTGCAGCTGGATGGTGCATTTTAGTTGAAGCGGGAGGTATTATGGTTGGTGGGAACCCTGGGGAATGGAACTGTGAGGTTGATGGAAGGAAATATATGGCGATCAGAGGAGCGCCTAGTGGGCAGAAGGATATTGTGGAGGAGATGTGGGGGGTGATCGGAGATAGAAAAATGAACTATGAGAGTTAGAGGAAATTGGGAGATGAAATGACACCTGAGCGCACAACTGGATGGAATGTTTATATCAAAAATACTTATGATTAGACGAAATTAAAAGTATCCTTTTTCAAGCTCTTTGAAATTCTAATATAGGATGCCTCATGCACAGTGTATACTGCTAGTGCAGATTGAAACGAAACATTTTTCCATTGCTTTTGCAGACATTTCATCTCCTTAATTTCTGTCACTTTTCTTCCAATAGGTGGAAGTACATACTCTACAGGATTTCACGGACATCTATACGTTTTCACAAACATGTCGTGTTTCATGCATGCATTTTTCCGAACTAGATATCAAGAAAAACGAGTTCTTATTTGGCTTGCATCTAAAAGTAAAACTATGATAAGGACAGTCGGGACATATAATTCCAAGCTCGAGCGAGAAAACAATCTTTTGTCTGAAGTGAAAGGAAGTGACATGACATGAAAAGAAAAGAATAGCGAAAATGATCGTGATGACATCAGGAATAATTCAAATGGGGTGCGAAATCTTCCTCCGTCTCTTGGTTGGTGTGGCTAGATTAGAAGCTGCATCTTCTCTCTGGCTCTTGTTGGTTTCTGTTGCGCTGTCTAGCTGGGAGGTGTGTGTCGGTGGTGGTGTGTTTACCAGGAGGAATAGCCGCCGTTGTTGCCTTTGTTCCATCCGTTGTTGTAGTTGTTGTTGTTGTGGTCATGTTTATCGTCGTTGTGCTTGTTGTCGTCGTTATCGTGCTTGTCGTCGTGCTTGTCGTCGTGCTTGTCGTCGTGCTTGTTGTCGTCGTGCTTATCGTTATCCCGTTTTCCACTACCGTGCTTGTAATCATCGTGCTTATCATCACCATGTCTTCCGCTACCGTGCTTGTCGTTGTCGTGCTTGTCGTTGTCATACTTATCATCATTGTGCTTTCCGCCATCATGCTTGTTTCCCTTGCCATGTTTGTCGCTGCCACGTTTTCCACTACCGTGCTTGTGGTCATCATGTTTATCATCATCATGTTTTCCGCCACCATGCTTGTCATTGTCGTGCTTGTCGTTGTCATACTTATCATCGTTATGCTTTCCTCCATCATGCTTGTTTCCCTTGCCATTTTTGTGGTTATCACGTTTTCCACTGCCGTGCTTGTGGTCATCGTGCTTATCATCACCATGTCTTCCACTACCGTATTTGTCGTTGTCGTACTTGTCGTCATCATGCTTGTTGCCCTTGCCGTGTCTGTCGCCATTATCATGCTTGCCATCTCTGCTGCCTCTTCGGTGAATGGATCCACCTCCATATCCATGATTATCGTTTCTGTTATCTCCATATGAGTTGGAGACTCCACCATATCCATGGGAGCTGCCGTAATCGTCGTTCTTGTAGTCTCCGCCATAACCCTTATTATCTCCACCATAGCCCTTATTCCATCCATAATTGTCGTGTTTATCGTCTCTGTATGAATGAGATACTCCACCATAACCTTTGTTACCTCCATTTTTGCCATAATTGCCGTTATTGCCACGGTCATTGTCATGGCCGTAGTTTCCATTTTTACCATGATCGCCATAGTTATCGTTCTTACCACCCTTGTTTCCGCCATTGTGCGAGACGGAGTGGTCATCGCCAGGAACTATATTTGTTAGTCAGATGTCTGTTCCAGAGAGAGGATAGATGGAACGAACCAGGAATGGCGGAGGCACTCAGGCCCAGAGATAGGATGACGATATTAATGAGTTGCATTTTGGAGATGATGTTCGAGAATGCGTTGAAGGCAGAGATGTTTTTTTGTTTTTTTGTTGATTCTGGAGTCAAGTGAATTGTTTTTTAAGCTCTAAGGTTGCAATGCGATGATGAAAGTTGTTGATTGAAACTGATGAGAAGGAAAAAGATGAAGATTGGCTCGATATAAGTACTGAACTATCTATCAATAAACAACGCCTCTTCAACCAGCTTACGGACTGACGACCGACTTAGAACTCAGCTGATACTTCTCCCACAGTAACATGCCCGATCCACATCATCTTCTTCGAACTCTGCCTTTCAATTTCTCAGCCAACAAACGTAAGTTGTTCGTCAAACTTCAGCCGGGCTTGAGGACTTACATGGCGAATCAACTTTGCATTTCCGGAGATTGATTGGCGAAAGTATGTCATTGAGTGTGATCATGATGCAAATTGTTACTGAGCCTTTCCACCGGCAAGACTAATCTCCAAAGATGTCCATATTTAGACGGGATGTTTGTGTCCATCGTTCATAATCCGAGGTGAAACCTCTTCATCTCTCCACGCATGATACTTCGAGGCTCATCCGGAGCTCCTACAATTTTACGTAACGTACAATGGTTAATCTTCATCTCCTGCAGACAAATTGTACAATCTTCAATCCCATCACCTCCCTCGGACACGCACTCATGTACCGACATCGCCAGCCCTGAAATAACTTCTTGCGTTACCTTCAAGAGGCTTCTAAGCCGTTGACGCCTACTCTCGCAAAATTACGTGATCGATGGCGTGTATTCGATCATCCCGTGCCGCTGCCGCTGCCGCTGAACATGTGCCCTCCTCACACTTGCAAACGTGGAGATTTCGCCAAGCACAATGTAAAGCATTTGTCATAATTTTCTAAGAATGGCAATGGTAATGCAGATGAGATCAGTTCCTTGAATAACTTTTATGCTGTGTAACGGATGGTAACTGTGCACAAATAATTACCATAAGCTTTCGGACCTGAACACAAGGACTTGAGATCTGTCCCATCACATCCGCATCTTGACTCTTGTTATCCTGTGCAGCAAATGCGCCGTTTGAAGAGAATGTCATCGTTCGAAACAAGACGTGAAAATTGGGCATTTTCGTCATCTTCTCTCGTTCGTTCCGTACGTAAGTTGTTCATGAAGCGATAATGGTAAGATTTACATGTAGTCGCCGAGCCAAGAATTCGGTATACGAATGCTGCGCTGTGTGGTTCTAAGAGGAGGATCATGCGGGGAATAGGTATGGCTGTATCCTTGCATGTTGGCTCGGTAGTTGTGTGACGTGCTGACTGGTGATGTGCGGTCGGTATTTGGGAGCCGAAGTCTGGGGAAGGGGCTTGAATGGAGGGGGTGTGGGTATCGGGTGTGTGGGTTACGGGACGGGGAAGAATTTTTCTTGGATTGGTTCTGGATTTTTGGTGGGAGATTATGTTTGGGGGAAATAGTGTTGGAATGTTATTTGGGTAGTTTTTGATGTTTTGGGGGGGGGAACTTGAAAGGGGTTTTCGGTGATGATTTTGAGTTTTGTTTATGGTGTATTGGTTTAAGAGGGGATTGAAGATTTCGATACTTGTACTAGAGATTGACCTAAATGGAAGTAAATTATTACCTCTTTAATCATTACACGATTCTAGATCCCACGGAAAACAGCTTTCACTTGGGCTTCTAATCAAATCAAATGACCGCGATGAAATGGATATCGCGCTTTAATCTTGCAATTTTCTTTTCTGATTTGAATACTGTATGCTGTCGGGTTCACCGAGCGAAATAGCTAGATTGGATGGATTTAACGATGGAGAGATCTCTTACTACAGTCCTACAGCGTTCTTCTCTCTGAGAGTCTCGCAGGATATAAGAGCATGGTAGGTTAATAGCGATTATTTGGATGAGATTTACGAATGTCTGAACTACGTATGTTGTGAATCGAGTTATGAATGTTGGGTTTTGGGTTGGCTGCAAACTACACTTTTGCGGTGTGATGCATAGATGTGTATTTTGTGAGTTAGAGAAGCTCAAAATGGGAAAGGAAGGACCTTCTCCTCAGTAATTATGCGATCAACGGATATATAACAGTCGGTAGAAATAACTCTTCTGAGCTAGTTGTCTACTTTCACTAATTGATATTTTACAGGATTCTATGAGGAATCGAAGAGACAGCGTGGTTCACGCTTGACTGCGTATCACGACTTCGAGCTCAGCGACGAATAAGGTATCTATTGATAGTATTTAGATATGATATTTAAAGAAGTCGCCACGATTTCGACACCTGTCAGTTTCAGCTCCATAGCCGAATCCGAGTTTTTAAATAGTTCGTGTTGATTTATCTATTATTCACGAGATAGAATGTGATTAGTTAGAAAGCTTAGATATCTCTTTTGTGAGAGTCCAATGGAAGATTTTTTTTCGTGATGCGATGTGATGTGATGTGAGAATGCAATGCAAAGACCAGAAATATCACACAGCCAGACAGAGAAATGATTACTTCTATCCTATTACATTACTACGTGTAGCTGACTACGCAGGAAAGTTTATAATTGGTGTTGCTATGGGCGATGGCTATGCATCGTCTTTCTTCCCTATTAGTTAGTATCTTCTATTTCTAGATGTTTATATGTGTGTGTGTGTGTATGTGTGTAACCCACCAAGTAAGCCGCGGACGAGAGAGAGAGACATTTTGAAACTGCATTAGCTGGCCATGCTGAATGGGGAGGAGATATTTATAAGAGTTTGCGAGATAGATTTGTGTTCTGTAAAGGATGGGAGCTATTGTTTTCTTGCAGCATGATGATTTGTACGAAAGTTAATCATGGTGCTGTGAGCGCTGGGATTGAGTGTTGTTTTTTTTGATGCGAGGGGAGAAGGACTATGAAGTGGAATTAAAACTTGATTGTCGAATCGAATTTGGATGATAAGTGCAAATATACTCGTTATGAAGGATGTATACCATAATTCTTCTACTCCGTCATTTTTTTCATTAAAAAAATCCACTCTATCCCATCTGATCCAGCCAGCAAAACGGACATGCACATACGTATTAAGAAATACATAAACACAATAAACCCAGTATAACTCATTCTCCTGGGAGCCACGAACTTTCAAAGATCTATCCCGAGAATGCGGGATAGATCTCATTCTCGGGATAGATTTTTCCCAGTTTTGTTGCAGATCTCCATGTCTCTCCCTATTGGTGTAGCATTATGTAAATGTGTGGTACAAATCTGGTAGTTGTGCAGGTGCAGAAGTGCGCAAATAGATGATAGAAGCTTGGCGAGGGGGAAATTTTTATGTGTTTGGCTTGTTTAATTGGCTATTCATCTCTATGAGATACAATATGTTCTCATCAATCAAATCCATTACGCTTTCAAGTGCTCTGGACATGAGGTCATTTGCTGATGTAAGTCTCGTTCAGTCTTTGAGTCTTGTATCGTTGGTTCTAGATATTAGATTTTGGAGAAGAAGATGGTTGGGTTGAGGAGGTGATGGAGATTGTCTTGAATATGACATATTTTGGATCTTGCCTTTGTTGCGAGATATGATATAATTCTCTATAAGAGGGATACTCGTAATTTGCAGTTTGAACATCCTTTTAATACTGTGCATCTTGATCGGCTGGACTTGAAGGGTTCTTAGGCGAATTCCAGTGTGAAGATCATGTGAAGTATTTGGTGAGAGCTGGAATGGATTTTTGCAACTCAAATGAAGTAGATATCAAGTTTTCTCTTGTTGAGGTGATCGTCAATAGATATCAATTAAGTATCGACTGATTTATGCTAGATACTTCTGTCCACAACTTTTAGACTTTGATACTAACCTGCCCATTCTCACAAACATTTCAAAGCTCTTCCGCCAACAAATCAGAATCGGCATTATTGATGTGAAGATGTGTGTAGATATTCTTGAATGCAACGCGTAATTACGTCTTTGCCATCCAGTAGACTATGATCTGCCATTATAATGATAATGCCTATGTCTCTTTGAATCTCGGAGAAGTCGCAATCTGAATTCATTGTTAGGTAGTACTTTAATCCTTCCATCTTTGAAGCTTGCAAGTCTTCCAGTCTTCAATGTCTTACCTCTCTTCCCTATTCAAGATCCAAACGGTCCTAAAAAGTTATAAAGACCTAGGAGGTTCGATTGATGGACATAGCCTCAACGCTGAGCAGGAGAACACGGTAAATAAGAGGCCAAATGTGATGAGTACTAAGTGAAATTTCTAAACCCCAACCAGAGTATAGAATTCGAAACGAACAACATGTAGCAAAGAATTAGTAAAACTAATGCATGATTGGATACTCGGGATTGTCAAGCTTTTGACTGGGCAATGCTAGGTCAAATCCAAAGATCGATGCTGGGTTTGTGGCTGCGGCTGCAGTTGGGCCATACGATATTTCGTAAGATCACAAATCGATCAGCGCAATGTCAATCATTTCGACTCAATGGACCATTTTGTCTAGAAGACATAAGAAACATTGTCGACGACGAGGTAAGCACCGAGTCAACATATAAGCAGGCTCGAGCGGGTTAAGAAGGTTTCTGATCCCGTGTCAAAAAATGACATCATTGCTTTAAACTGGGCATGTTCGTATTCTCATTGTGATACCTCAAGTTCCTCAACTCACGACAAACGAAACTCTCCCTCTTCTCTTCAAATTCTCTACTTTGTACAAGCATTCGAAGCCTCAATTCCATCAAGAATAGAAAAATAACACATAATCGCAATGGGATTGTTCGCCGCAATACTCGGTCTCATTGGCACTGGTCAAATTGCCTTTACAGGATACAATCTCTATCTCTCCTCAATTGCTATCCCAAAGCTCCTCTCGTACGAAGACAAAGCTGTCAAAGCTGCAAAGTACTCAAATATCGCCGAGGAGCAATTGTTCAAGACGCGAACTACACAAGCTGCTAGCGTTGGAGCTGTACGTCTTCATCTCTCACCCTCTTACACTCGTCTACCCCTCATTTCAACAATAACTAATCTCCCTGTTAGCTCCTCCTAAGCTTTCTAACCGCCACTCCCTTTCTTCTCTCCCGCTACAGCAGTAGCACGATATTTGCTCTCTCGGCAGTCAATCTCGCAGTCCTACTCGCCACAAGAGAATATGTAGGAGATTTTTGGAAGGGCAAAGCAAAAATGCCAATTCCAGGTACCGGTGATTTCAACGACGCAATTGGGTTGACGAATGAGATCAGAGCGAACCAAGTGTTTTTGGCGATAAGTTGGGTGGCTTATGGGGTTGTGGGTTTGTTGGCATAGATGGGACAATGGGTGGACCGGATGGGATCTTGAATGGAATGGGATGGGGTAGGGTCAAAAGGAGTTTGGATGGTTGCATGTATATGGATGGTGGGTGGGATATTCTGCGGGTTTTGATAATCGGTACTCTAGGATGCATTTCATTATTGCACAAGGAACCTGGGAATGGAAGTATAAAGTTTTGCCGATATCCGTTTCTCTGAAAATACCAAGATTTAAGCCAACCAAATCTTACATTGGTGTAAAAGTTTCTGATCTTTTTCTGTTACTCTAAATTATAGGCTTCTCTTCGCTTGCATGAAATACTTCGCTTGGAACCAAGGACATGAGCAAGGTCTCGTCTTGGTAACATTATAAATAGTGTATTCATACCCCTGGCCACAGCTGGTAAGCGCAGTCTTTAGAGGTCTAGACCTATTTTGCATGTGTATATTGTTGATGAAATTGTATTTGAACGCATTCACCATGTCTTACCCAGTTTTGTACTTTGATATTGAACTCGCCCCTTTTATGTGACGAGCCGGGAAGATGAATAATACACGCTACTCAGCCTTACATAAACTTCCCTTTGATGACCTCTGTGATCATGTCAAAAAATGGTAGTCTAAGTATGTATCCAAGACAAGAAAGATAAGTTATATTTTCACCACGTCAACGAAAGAAATGTTTCGTGTATTGCAGAGCAGGAAGGTAGCGCTCAGAGGTTCAATTTCTTGCAGTAATCTCATTTGCCACGGATTCTGTCCCACAAAAGAGTCAGAAATACACGTATCCACTAGCCATTAGCTTGGAACTGTAACATCTAATTTATTAAAGCATAGCTACAGCTACTTGCTTTCCCTGTGATACCTCCACATCAAGTACAAAGATCTACTACAAATCCAGCTCCTTTCCATGCCTCTTTACAGCTCTCCTCTCTAATTAGAAGCGAACCCCACAAGCTTCAATATACTCTCATTCCCAGTCGACCAACTCAACTCCTTCACTTTCTCCAATGCCCCCAACTCCCCTTGATATTTCGCTTTGATAAAACTCCAACTATCGGGACCCACCGGCAATCTCAATGCCATCTCTCCCTTTTTCTCCAGTTCCGCTGCTTCGATAATGATCTGTGCAACTCTTTCCGGCTCCGCCATATAATCTCTAAAACTATGATTATCCAAAAATGCTTCCAGCTGACGTGTACCGGATGAAGGATCCGTATAGGCTGGATGAGCTGGAACTTTAACAACGGACGAGGTAGCGTAGTTAGTTTTAACTGCACCCGGTTCGATAATCAGGAAACGGATATTCCAAGATTTGGGAATTTCGTGATGCAGGGACTCGGTGAAACCTTCGAGTGCGAACTTGCTGGTTCTGGTTAGATATCTAAGATGCACATATATTGTTGGGAAAGGTAATCATACCTAGCATGATAATAAGCCTGGCCTGCAGCAGCCATTACACCACCCGACGTACTGATCTGCACGACCAATCCACCTTTCTCTCCATTAACCTCTCTGAAAATCTTGACAGCTGCATTTGTCAAACGGGCCACGCCCCAGAAATTTGTCTCCAAAATTTTGCGAGCGGTCTCATCAGGGATGGCTTCTGTATCGCCTAAGACGCTATAGCCGGCGTTGTTAACGAGGATATCGATGGTTTTGAAAGTAGAAAGACCGCTATCTAGCGCTTCGGTAATGGAGGATTGCGAAGTTACGTCGAGGGAAAGAGTGAGAACACGTGGAGACTTGGGGAGATAGGAGAGAGATGCGGTGTTGCGGGCTGTGGCGATGATGGAATGAGTTGTTGTGTTGAAGATTTTCTCCGCGAGTGATTTTCCCATGCCGGATGAACAACCAGTGACTTTGGAGGGTGTTAATTACGTGTTTGATGTGATTGAAGAGAGGAAGAAAACTTACTGAACCACACTGTATCAGCGGGTAGGTTGGCGTCGATCTTGATGCTGGCAGACATTATTCGTTAAAGGGTTGATTTGGCTCGTTTAATAGGGTACTAGTAAAAGGAGACGAGATGTGAATCTGATAGGAATGCTGTTGCAATTGAAGCTGTGTTAAATGTGAAGTAGTGATTTCCTTCTTCACTGAGCTGGATAGAACACATCTTATATACTTTTCTTCCCAACACATCACTTCCCTATCAAACAATTCAATTCTTTCCCAAACCTTCCCGCGCTTGCAATCACATAACTCTATACGTGACACAACATCGCAGAGTGCGGCCGCGTGTGGGCGGGAGTCCGCGCGCACGCGGATGTGCTTTGCAAAAACAGCCAATCAATTACAGAGATGAAACATGTAAGTGGCTGACACTCATGCAACGTCAGAACCGCTTTTAAATATCTGCCGTTGAGCGGTGGCGTATTCACATTGCAGTCAGCAAGTTGCATAGAATATACTGGAGCAACCAATCAACCCTCTTGTAATCTTCGCATCTCAAAATACATCCCTGTGATTTCCGCCGAAACCACCGACATCCCCGGACAAAATGATGGATGTGGCGGATCATCTCCAGACATTGCCAGCCTTTCAACGGGCCTGATATCGGTACGAGACCTTCGTTTCGTAGTTTTAGATATTGTTATTGGTTGCTACACATCCAGATTGAGGAATTTCATGACGGGCAGGTGGATATCTATCTGTGTTGCCTATTCTATCGAAACACGTCATATGCTTCTGTTGGACAGACTTCGTAAGGTTTATCTATATACCGTTCACAATTAAGGGAGTGGGCTAGGGGAATGCATGTATTATTGACTATATAGAATTTGCTATTGATCTAGATCTAAATTCAAAAGTGCAAGATATCACATATGGGCATATAAGGTGCACGTGCCATATCTTTCCAACAATACATATGTGTGCATTCGAAGGTGTGCATTGGCCATAGACATTGATTTACAAGAACATGACGACACCCAGACCTAAAATTCAATTATACCAAGCTGCTATGGCTATCATAACATAGATCGAAAGTAACAATACACCTTGCAAGCTATCCCTAGTTAGCAAGTCCTATGCCAAAGTCCAAGTGTACTCACTAATTACTCTTTCCTCCTGCAATAAGGAAATTGAATAGCAATACAGCCATGAACAGCGACGCCACCTGGAACCCATCGAACAAGAGACCCATATCGTCTATACCCCAAATCCACGCAATAATCACAACCAGAGGCGTGATTAGCAGTGAAGTCTGAAGAGATTTACCGGCCGATGCCATGATACTCAAGTCTAATTTATCCATTCGTGCGCATGTAATTGGCATGAGATCGTTATTGAGAAAAGGAAGAAGTATTAGACCAACGAAGCTGGGTGAGGCGTGATGTGCTGTCAGACCATCAATACTGTCGACGGCAAACGCAGTGTTAAAGGCGAGAACAACTGTTGCGATAATAAGGGTGGTTATACCGACCGGCATAGAGAGATGAGGCTCTATATCTTCGCCCGTGAAATAAACGGCCGGTGAAGGAGAAGACTCGCTTCTAGTGATCGTGTCCTCCGTGGAGCCTTTGGCAGTTCGTTGTGGTACATTTTTGATATACTTCAATCAAAGTCAGCGCGTGTTGAGCCAGTGAAGAATCTGAAATTACCAAGCTAGCTTCTGGATTGAAGACATAGGAATGCGTTTTCAGTTGAAAAAATAGATAGATGCCATATACGAACAGCAGGACAATCGCAGTTCCTCTGGACTGTGCGGCAATATTCTCCGGGGTCGAATTTGCAAAAACATGAGATGCTGTTGGGATAATCAAGCTCGCCACAGACAAAGTTAAGAAATTAGCAACATAACTTGCAGAGCTGGCATTGAAAGACTGCTCTAGTCGATCAATTCCACCTGCAAAATAACTTGCACCCATAATCAAGAGAACTCCACCCAGAATTCCCCCAACGAGTGAAGTTTTCAAAATCTCAACTTGTCGGGTCTTGAGAAGAAGAATCGAGATCACTAATTGTACGACGTTTCCAAAAGTCATGTAGATTAATCCTCCCACAGTATTTCCAAAACGTAACATCACCTCATCCATAGCCATAGCAACAATGGAAGCACTTGGGAAAATAGCCATGAAGTTCAATATGAAATTGACGACCGGTGGTAAATTGGTGTAATTTGAAGCAAACCCCGCGGGTACAAATGGGAGAAGAAGCAACAGCCATGATGAGCAGAAAATTGCCACTATTTGTTTGATCAAATTTCTATTTATTGATGTGCGCCTTCTCGCATAGTCGTCTGCTTTGTCAATTTCACAGTTTGGTTTGTCTTCGAGGATATGAGAGGAGCGTGGAAAGCGATGTCGGGGATGCTCTCCGAGGATAGCGCCCGTAGCCTCCTCAATACCTGGGTTACCAGCGGACGGTGGACGTAAAGGTTTCTCATCCAAGGTTATTGTGGTGAATAAAGACTCGGTACCAGGGCTAAGCCCAGTGATTTCAGCATCCGGAAGTGTATGAGCGGGTTCCAAGCGTGAAGGTGTAGCATGCGTAATACTTTCTGCCCTTCCGGATTCTTCATCCCTCCTTCTATAGCGATTCACATCGAAGCCATTGTCAGCCCATATTCTACCTCGTAGGAAAGGGTTCCAGCTAGGAGTTTGATCGCGCTCGGTTGCAATTATCGCGCTTCGAGCTCGGAGACGAACGTTATCTGCACATAGGTATTGTTAAAAGTGTAACACTTGATCATAACCCCATAACTCACTCATATTTCTTGATAGACAAAAGCCTTGTACGAAACTTTTGCGAGAATATCAAGTTCCGCATAGTTTCTGTTATACGGCGGTGGCACATGTAAGACACAGCCTCACGCGCTACATAAATGTGCCGCGGTCTCAGTTATGGAAGCGTGCCACCCGTCATTATTATTTTGAATATGATTTTTGTTTGATATGAATCATAGATGTTTCTCATCGCATAGGGTTAGTTTACCATGAAATGTGAAAGAGATAGTGGGTGGAAGAATTTAGAGGTCCAGGCTCTCTTGTAGAGCGGAGCTGCCGTGGGGAGAACCCACTAAGGCACTGTACCCCAGAATCACAAGCTTTAGCCAATGATAATTTTAGGAATTAATCTTGAACTCCTTCGTACCAATGTCAGACTTATCAACAAGACGCACAGCACCATCCAAATATTCCAATTCTCTTGGATTTACCTTTAATTTCAGTTTCGAATTTTTTCTATCTATATCGCTTATTTTATAGGGGACTATCCGTGCCCACTGGGGAAGCAATGATTGATACTTGACGGACATGTGTAGTGGTGTTTGAAAATCATAATCATATTTTCGCATCCTAAGCGACGATATGTACCTCATTTGTGGAAGGTTATTTCTGTTGTATAACCACGGGAGCTGACAATGAATTCAGGACGATTTCACGTTGTCTAATCTTCCTTTTCATAGTGTTTCTGACATTCGATAACACTTCAATCTTGATTCCATACAGCTCAAATCACATTAGGGTATTGGGCATTGCTGTGTGAATGACAGTTAAACAATCAACCTCTGCTACAACAATCGCCTGCTCCAAAAATGAAATGTCATGTCCTGAATTATTGAAACTATAGTTTTGCAACCTTACCCTCCTCTTCCTTCTTAATCTGATCTTTGAAAACTCTCCTCAAAATCTTCCCACTAGCACTTTTCGGAATACTCTCCACCCATCTCACACCACCCCTTAATCTCTTATAATCCGCCACTCTGCCCCCTAACCACTTCTCAACCTCCATCCCTTCTCTTTCTCCATACACTTTCCTATCTTCCTTTCCCACGCTCACCTTCCCAACCAAAAATCCAATGGGAACCTCCGTTTCCCGCTGTTTATCAAAGACTCCGACAACACAACAATCTTCCACCCACTCATGTTCCACCAACACCCCTTCCAACTCTGCTGGTGCAACCTGATATCCTTTATACTTGATTAATTCTTTGACACGATCCGTTATATACATATTTCCTCTTGCATCTTGGAATCCTATATCCCCCGTTTTGAAGAACGGATACTTTGATTTCAAGGAGGGAGAAGAAGTAACCAAAGCTGCAGAAGTAGCATCCGGATTATTATGATAGCCCAAAAACACATTAGGGCCCGAGATCCAAACTTCTCCCTCTTTACCTACAGGTACTTCTGTGCCCGACGGAGACATGAATTTGACGATTTGATTTGCCAAGGGTGGTCCTACCGACCCAAGACCGTTATCATATTCGAACTTTTTCACAGCGTTAGCAAACTTTTAACTCCAAGAATCCACATGTCAGAGCCTCATCGTACCTGCATATGCGTCACTGGACTCGTCTCACTTAATCCATAAGCTTGCCGTACTCCAACTCCCAACCTCTCTTTCACCATGTGAATTAATTCTCTACTCAACGGTGCAGCACCCGCTACAACCCCCTTTAAGCTACTAATATTATATTCCCCCACTACTGGACTTTTCGCTAGATGTAGGACTATCGGCGGTGCGACGTATGTGTATGTAATTTTGAACTCTTGAATCAAAGAAAGGAAGGTGGGAAGAGAGAAAGATTTCATGACTACGGTAGGGACGCCGAGATAACAGGGAAGATGGACAAGACATTGAAGGCCTGCGACTGTTAGACCAACCCAAGCAATAAATGTTACATTGCAACAACCAATGGGAACGAAATGGAAGAGAAGAGAAATGCCATACCATAAGCGTGAAAAAACGGCAAAACACTCAAAATCCGATCACGATCCCATCTCATCAACTTTCCCTCCCTTGAAGCTACTTGCATCAAATTCGCCACCACATTCCCATGAGTCAACATAACACCCTTTGGCAGTCCGGTCGTTCCAGAACTATACACCAAATACGCCAAATCCTTCCCCGGGTCTACTTCCACCCTCTTCTCACTCTCCCTCCCCTCGTTTCCCATAAAAATATCCCGAATCCCCCTCTCCCCCTCGGGAACCTCATCACCCTGCACCAAAATCTCAATACTCCTCCCAGCTCCCTCATTCTCAATTTCCTCCACGCATTCCCTTGCCCTTCCCACCAACTCCCCCGTCGTGACAACAACCTTCGCCCCACAATCTCTCAAATGGTGCGTCAACTCCCGCTTCGTATATACCGGATTAGCAGGACTGACAATGCCACCTATATAATGCGTTCCCCACATAGCAATAGGAGTATCGATATTATTTTCCGAGAAAAGAGCCAGGACATCGCCTTTCTGAAAAAAGCAATGGTGGCGGAGACCGAGGCCAAAGGAGATGGTTTGGGATCTGATGGAGGAGTATGTGTGTGAAGAGGTGGAAGAGGTATAAAGGACTGAAAGTTATTGAATTTCGTATCAGTTTCTGCATATTAGAAAAATAAAATCAAAGAAGAGAACACACCTTGATCATCCGAAAACAATTTGTCCTCCCGTTCAAAAAATGTACTCCAGAGATCCGTCTCCGGAATTCCGATCTCTTCATAGAAACCCAACATCCTATCTTCTCTCAGAAGTATACTCAACTTCTCACCCCTCACCCAACTATAACAATATCCCTACAAACGACCCGGATACCAACCTCGGCGAGATGATTAGCGATATGGAACCGATGCAAACCCGAGAAGATTTCTCCAAAATTGCTTCCCGACTTCCACCAGCGCAAACACACCGAATGCAGAAAATTCCTCAAAGGTAAACCCTCCCCCGAAATGATTCCCCTCCTAGCCGAATTTTCAGACCCCCTTTTCAGTACCTACTAATCTCAATACCGATACCAATAAGTTACCAATATGAATATCAACAAATCACCCAATCCTCACTCCAATCATCGCTTTCCCTCTCCACCCCTTATCAAATTTCCAACTATTCAATCTGATGCAATCCAAACCGATTCAATCACGACCAGCTCTCCAAGAAATCTCAATATCTCAATATCTCAATATCTCAATACACATACCCAAACCAAAGCAAGTTCCCAGCAAAGTTCCAAACCAAACTTCACCAAACCTTTACCGAAAGTTCAAAAAAAAAATCAAACACCAAAAATCCTTCCAAGTTCCCACCCCCCCCAAACCTATATACGTAAAATCCTCACCACTATCCCACCCACCCCGCAGAATGACAAATCCAAATCCAAATCCAGACCCCCCCCCTCCCATACCAAGCCGCAAGCCGCAAGCCGCAAGTCCCAGCCATCCCAAGCCCCACGCACGCTACTAATCACCCCGCATCCCCGCATCCCCATTACCCCAATCCTAACCCCAACCCCGGACCAAAGGCTGCCTACCTGCCTACCCGCCTGCCGAGACATTCCCACTCGTCTCTCCATGATTACAAGCTACAATCCACAATCCACAAACTACCCAAGCGCCCAACAAGTACCCTAACTAAACCCAAGGAACGAACAAGCAGGATACAACAATCATCGCCTCAAACCATCGTACCTCTACTGTTTACTCAATTACCGATACTACGATACGAGTACCGTAGATACTCATTAAATACACACCAAGTCTAACTATCCCACATCTGCGGTTCTACTCGTACTACGCACTCCGTTTCTTGAAGCCGAGTTATAGATAGCATAGCTAGCCTAGATATAACCAGTTTGTAGCTAAATGCAGTATTGATATCTCCATAGCCCCTCTCCTATCAATTTTCTACACTCTACCTCCATTCACAAGTACGAAGTCAGAAGAGAAACTAGCCGCTCTCCTTAGAATCACACCAAGAACCAGACAATAGTATAATCGACACATAGAAATTCCTAATATCTTAACAAAAAGCCAAAAAAAAACGTTGGGTATATATACTACTTTTCATCGCAACCATACACATTAATCATCCATATCATCCATCACTCCCAAAATCATGGGACACCGTAAATTGAATCCATAATAAACACCCCTCACAGTCTCAAGACCCAAATATCCCACCAAATAACCTTTCCCTATAATCCAGCCAACGAAAAATCCTAAGAGGTCAACGGCCTAAAAGCGCTAATTCCACCCATTAGTTAATCCAGCCGGGACCAATATATTAAAGTTCTTTCATCCATTCCCAAGCGCCAATGCTCTGTCCCTGAATTTCGAACAAGACGAGGTGATTCAAATCACATAACCGTCGTGATAATCGTGCATGTGTGTCGAACACGTGTAATAATGCCACAAAAGTTCGTGGTTCTAACAAAACAAAAGACAGAAGCTTTAAAAGTCACAAAGCTTCACTCGAAAACAGCTTCCAGGCCGAGAGTTGGAGACTTTGTTGATTGAGGCCACGATATCGGTGGCATGGCTGCAAATTGCACACCATCTGTATTAGTGAGCTTCTTTCGCTCCACCTCTTCGACCAAGTACCACCTCCGTGTGAGCCGTGATTTTCTTTCTATAAACAGTGTCATTATTCCTTCTTCTTCTCTGCTATGCATCTCCTCTAGAACCTCCAACTCTTGATTCTGTTTGACCATTAGATTGTTAAGTTCTTCGTCCTGTCGAATGATTAAGTTTTCCATTTGTTTTGCTTGCTTGTCCCGCATGACGTTGATCCTGCTCTGATGTAAACGGCCCAGGTCGTCCCGAATGTTGTATTGCTGTCCAAGCTCTCTAAGATCTTTCTCGGTAACGACTCTTTGCCCATCATAACCACTAGAACTTCTACCAAGTCCATTGCAATAAGCTTCCATGTGCTTTAAACGGATTTGCACACTTCTTTCGCTCTGCTTTAAAGTGGCTCTCAGCTCCATCTCAGCAGCGACTTGCCTATCTTCTAGATGCGTTGAGGTTCTTTGATGGCGTTCTTTCATTTTCGTCGAGAGCTCACCGTAGCGATCCAGAATATCAATTTTAGCTCGGCCGTGCCGCGTCCACATGATCCATTTCATTTTTCTCTCGAAGGCGCAAAATCGGTCTCGTTCATTGATTTGACAAGCCCGAAGGGCATTCAACGTGGCATTGTTTCTGGTCCGTTCTACGGCTGCTGCACGTTCCTCCGCTTCTATCTTTTCTGCTTCTTCCCTAGCCAAATTTTCCTTCTCCTCTTCTGCAATTCGCTGCTCTTCTTCGAGACGTCGGCGTTCGAGCATTTCCTCGCCATTACAATAATTTGGACAGCCAACCGAGGGATCCCAGACAGCCCCACATATGTAACAGAATTGGGCTTTACACCGGCAAGTTATATGACTGCAACCTTGAGATAATTCTACCAGAGTTCTACATTTGTAACAGCGACGCCATCCCGCACTCTTCGCCATTCTCAGAACTGACTCTAGCTCGTAATCTTCAGGACAATCTTGGCCGACCGGATGTGCCGCACGCTTGCATATCGAACAAGCTTTATCTCCACAAGTTCGACAAACTACTTCAAATGGTTGCTTGGGATCAATTTTGCCGAGTGTCGGAATGAATTCACCGCAAGAGGTATTGGGGCAGAAAATCCTGGCTTCCCATGGCGTACTAAATTGTACAACACTTTTCATGAACAAGCTCTGTTCTTCTTTATCCAGGACCGATTTGATTGTGTTTCCTGGTATAGCTTGGCTGCAACATCTGGGTGGCATCTTCGATTCTTCTTTGCAGCCTTGGATGGCCAGAACTCGAAGGCATTTTTCGCAATAATTGTGAGCACATGGAAGCGTACGCAACGTGCTAGAATTCTTGAACTCTTCCCGGCAACAAATACAAGAGCTAAATAATCAGCGTTTTCCTTTCGACTTTTTGTCTTTGCGAATATACACTCACATTACTTGTTCCCCAAATGTTCTAGGCTTACGGCGGAAGCGGGTTTTGATTCCATTCTTGATGCTGGCATAAGAGCGTTTCGAAGATACCGAAAAAAGGGATGGTGCTGATTCTGGGGAACTGGCAGGTATCGGCGGAAGCAATGGAATCTTATTTTGAGCATCGATTTGCTTTACAAATTTCTCGTAATCGTGAAATGAAAAGCTCCTCCTTGCCGCAGGTCTCTTCCATGGCTGTGATAATGATGAAACGTCCAATTGTTCATTCGACGATCTCGAAGTTAATCCTGTAGAATCGCTTTCTTGAGATAAGGACGAGTCGGTATGTGTGTGATGCGATTGATCGAAAGGGGATTCGCATGGAGGACTCTCGATTATTTCGTCTGCGGAAGGTCCCGTTATCGAAATTCCCAAGTTTTCTGCCTCTTTGTTCAATCTTTCGTCGAATTGTATTTCCGTCTGTATTGGCCCGTCCAACTGTAACACCTCTCGGAAATAGTCATCGTCATTGTATTCGATAGGCTGTGCAGCCTCGTGTTGTATGTCAAGATGAGATCTGGCGCGCAACGCTGGTAACATTGTCGAAAACCCTTCTCTCTCAACGCGAAGGCAATTTCTGGTTCTGCGGTCGACACTCATACATATCTAAGGTTGAACGGATGGATTGAGATGTGGGACGACTGATATAAAACCGGATGACCCGTCGAGTTAGGTTTGGGCGACAGACAGCAAGGGTCAATCAATGACTGATGGACCAAGCAAGGCGGGAAAAGCCAATTTGACTTAAGAGCTATTCGGAGAATTGTTTGCAAGGAATAAAGTGGTACGGGTCTTACAAATTGCGAGGGAGTATTATTATAGTAGTGAGTAGTAGTGTCTGATAACAAAAATCTTTTTCTTCCTTTCTAATGGAGTTAGCAACAACAAGCAAACATGAAGAGATTGTGTTAAGGAATCTCCCAAAGTTAGACAATGGACCAAACGATTTTAGGGTGGTGGTAGGATGAGAAGAAAACGATGAAGGTTTGGCTTCCAAGCTTTAAACGATGAAGGGGCAGATGCAGATGCAGATACAGATACAGATACATGCATACATGCTAATCCGTCAACGCCGCCAATCGCCCGACTGCAGGAATAATAAGAAGAAGAAGAACTGCTAATTGGGCAAGACCACGAATCGCAT
The DNA here is from genome assembly GCA_019395245.1 of Botrytis pseudocinerea. Lineage (NCBI taxonomy): Eukaryota > Fungi > Ascomycota > Leotiomycetes > Helotiales > Sclerotiniaceae > Botrytis > Botrytis pseudocinerea. The sequence goes on from JAHXJK010000018.1 coordinate 256,953, forward strand.
ATGTTTACTGGCAGGCGCCTCTTGCTTGTCTGGAAGGAACACGTCCAGATGATTCATTAATGACACTACCTCAACGACCAAAGAATTAGACATAAGCGCAGCATTGTGCTACTATTAATGCAGTTTCTAGTTTCTGCACTCCACCTTCCTAGTCACACTGTTTTGTCTTATTCCTTCTAGACAAACTACTGAGCTCCTGGATAGACGCAGCAAAGAAAAACTCTCTCTCAAGGAAAGTGCGTCCCATGTTATATCCGTTCTCACTGTGCAGTCAGTAGCCATAATTTGTGCGTGAACTCCCTCTCTGGGTTGGCGTATGGGACGGACATTCTATCAGATGAGCTCTGGACTACAGACGATCTAGTTCAACCAACCACATCATCCAGGAACAACACACACCTTGTTCGCTCACCGCATTAACCCTTCGAACCACAATGTTCGGGCTTTAGAGGAGTCGGCTGCACACTCACTCTGTACCAGCCTCGAGCTAATTCTCAACCGGAGGGTTTGTCGCGAATCGATGGTGATATTAGTTATTTTCGACTCACTAATCGCCCAGAGACAATTTATATAGCGGGTATTGTATGTATTGATGTAACTATCTACGATGTACAACACTAGCCAACGAAAATTCTCCGATCGATCGGGACATATAAACCCCTCTATAGAACACCCGTCCCCGTAACTACTTTATAAAGTTCAAATCCGTTCTCAATTCCAAATTCAAGAAAGTTGAAGCACGCCTTGTTCTACGAGTAACATATCTATACATTCATCATCTATCACCCGTGATATCTGCATCATGTTACCAGCAATCCTGTCTACCACTTTGCCAATCATGCGAGTAGGGCCTCTCACTATTGTTTCAGGAATAATTACAGGTGGCGGTCAAACAACAACACAATCATGGAGCGTTCAGACAGAAGTGCACAGCAATCGAAAATTAGAGGGGCTTTATGATATACATTAGAGGCGTTTTTGATCAGCATGGCGCAACATATGTCCTCTTACAACGGCATAGCATGGCGCTATTCGCTACATCCAGCAATGTCACAAGCGGATGATTGAACTAAAAAATGGCACGTTCCCCAGATCTGCACGGCCGTTTGCTTTGACAAATGAACCAACCGAGCTAGACGATCTGAACGATTTTACCGAGGCTTACACAGTTCGACGATCATGGCTAACAAGAGTGTGCTCCGATGTAATCTCGATTGAAAAATGTGACAACGGCACTTATATTTCTACAAGGCTTGAAGGCGTCTTGCGAATTGAAGGGAGTATACATGTAGATCTAGATGGTTAAATGAGTATTATATTTGAAATTTCCCCCTATTATAGCATACGAGCAGCAAAAGAAATTCGCTTGCAGGCTCAGGTGTTCACCTTGCCCAATGTGAGACGTTCATCCTACCTAGGTATGGTAGGGACATCAATCAATACCGCGAGGTTGGTAAATCTAGTTGACGTGACCACCACCTCTCCTCATCGTCATACCAGCATAGGTGACGATGATGCGTTTGTTCTTCTGTTTACAAAACAAGTTTTAACTTTTACCTCTCCCGTTTGCTAGGGGCGTTGATATGAGATGTGTGTAATGCTTCCACGGCAGGAATGATCAAACTTTCAATCTCAAGCTCAGGTTCCCCATCAGGTAGCTCATTCGGATCAAGAGGCTCATCGTCTATCTCTCCTCCTCTCGCGGCAGCACCTACTAGATCTTGTACCCCACTGATTGTCCTCTTTCTTTTGCTCCTGGGAACTCTGATCCATTGATCTTTGCTACCGGGTGCTACGAAAACAACTTCCCATTTCCTAGTGGCAAGTAAATTTCCAATAACCAAATGATGCTGGTAGCGGTCCAAGGAGTATTTCGCCTTGTGAACCAAAATTGCGGGATCAGTTTCAAGCTTGAAAGAAACAATCATGCCTTCAGGAGCCCAGCCATCCACTAGATTTTTCAGGAACTTAGGTACAGGGTCCAAATCGACAATTAGACGCTTGCTCCTTGGTACCGCTGGAGAGGAATCAAAATTATCAAAAGCTTCCTCGTCTTCCCCGTTCCCCTTCTCTTCACTTCCCTTATCGGGTGTGTTTGTATCCGTTGCATTTGTAGATTGTATTTTGTGTTCCACCATGCGTTCTGGGGGTACGAAGAAATCCGACACAGCCGCAGCCAAATACAATAACCCGCGAGGACCTAGCGGGCGCATGAGTTGCGCAATCGCTCGAAGTATGAACATGTAATCTGTAATGGTCGTAAAAGGTAGCGTCAAAAGTAGATTCTTCGACTTGGCCGCATTATACTGTCTAAGGACCTTCAACATCTTCTCGCGGTATTCATCATTTGCGACCACGCTTCCATCAGGGCCTTCGTGAAGGAAATCGAGAAAACAATCCGTAGCATGACTATAGTGACGGGAATATGGTTGAAGACTGAATTGACGGTGGAGAAAGATAACCGCGTAGCCTGCTTCCAGAAAATATTCAGCAGAAGTAGCACCACGCGTTCCTGCACTGAAATTGTCTATAAATCGCACCGTCTGTCGCTCTAAAGGGACAGTCGTTCCTCCTGATGTAACCAAAACCACACGCCTGCCAGCAGCTGCGTGGAAATTGATGAATTCTGCGGCAAGAGACGTATGTTTTTCAAGGGTAGCCGGTGGAGGGTACTCTGAAAAGTAGTCTCGTTCTGCGATTTCCGCAGTGTTGTCTCGTGCCAAACCCGGCATTGAGCTAGATGTCGACATGGTATCTTGTGAGCTAGAGGAGAAGATTGAGGAGGTCGGTGATGAAGGTCGCGAACTTGGGAGGTTGAAGGAAAGTGTGAAGGTCGAGCTTGATGGTGGGGTTGATATTACTTTTGGGGATGTTGCTGCGGAGTTCGCGAGCCCCAGTTCAGAAGCATCGCCAATTGATGTTGTAAGCTGCGACGACATTTTATCAGTATCCTGTTGACTACCAACAAATCTCTTGGAAGCGTACTGGCGACTTACCTTTATAACACTGATTTACAGATAATTTGAAACTCCGGCGCTTTCGTCTTGACCTCGGTCGCTGACGGTTGTATCGGAAGTCTGTTCTAGGAATCCGGGCGTCCGGATAGAGGACCCATGTGAGAGTGAATACCTTTGTTTCGTAGGAAGATCATCCCTACATGTTAACAATACTAATTTTGCAAGCCAAAAGGGCAATTTTCTAAAATTTAACAATCGTGGAAAGCTGACGATGCCGAGGTTGTACGCAACTTTGGCGTTGGCGAAGGTTTGCGTGGATGAAGCTGTGATTACCATTGGGCTTCAGATATCTGCAATAGTCGGCCTGAAAGTTTATGAACACAACGTCTCATGTCTTTGCATGTCGATGAGAGAAATTGGTGCAACTCATGATACAAGAAATTTTCGTGAGGCGTTCAGGTCCTTCCTACTCAGCTCCGGCTGACAGGCGGGTCTAGGATGGTCGAGATAGTTGTTTAGATGCCATTCTAGATGACCAGCAGCACACATTGTTGTGTGACAAGTAGCTCGAAATCTCACATCATCAGAGAGTTCCTTTGGTGAAACATCCAAGGCATTTATTGTGTGAACGTAGTTGCGGCATTGCTATCAATAAGCTCATTTCTATTTTCATACTTGCGTAGCTAATCATAGATACCATTCCTCGCCCCCACCTTCAGCCCTCTCATTGTCAATCTATAATACATGTCTATTCTACAACTTTTACATATAATCGCATTTGTCGCCCGTCTTATCCTTCCACCAGTTAGTAATTGCCCTCACTAATTCTCCAAGCTCTTAATGGTAGAGCTTGTAATTTCAGAGCTGCTGGTTTGATGTATCCCCAAAATGTTACAGCTCCAAAAATGATACAAATAATGTTCACAACATAGTATCCATCCCTCTCAATGTCACAAACGCCTCCTCCAGACAGACATCGATCTTTCTCGGCAGCCAAGGCGCAGGAGAAGGTAGATGTGATGAGAGGCCCCTTGAGATCAGCAGCAAGTGTATAATCAGACCCCGGCGGAATACATGTTGCAGTTGTGAAGTAATCAACAAGCTTGAGGACGAAGAAACGAGGGAATGTACCGCCCAAGTTAGAAACGCTGTTTGCCTTTAGTGAATTGAAAATTTAATTTGGGAATAGGGGTACTTACGTAGCGAGTAATGTCATATAAGTTCCACCAATGACAGGATCCGCAATCCTGGCATGGAAGGCTGAGATGGCCACAAACATAACAGTATTGGTAAATGTCGAGAAAATGTGTTCCGCAATAACAACAAGTAGATACCAAGTATCAACTCCGTTCGCGGGAAAGATGACAACCGTGATTTGGGCAATAACAGCAGCGATCAAACGGCCAACGAATCCCCAACACCACAGACGTAAAGGTGTGTAGGATGTCGACCATTTTCCGGCGTAGTATCCCAACCCAATCTCAAAAGGGAAGTCAATAAGAACTGTCAAAGCCATATCTTCTTGACTAAATCCCTTGTCTATGAGTTTGAGGTTTGTAACTCCATCATTAGCTTGGAAACCAATCTTCGCAATCAAGTGGATAATAATGATCGTTTGGATGTTCTTGAGCTTGAGAACTCCCCACATAACCTTGTAGACATCCCAGATTCCATCCTCGTTCTTGGTCTTCTCTTCACGCTTCAAAAGTGCGAGGCCGAGAGTAACAATTATGTATGTCCAACCCCAGAATGTGAGGTATCCCCCCAAAGTCATAACTCCTTCGTCAAGGGGAGTCTTTCGGAACCATTTGTTGGCAAAATCTGGGGCATTGAAAGCTAAGAAGACTGTGAAGGACATGAATTGTCCAGCTGTCAATCCTACGGTCTGGGCGGTCGATGCATATGAAATGTTTCCCGGTGACAATAAGGTTAAAGCCCATCCATCAACTGCGATGTCTTGGGTGGCGCACGTAAATACCAAAAAGAACCACCATCCAGTGAACCCCCAGATTCCTGCCCCATCATTTGCTCCAGCTGTGATCATCATCTCCTTAATCTGAGAACCCAACCATATCATTCCTAATCCCGACAGCATTTGAATTGGCATGATCCAACTCTTTCTCCTTCCTACTTTAGGACTCCATATCGCATCCACTATTGGACTCCAGAGGAGCTTCAGAGAGTATGGATATGAAGCTAAGCTGAAAACCCCCAAAGCGCTGTACGACATATGTGGTTTGAGTAGAAAGGGGACTGAGCCTGTCGCGAGACCCATTGGAACACCCTGCAAGAAATATAATAGGACTAGAAGGAGAAAGTTCCGTTTGTCTTGCATTGGCAATTCGGAGAATCCATGGTTGTTGAGGATAGGAGTCTTCGGTATAGGATCATCCAATGTAAAAGACTCGCGCGACATGAGATTCGCAGTCACTATAGGAGACTCGAGGTTCGCATTTTTGCGCCGGTACTCGACATTGCCATTCATACTGCCCTTTTGTGATTGAGAGTCTTCGCCTCTTGTGGCAGAGGAAGAGCCAAGTGGCTCTGGAGCTTTGCCTTTACGAGAGCGAGTACCCATAGAATCCGTTTCAATAGCCTCCTCCTCGTCTTCGTCTGTAGAATCTTGATCCCCGAGTAGATGTTTCGAGTCTTCTGCCTGTGTTGCGCCGTGTAAACTCGAATGGGGTTTGGATTTAGAATCGGATTTGGAAGAAATGTTTCTGTGGCGTGGAGTAGCGGTTGATAAATCGTCTAGCTCTTGCGCGTACGGGAATTGAGGATCGTGATGTACAGGCAGATGAGTGTGTCGTGGATTATCTGAAGTAGATTGCGAAGTTGATGAAGGAAGTGTATCACCCAATGGAGTAGGCATCCATATAGTCTCGTGAATTGAGAATACTCCAGAGGTCTTGTTGGCCTCCAAAGTGTCCTCTTTAAATTTACTCGAAGCTTTTAAATCCTTAGTGGTACTAGTCGTTTGTACGAGATAGTGGATTGATTAAATGATTTGATGACTCAAGATCCCATTCCTGCGGCGAAAGAACGACTACTGGCTCCCTTATATTGTAGATAACACGCAGGCTTCAAGGCTCGTGTTTTCGGTGCTTCTGAAACGAAATGTGGCTTCTTCGGCGAACAACGCCGCTGAGGGACTGTTGTTCGGCGTACAAAGAATGTGGAATGTCAAAGAGGTGCACGGGAAGGGAGGAAAGAAGGGGCGAAATGCAACCATATCGACAGATGTAGAATTTATCACTGCTTGGGCAGACGCATACATAAATACATAAATGCATACACACACATACACACACACATACACACACACATACACACATAAAGGGATTGGGAAGAGGTCGAGGCTGCACATTGAGGCTTATCCAAGGCCCCATGGCATGGAACACGTGAAATGGCGATGAAGTGACATGCGACGCGACAAACATGAAAATCAACATCAAAACATCAGCAAAGATATCGCGTACAGAGTGGGAAAGAAACACATTTTTGAACCCTGATCCAATACATTGATACCTCCAGCACAAATCATGAGAAGTTCACGCTCTTCTCCACAATCTGTGGGCTTCAATTCAAACTCAAACATGGACACAACAGATGAAATCATCAGTCCTGAAGACGCGGCCGGCATAGAATTGGATAATGAAATAGCTTCACTACAGGAACAGAGTGAATCGCATTGCCCCATTTTGCTTCGACCATGACACATAGCTAATCAATTCATAGTCGCGTTATTCAAAGATCAACGTCGTCTTCAAACGGCTACTATCCTTTCTTCTCAAGCTTCAAAATCCATTTTGTCGAATTTGCGAAAGTCTTCCTCCAAAACGAAATCCACCCAATTTGCTACCCCTACAGACTCCGATCCACTGCTTGCGACTTCCGCGGCTCAAACAACTCACAATCTCGAGAATCTATATCGCGCATGCGCATCAATCACATCCTTCCAAATCCAAGATCCGGACCCGAATGCTGTAGACAATGGACATGTGTTGGGACTTCGAATCGATGCCAGCAGTTCTGGAAAGTTTGTTCGGCCTTATTATATAATGTTAAATAAACCATATTCAGGATCCGCAGCACTGAGAATACATCGACACACAGTCCCTCCATGTATTCCTTTGGCCAGTCTAGCCACGAAATACTTGCCTGCTCCTAGAGTCGCCGAGGGCATTGTCAAAGAGAAACAACAAGATTTAACTTCGTTTGTACGGAAATTACGGCGAGAGATTACAGGTTATCATTTACGTGTGGCATCCATCAAGCATTTACGCAAAGAATTCTCTTTGGATGAGAAACTAAGCAGGAAAGGAAAAGAAAAGGAGCGGGAGATAGCAGATATCAGTGCTGCTGATGCAGAGGCGAAGCAGGTGAGGATTGAGTGGATAGATGGTAAGGTTGGTAGATGCTTTGTAGGGACGAATGGAGAAGTCGTCAAATGCGTCATAATCGGAGAGGATGGGCGTGATCGTGAGACGGAACGAAGGGTCTTGGGCGGCGATAAAAGAATGGAGGGAATTGCGGACAGATTAATGGAGGGTATCTATTAAGAGTTTCAATTTGAGGTTGACGATCGGGAGTTGGTAGTTGAGGAGTTTGTTGTTTATTGTTTACAAATACCCCGGGACTCAAACGGCTCTGCACCACGGCATTCATTTATTTTCATCATAACTGTTTCTTCCGCCCAAAATCAAATGTGATCAGTCGCGTTCAATGAAGGGCATATTGCTAAACTAAAATCCAGATAAGATAGGTACTTGTCAACTAAGAGAGAGAAACGGGCTTAGAAGCCAGCCTACTGATTCCGTGCAACAGATAAAACGAAGGGAACTTGGTGAACCTCGGAGTCTCTCTGAGAGATTCTAGAGGTCACGAAGACTTTGGAGGTCTCTCTTGTGTTATGCAGCTAATAGAATTGCAGTTCACTCACCATATGCTTCATTTTTCCCTAGCTATTGTGGTCATCGCCATTCCATCATTGTCGGTCTGGCGACGCTGGACCCTCCGACTAATAATAGTCCGCTCCTGTAGCAGGATCTATTTCCTATTCATACTATATGTCTCCAAGCTTCAGTTGAAGCCACTTTCAGTGGCGTCAGCTTCACGAAATTAAGTTCATCAAGTATCAAGCCTTTCAGCGTCCTTGGCAGCACCCTTTCCTCACGTTCCGTATGGTTAAGCACTTGCACCTTCGCAAAAGGTGTCAAGTCTTCAATGGCAGCAAATAAAGCCCAGTAAGATGTTCCATTCATGTTGACCTGGAACGAATCAGCTGTCCCTCTGATGGACTCAAATTCAGAATCGATTGAGTTTAATCTATATCGAGGTCGCTGCGATAATAGGCGGGAAGTCGAGTCATCTGATAATCTATTGGAGGAACTGAATGGCTGTGTGACCCATCTTTTCTAGCTCACAATGGGTGACTATCGAGGACAGTGGTTGAGCATTACTGCAAACCTCCAACAAGTAATGTGGATACAACTATCATTGTTTCCATGACTACAACCCCGCTTGTAGAAATCTCAACAGAATGGTCAGACGCTACCTTGAGGGTTTTATCAAATTTATCAATCAACACTAGCCAGTCCACTTTCTATTACTTTTCTGAGCTCAATAATACGGCAGAGTATGTCTGACAGCGAGGGATCCAGCCTTGAGACCGCCGCTATATGTTATTACACGCGACCAACCCATCTTCGTGGTCATGGACATGATCATTCGATATTCTTTAACAAATATGGCAATGACCAACAACTCTGGTCTGACCTTTTTACTTGCTGAGATTGACCCGAACAGTTCTGAACACCTCAGAGGTGCAAACTACAGTGGTACTTCAAAGGCTCTTCTTGAAAACCGTCTTTATGCCATTGAATACGCGCGCCCAAGTAGATGGACCGCGTTTTCTACATCTACAGTATGTCCTGAATACTGAGAAAGTAGTGAAAGTGGTTCTCCAATCAGTGCCTCGATTTATGGTATCACAGCACAACTCAGCGCCCTGTAACACATTGTTAGCGAAGCTTCTTCTGATCCAACTTCAATAAATTGACTGTTATTGATGTGAGTCAGACTTCAACTTCACAGATGAGCACATAGTTAGATGGGGCTTATAGCAACTAAATGATGTTTTCGCTAAATATTGAAACAGCAGGCAGTCAGCTCCGCACTCGCGCCCACAGCCGAACGATAATCATCAATCAGAGCACCACCACACGTATTAGGCTGTCAGTGCATCATCCTTCTTTGCTTCGGTTTCAGGTTCTATGGGCCGAAGGACAAGCTAAGGTCGATGGATGAACTCGAATTTAAAGTCACGTGATCATTTATCTACTCATCCAATCATTTAAGCCCAATCTGAACATAATCCATCAGGTTCTCCATCAACGCCACCTTTGACTTTGATTCTGAAACACTCACCACAATTCATGGCTCATATTTAAGTCTTCACTCTCATCCTGTGATGCGCGCGGGTAAAAAGTACTGGATTTGCTCCACTTTCCGTCTAATTCCTTCTATTTTCAACAAGGAAGAGGCCTTGCAGAGGTCCAAGCTCTACATGGCTTACTTCTGCGGCAAGGTTAATTTAAAGAAAAGCCAAAATTCTACTACACATCGTGCCTTGAGATCCTACGTATAGCTCACTCCAAGTTCAAAGTTCGACCATTCGTATGCTTCAACCATTAGGAACCCTCCATTTGAGTTCAGATCCATTCCATCAATGAGTTGCCTCGAATTCTCCACTCTCAAGCGAGTAAAGATTCAAGCTCAAAGTTCACGCTTGAATGACTACAAGGATAGGGGCGAAGAATGCAATCAGCCTTGTCTATTTATGAATCCTGTTGGTAAGGGAAAAACTGCCGGCAGGCCTTTCACAAGGCATTGCCCCCAATGATCAATGTATTATTTGTATTGGCCTTGTCTATCTGAAAAACGTAGTTCATACTTCCATTCTCCACTCTTGTGATAATGACAGGAACAAACCCATCACTACGCGCCGTATGAATGGATTCCGGTCAACGACCTCGGTATGATCTATAATCGCAGTTCTAAGAAGTAGCTCTTCGCGCGTATGAAACTGGTTCATACACTTTAATGACTTTGGAACCTTGAATCGTTTCTGCTTTAATTTGTCTTTTCTTGCTGCTTAGAATTTGGCCGTCACTTTCTCTACACATAATTCACACTCCTATACACGGCCGTCTTGAAGGCCAATCTTAACATGGATAAAACAACTTCTACCTTGCCGTCAATTACATCAGCAGCCAATACTATAATGTCAACAATTACGAGAGAAACCGCTGTGTCTGATACAGAATCTACAACTTCATCGCCATCCGGGACCAGCCAAAATGCAACAACAGACTACCCCTCTCTCAATATTGCTATAGGAGTCGGGATCGGAGTCGGGATCGGATTGGTTCTTCTGATAATTGCATGTGTCCCCTTGTTTAAATGGTGGAAACGACGCCGACAGGCTGCTCATGGGCAATTTCAATATAATCATCAAGCGCCATCACATCAGTTTCAAAATCAATACCATAATCAATTTCAGGTCTATCATCAGTCACCTCGAGATATACAAGCTCCTTATTTTTATCCGGAGGCAGCTGGCACGAATCGAGCTTCTGCGAATGGATGTCCGCCCGGATTTCATCTAGAAAGGGCAGATAGTACTTTCCAAACTCCAGCTACTAGTCTATCAAATTCTTATCCAGAGAGCGCCGATAGTGCGTATCGAAATACTTCGAATAGATATACCCCAAACTATTTTCCAGAGGCAGTTGGAGTGAACCAGATTCTTACAAATGGACTTCCGCCAAACTATTTATCTGGAGCAATTGGAACGAATCATGATTCTGCGAGTAGCCCTCCACCAAACTATTCTTTGGAGGCAATTGGAGCGAATCAGAATTCTGCGGTTAGAGGTCATTCCACTCTTTATCTACAGAGCGCCGAAAGAACCTATCAAAGTCCTATGAATAGACGTACGGCTATATTTGAAATGAGTGACAAGAGACAGACGGATTCGTGGGTTAAAGAGATGATGATAGCTAATCAGGAAGAGCTATGGATGGAATCCCCCATACGGTAGGATAACTGAGGATATCTCTCGTTCCACCGAGGGCGAGAAGGTGGGTTTGAATAGACTGCTGTTGTATATATCATATTTCTTTTGTCTTTACTACTGCGAAATTGTAATGCATACATTTAGCGAAGGGTTGGGGAGTTGGGATATTTATTCGCGAAGAGGGAAATTGTTTGTGGGAAAGAGGGGATATAGATGGATGAGATGAGATACCCAGGGATGTTTAAAGATATTAGAATTCAATCACATTTAAAACCTTCATAAGCACTCTTTTATGTTGCTTTTTTTGACTCGCATGCCTCTAGATATAGAATGGTTTACAGGGCGCAATATCGGTGTTACATTATATCTATGTATGGAAACTCTCGACGGATAGAAAAACCATATTCTTCCATTCGAAAATTCATTAAAAAACAGAGTGTTAAAGTTAGCTCTGCAGCATCATTCCTAGTTCCCTTACATTTTCACATTCCTATTACATATTCTAACACACACGTGTCTCCCAACCTCAACCTCATCCCCAACCCCATCAGTGAACCCCAACTAAAGATCCGGTATTACATGTATGATACACTCTTCTCGAAATCACTAGACGGATCGATTATATATATTCTCGATCTAAGAGATACCTTGTCGTGCATCTTCTTCGCGATCTCATGCACGTGGGGGGAGGGGGGTGGGAAATTTTTTCTTCCACGGGGTTTCATGGGGAGTTCGGAGTAGAAATGTAGGATTTTATAACAATGTGTATTTTCTGTATATCCCAAGCTAAGTGTGGGGTTTCAGAAGGGAAAATCAGAAGGGAAAATCAGGTCCTTTGTAAGTTGGGGTGTTCTCTTGTTTATCTTTCTTTCTTTCTTTCTTTCTTTCTTCTGAGGGGGACTTCGGTATCGGTAATTGAAGAAGCATGTAAGTTATGATGTTCATAAGCAGTGACTGACTATCTATCTATGATTCAGGTTCTGGCTGGTGTTTGTTTGAGTTTTTTTCTTTCTTTTTTTTTTTTGAGAAATATTATTTTATGGTGTGGTGTTGAATGGTGTGGTATTTGGAGAAGAAGAAATCTAATATTCTGTAAGGATTGGATGATGCATATGCATATCTATCTACGAAGCTGGAGATGGAAAATTCGGTAGAGCTCACAGTGTTTAGATTCTTGAGAGGATAAATATCGGAGATTGGGTGAGGTAAGTTAAGTGAGGAAAATACGGTAGGGGTTATCTATAGTGTTTTACTTGCATATTCTATGTGTGTGGAATCAGACTGATAGTCTTTTTAGGGCTGTGTGAGTTAGGTATGTATGTGTGTGTGTATGGATGTAGGCATAGCATCGAGAAATGTGAACAAGGTGTTTGTTTACTTGCTTGTCTCTCCAACATCTCGATCCAATCCCCTCGCTCCGATACTATACCCGTACCTACGCATGTACGTACCACACTGTGAATGAGTAAGTACCTAGTCAGATATATCTCATTTCCAGCGCTTAGCCCCGGAGACCGGGATAAATGATATCGGAAACTGGGGAGTAGGAAGAGAATGTTTTGGGGTTCGGTTTGAATGTATGTATACGCAGTATGTATGCATGCATATATCGCAAACGTGTTTGTGTATGTGTATATGTATCTGTATGTGTATCTGTGTGCGTGTACATATATCGGGATGAACGGAGTTGATAGACATGTGTGGGGAATGGCTGGATGGATAGAGGGTTTGCCGTGTGTGATGAGGGGCAAAAGAATGAATGAACAAATAAATAGATGGGTGGGTGGATAACATGGAGATTAGGCGGTGACAGGACGTACAGAATGTGTTATGTGAGTACGCTATTGTGTAATTAAACACGGTGCTTCATCGGCAGTGAAAGTTTGTGTGGTTATGGAATGCTACGGAATGTTCGTTTAGGATGTACGTGCAGTTTTTTGTTTGATGGCTTGAGAAATCGTTAGAGGTGTAATGGCGAGAGAATACAAATAATGGTAAAGGTGCTGGAAGTCGGGTGCGGAAATGAAGCTACTGATGAGTTTACTTGGTAGGGCACAATTTATCAAGCATAAAAAGAAGCGTTTGGGGGGGATGATGAAATCAATAAAAAAACCCCCATCAAATCTAGTACCACAACTATCGTTCATCAAGTCATTAACCAACACATCGCGCACGAAGCGAGGTAACACCCGCAGCAAAAATCAGTCCCACATCCCCTTACACGACGTGAAAGAACTCCATAACACGGACACGATGTTTCCAATAGGCGAGTGCGAATATGCATAGGGGGTACAAGCATTGGCGATGGTATTTTGGGAGCGTTAATTTGGGTAGGGCTAGCTGGTGGAAATATGCGGTGTGACGGATGTGGTGCGATGTGGGGTGTGTGGAGGAAAGGAGAGGAAAGGAAGATGGAGAGAAGGAAAGAAGCCGAGTGTGTGCTCGGGTAGGTGCATAGGTGGTTGCGTGGTGGAAGGGTTGGTGTGATGGAAGTGTATGATTGAGTGAAGGAGAATGAGGAGGATAGGTTCTAGTGCTCTGTCTTATTGAGGCTGACTGGGGGTAATGATAAATCTAGCGCGATTTATGCTAATTGAGGATAATCTGAGATATACAAACCTCAAGTCCATGACAATTTTTTTTTAAATTTTTTCTTTAAAAAAAAGGTATTGCGAGACTAAGTACTCAAGAAATGAATGAGAGAGCCATTATTTTACCTCCCTTATCCCTCCCATATCATGATTTGGAAATTTTCAGCGAGCCAGTACCGGGTGTCACTGTAACCCACTTCGCCGCTCACTCCATCTCATCATCGATCTCCACTGAAAGAAGGCGGAATTAAACTTCCAACCGCATGCACAAAGTATTTCGAGGCACTAAAGAGTCTCTTAGTAACACTATCGTAGCACAGCTTAGTATCTTCGCGAATGCGAATGCGGATACCAAGAAGAGTTCAATAATTGAATGAGTTGAACAAGACGCGAAGATTCAACACTTCACCGATTAGACATGTATATAGCCAAGAATACAGCCAAGATAAGCAATCAAGTAAATATCAATTGGTGTCATTAATACTATCAGTGTCAACTACAAGGAAGACATGTAGACTGGAGATCAATTCATCTAACCATTTTGCGCACACCGAGTAGCAAACACCAGGCGACCGCATAGTAAAACAATCAGCCCACTTGTTCATTCTAACAGCGTTAAGATAAACAATTGAGCAATGAGTAAAGAGAAAGAGGAAACAAAAGTAAAGACGAGCAAACAGGCAGCCACCCATCCCAAATTTCTTGCGATCGCAATTCTCACAAAAACCACCCCTCTTTCCGGAAAAACACATAGACATAGACACCACGAACACCTCCGGAACAAACCAACCAACCAACCCTATCCCCATCCATCCATACCCTTACACCACCACATCAAATAGAGCAGAGACAGAAATACATGAAAAGTAGAGCTAACAGATTGTAAACCAGAGTGCTAGCTAGACATAAACTGAAGCCGAAGAAAAGCAGAGGCGGACCAAATGAAACTTGCAAGAGAAAATAGACTGGTCTAGAACAAAATGGGTACGAAGAACGCAAAACGCTTTGAAACAAGGTTGTGGTACAGGAAAGATTTTTTTGGTGTTGTTTGTTAAAATGTTGTATGCGTGCCGATGTCGGTAAAGCTCTCAAGGGTAAAATGTCGCCGCCAGCCTAGGTACCGGTAATTTGCATCAGACGTGTTTCCAACCTGCGACATGATGGGCTGTAGCTACACGATTCTGAATTCGTGAAGTTTCATGGCGTAGAAAGGAGTGGTACAGAATACCTGGTCGCAGTTGTCGGTATTGGTAAAGCAATGCGATATGAGCAATGAAATTCGTGAACATGCAAAGAAAGATGAATTTGAAAAGTCGGAGAAGTCGTAGTCGTATCAGTTCAGTTGTCTGTATCAAGTAGTCGCCATCGTAGACTCATCGACAATAAAAGTTGTTGACGACGAGGAGATTCGGTTATGAATTTTTGTGGGATTTGAGAAAGGGGAACAATGTAAAGAAACGGATGTCTGTGGTTGGCTAATAGTAGCAAATCGGCAAGCTTATGGCGTCCCTGCATGTATTTCATGCAGGTGGCCACATTCTCGTCATGTTCGATTTATGTGGCAAATCGCAACACGGGAACAAGATAGATTTGAGACATTTTCGGATCCTACCACCCAGGTTGTCAGTGGCTTTCTTTCATAACTTTTTTTTTATATCAAACGGCTAGGCATGGAAAATTTCCTTCACCGCACTCAACATCATCCACAAATTCAATTGATGTTTGGTAACAATCTATTTTGTGATATGATAGAGATGACACAATCTTATCCCACATGGCAAAAACGAGAGGAAAACGGGGAAAACGAGGCAAGTGAGGAAAACTTACCAAGGGATCAATTTCCAACTGCTGCCCCACACACCACCAAAAGCCATAGTAAGATTCCATGAGAAAGTTCCAGACAGCGACAAGTTGCGCAATGTGGTGACAGTATATGAGACATGATTATGCCTTCATCGAGCAATTACGACAGGTCTTGAGTTTGCAATATTTACACTCGTAGATGAACCAATGAGGCCCAGAATGACACATCGAGCAAATCCACTGGATGAGTGTAGATTCTGACTTAAGAACATTGAAAGAATGACTGCAGTATGTGGGAACAGCCATTGCGTGAAATATGTGCTGAGCTTTGGGGATGGGTCTGAAGGAATTCTATGGCTGGAAGAATTATCAGTTATCATCTGCAACGACAGTTCGAGGAATAGAACTGTAATAACGAAGGCTATACATACTGATTGGACGCGGAGAAATTTGCTGAGGTAGCAAT
The DNA here is from genome assembly GCA_019395245.1 of Botrytis pseudocinerea. Taxonomy (NCBI): domain Eukaryota; kingdom Fungi; phylum Ascomycota; class Leotiomycetes; order Helotiales; family Sclerotiniaceae; genus Botrytis; species Botrytis pseudocinerea. The sequence goes on from JAHXJK010000018.1 coordinate 272,850, forward strand.
GCTGATAAGTGAAGAAGATTGCAAGAAGCTCTCCAAATTGGAGAACTGAGGTTTGCTGTTGAAGTTGTTGCTCAAGAAGTAGAAGTGGAGCAATGAGAAACTGTGAAGGAAAGCTGAGAGGCCAGCAAAGGACTTCAGCTGCACTGCCAACGACGGAAAAGTATTCACCAAATCGAATTCTATGGGGAACAAAGAATTGTGAAAGTCAACTCCAAATTTCGAAGTTAATTGTTGAAGAAAAATCGACTTGTTGTGTGTTTGATTTGCCAAGCGAAGATAAGTGAATATTGTGCAAAGATTATTGACCCAGTATTGAATATGAAGGAAAATCCAAAAAACAAAAGTCCTCTCCAAACTAGCGGTCACGGTGAGCCTTTTTATATAATGAAGAGTATGAGAGAATATAATCAAGCGTATTCAGATAGATGAAATCGATCGAGTTTTGTCTTGTGTTTTCGGCTTGGCGTTTTTTCTCTGAGTGTACCGTGCAGAGGATGAATCGAATGGCTGAAAGTATAGCCAGCAAAGTAGATAGTTTGTTTGAAAAGTATATAAGAGATAAAGTTTTGTTAAGGAGAAAAGTATAAGTTATTTTAGATGCGTGATGTTGAACGTATAATGAGGCTGCTGTGGACATGAAGTGGGTTTCCAAGCGAGAAAGCTGAGGGTGTTTGATGATATTTGAGGGGACCTATGGCATTGGTGATGAGTACCTCTGGGGCCGTTCTTATTTCAGATAATCGTATGGATTCGATAAAGTTTGCTGAGTTTGCTTGCTTTGCTGGTTTGATTGCGTATCCCTTTTAGGCTTTTTTGAAATGATGTCCTGGAAAAAGATGTACCGCTAAGTATTGCAACAATAGAAATTGCGGCAAGCAAGTCGGAAGTACACTTGAAATGAAGCAGCGCGAAAGGATAATTGCATGTGTTGGTAACGGCTCGGTATATCGTTATTGACGGAGAAGATTTTCAGCTAGTTTACTAATCTGCTAGTCTCCTAGTCTTGTGGCCGTCAACAGGAGAAGGGTCGAGCAAAGAGTTGTAGCCAAAGCAGACAAGGGGTGCAAGTCTCGAGGCAGTAAAACGTCAAAAGAAGGAATTTGAAGTTTACTAGGTCCTTACCGGCCAAGCAATCACATCCGTCCGTTTGTCTGTCTGAAGAAGCAACACTCCGTATATGAGTTACTGGTAGATGATGCCCACTTGGCTAGCTAGCAAGCCATCAGCATTGAAGTTTTTCGGTCCCGGCCGATCTACATCCGTCTGTTCTATATGATCTGTACCGTGGACTGGAAAGAAAAGGTTAAGGGATCCTTGAAGAACAGGGTGTACAGAGCAACGTGCAAATTGCAAATTGCAAAGATACAAGTTATGGCTTTAAACCTTAAATACACGATGGCTTACCTGAAAGGTTATAGTATATGGGTCCATAGGTTCGAGAACACGTTAGTGGGGGTGTAAGGAGAATCTACCGTTGGGCTGAAAGGTGTGTGAGAGAGGGACGATATTGAACCAGGGGAGAGGTTCATGATGGAGAATACTGGGGAGTGTCAAATTTATGGTAAATATGGGCTTGCTCTGTATAATATGGTGGCATAGATACAGATGACCCGAATGCACTTCCTTTCCCATTAGGTTTACTATGAGAGATCACGCCAAAATTCTCAAAAAGGTAGCATCCGTCTATAATACACTTTGTTAATGGGATATTTTTAACCAAAAAAAGTTTAATCCGACAGATGCATCACGATACTATGATACGATGATGAATTTCGCATGGTATGTTATCGTTAACTTTATATATCCATTCATCTGACGCCTTGACTGAAAATAAGCGTTCGGGAGAGGTTTGACATCTAACCGGGGCAATCTTTCTGGGAGGCCCGAGGTATAAATTCAAGATATTTGGGTTTCGCGGAAGACGGAATGGGTTTGGCTTGTGTCTGCCAGGCAGTGTAGAAGAACGCCAATGTTTATTATATCATTCTTAGACGTCAAGAGGTGGACAGGGAGCGAGTTGAGGTACCTGGGTACATAAGATTGAATGGCTGTGTGGTCGTCTTGGGATAAAAAAAGCGAGCGAGAGACAACGATAAACGAAATGGGCATAGCCAGCCTATCAAAATTTCGTGGAGCTGAAGGATGGGACTTGGATGAAAGTAGTAAATGGTCGGAAAGCCATTAATTGCCATCTACTGCTCCCGAATCTCATTCCTTCATTCCAAGATTATCCCCTCCAATTCTTGATTGTGCTAATATCAGGGTACATCGTCGTATTTTAACTAGAAGCATGCCAGTACCGGTATGGTGTTAGTCAGGGTAAAGTGGGGTACGGATCTTCCCTGAGTTGGGTTGCGAAAGCTTGCCGCCGTCTCCCTAACCAGAAATTTGATTATGCGTATTCCTTGAGGTCGATCTCGAATGCCCGTAGAGGGGAAGGAGGGGTTAGAGGTTTGAGTACGCGGCTTGTCAGAGAGTAAAGGACTGTTGTCACGATACACGATCTGACGGCCATGCAGACATGATCATTTGTTGGTTTTGTGAAAGAATCCGTCATCATAACCACACAAGCACATGAGAACTGGGGTCTACAGAGTAGGGGACAGTAGAACCAAATATCACCAAGTCTGGTAAATATGTAGGTCGTTGAAAGCGGTTATGATAACGCTTAGCTTACCTTGCTGCTTACCTGAATATTACAGTGTTCCAACCGTGATGATCAATTTGGAGTTTTTGGCGAAGAAAATTTAAGGTCACAACAAACGACATGTTGCACAAAGCTAGGCCGGATAAATTGCTATGGAAGGACCATGATTCGATCAGGGATGAGAATGGATAAAAAAATCCCGGAGAGACTTTCCTCGTGGCATTTGTTAGGGATGTTGATCAAATTAGCAAGGGTTTTAGGTCCAGGTAAGGATTGGTGTAATCTGCATGGTGAAGGAGTAGATAATTGGTAACCGAGGCCCGTTGAGGATATCAAATTTATCGTTCGTGGACACTATGAGCAATCATCAATGAAGCGGTGCACTAGTGGAACAGCGAAGGAAGGCAACAAAGTGCCAAAAGGAACATGATCTATTAGTTATACTTTCTTGGAATGCATCGAGTGTTTTCTAAATCGATTCCATTCAGGCTCCGGGAAAGCTTGAAGGCGAATGGGGAAGTGGGAAACGAATTATCCTGAAAGATAGTGTGTGTGATACAAATTGTAACACGACAGATGAGATTTCTTGCTATTCAGGTAGGTGGACTAGGTAGACTAGGTGGTCAGAAGTGAGATCAGGTTGACATGATTAACAATGACATGTCTAAGCCATCGAGCATCTTGTCCTGGCTAATTTCATTAGATAGAAGGGGCAGGAGGAGATCGGTAGGGGTGTTTTCAGGAATGTGACCATGCTAGTTGCCATGATGGACCGACCCGTTGTGTAGTCATCACGGATCACTGACTGTGTGTATGTGTGAGCGGCTTCTGAGCAAAACGGCAGGGCTGTAACGGTCTTTTTTTGTCTCTCAGTCATCGCTTTCTTCTGGTACAAACCGAGGTTGGCAGGTTCAAAAGTCGTAATAATTTAAGAAGTTTTCATTTGGTAAAAGTATGTTTAATAAAGGTGTCATTAGCGGACAATTCGGATAGCCTCACATGTAGGATCTCCACTCACTCTAATGATTCGGAGGTTTTGACTAACTCCATCTCCAGGAAATCACGGGAACAAATTGCAATTGGTCCCCATTATTTTCACAATTAAAAGGGACGCATGGGGAGTACCCAGTAGGTGCAGTAGAAAGGTCCCAGCACTGAGGAGTCGGTAAAGAAAGAACTGTCACCCACATAAGACTGGTGCAGCTTGCTTTGACGATCATTGCATCTGCAGCAGACTGAAAAATGTTTTGGCCAGATAGTGGTGTTACAGTGTTTGAATTGATTGAAGATGCATATAAACATACAAATAGGAGAGATGCGCTAAGGTGATTGAGCGAGCAATGGTCATTCACATCTAACAAGCATCTATTTGTCTTGGTAGGTACGCGTGTTTAGACAAATTAGACTGGCGACGGGGTTTGGATAATGACACTTGAATTACACGGCATCGATTCCCGTTAGCTGTCATTATATCCCAACTAATCATATCACACCACTCATGTCATGCTATTCATGTTTCGGGTCAAGTACGTTGTTTGATAAATACTGACTGGCTTTATTACGCAGATCGCTGTAGCAAAATCATAAGCAACGAAAGCGTCTCGAGGATCATGGTGCTTCATGCTGTCATGCTTCGCGACAGTGAATGCAGAGGCTAGATGTGAGATTTTTTCGAGACGCGGATACGAAAGGGGCAATGGAGGGTTACTTTGAAGCTTGTTATTGTGACTGCCACCTAGATGCTTGATGATGTATACACTCACTCGCACGACTCGCTCTCATGGTGAGACCTGAGTATGAGCACGCATCTTGAAGAGGCGATGTGATGTGATGTGATGATATTCTGCTCCCTACCTAGCCAACCGAGTAGGAAGTCATTTCTCTCAGCTTATTCCATCCATCATCTAGATCAATTCTAATAAAGAAGTACATGAGATAGATTAAGTCTAACTTAGTCGAAACTCGCAAGATTGCCAAATCAACTTTCTTTTGCCTTTCGACATTGTATTCCACTCTTTACGCCTCTATGCCTATGCAGCATGTCCCCAAAGGATCACATTCTTTTAAGTTTCATTGGGTATCAACCGCGCCACCATAATATATCTACCTATCGTCCTGGTAACTACCAGCATTTCCACATATGCAACGCAAAACTCAAAGAAGTAATTATTTTCTTACCAAGAACACAAATAAATAAATGTCCGATGCACATCACTTCTTTGGGAAACCGTTGATTTGCTGGTGCTTGTATCAAAGATCCATGTCTGGTGCCAATCAAGGCCCGTTACCCACACCCACAATTCAATTCGTGCGCATACATATACGATGTATATCAAAACCTAAGATTCCATCAAGACCCTCCTTCTCCCAAGATATCAATCGCCCTGTCGGACGTATCTCAGGTCAGCTAGGGGTAGTCGTCTGAAATTGACTGCCAGAGAGACGAAGAACACGATGACTATTCACATTTACCTTCACGTTTATATTCACATTCACACCGTGTCTCATCGGATGTGACGAATAAAATCAATTAGTCGCCAGATCGGTGCGTTGGGTGCACATCCATCCTCCTCCCTCTACTAATTTTTACAGCTCACACATACATGCATATACATACATATACATACACATATACATATACACACACATATACATACACATACACATACACATACACATACATACATGCATTCATATACATACACAGACACATATATGCATGCAGAGGTACATATGTCTTCCTCTTCCGAAATCTCAATGATAAAGTGCCCCTCCTCTCTGTACATCTCGCCGCCGATTCAACGAGCGTTCGTTCATTAAATCACAATAGTCCCTTCCTGTAGGCAGAACGTCACTGCTGCCACATCCTCACCGCTCTCTGTACGTCAAGCTTTGCGGCACTTCACATCCTAAGATTCAGGGCCAATGTCTCACAAGTTTAAATCCCCGAAAGAAATACTATGACCACATGGCTTCAACATCATCCACTCTTGTGAGGATCTACTCTTCCTCCGCCGAGTGTGCTCTATTTGCTACTTTCGGGCTACTGAGTAATGAGTCGAGCTGCTAACGATTCAGACTTCACCACTTTAATTTCCAGATAGGTCTTTTCTCTGTGGCCATACCACTCTACCCCTCCCTTGTATCAAGTTGTACGAAGATGATGTATGGACATCTTACGAGTTAGTAGCCACAAAGGAAGGACTAAGTAGATATCATTCATTTCTTGATTCCTGAACCTTTCCATTTTCATCCTCTACGTCGGCACACTCCGTGCCGTCAAATCTTTTCATTGGCTTGCCGTTGCTGTTGCCATCCCGTCATTATGATTTCCCCACTCCATCCACCCTTCATCTCGCACTCAGATCCATCCATATCCAACTCATCGAATTCCCCGCGGACTGCTTGTTCCACCAGCCCTTTGAGCGTTAGCTGTACCACCCTCTCCAATATCGATCAATCAATCCACAACCGCCGTCCGAACCTTCGATTACACACAGAACCACGTTGGAAAATGTTCTAGAAAACAACATGCTGTACGAGACGTCACCAGCATTTCGTCTAACCAGCTTGCATGATCTCAAAATTTTGACATCCGGCTTCTAGACCTAGAAACCTAGAGGTTTCTTTCAACCCGTTAACAAAAGCGTGGGGGCCATGTGAAATCGAAATGGAAATTTGGAACCTCGCTCGTCAGCTACCTAAGATTTACTTTGAACCACCATCAACCAAAATCACAACACTTTTGTCCTCACACTGGAACTAATATCCCCTATCCAGCTGACTTCTATTGAAACACACCAGCTGCGCCAACCACTGACATATTCATCTGATAATCAATGCATAAAATGTACCGCACGACCAATGCGGGCAACAAAAGCCGTCAAAAAAGCACATCCAGAACGCCACCAACGCATGTCATGCAAATGTATGTACCACTAGAATCACGAGAAAGTTAGACGTGCCGTCCCGAGATCTTGGTTTTCGGCATATGATTCGTGTGGACGGTTGACCAGACCAAGACTTGCCTACTTACCTTCCTTGCTGAAATTCACATGTCCCTTCGACCCAGAAGACGAAGAGGATATTCCGAAACCGTATCTTACGGCGTGGACAACATGTATTGCAAAGAGTATTCAGCCACCGACACACGAGTTTTAGATAGCGATTATTGTTCTTGCCTATGGCGCTTAGGGAAGAAAGACAAGTAGAAGTGCCATAAATGAATTCGCATGTGTAGTGTAGCGACACGATACGAAAAAAGCATCAGTATATAATTTCAAAAACTGTAACGGATGCCTACCTCCCAACCTCGGTAGTGTAAGTGATGTGAATCTCGCAACACTTTCTCCCCATCATCCGTCTCATAACCGACCCGCTCTTTGACATACCGGCCCGCACTTTCATCACACCCTCTCCTTTTCCATTTTCCATCGACATCACCGCGACCGAACAAAATCATTCCCAACGGCTCATGTACGCCATACCATTAGTATCGCATCCTATAGCATCACACTGTACATATGCAATCAGCAAAACCATGCTAAATCCACACCTCACCAATCCCGCCAAGCAAACATCACCCATCCCAACTCCTCTCGACCATTACGTCCTCTTCCCCGAGCGAGCGATCCCGATCCGACGCTAATCACGGATGGATGCCATCATGTAATCATGCAAAGCTTATTTGAAAATCATCGTCTCATTCTAACGTCCGGCTTGTAACCTCAGTTCTTCCCCTTCCGCTCGAGTGGCAGATAGAGTATGCCATCTGCTCACTGGATGGATGGATGGATGGATAGATGGACAATCACTTATCACGCCACTATTTATGCGCCGGAGACATCGGAGGCCGTGTTCCAGATGCTGAATGAGGGTGGTATCCTCAGTTAAGCGTTTGGTGACGCAAGTGTTGTATCTTCGGACCTTGTGCGTAGGCTGAGCAGTGGACAGTAACTTTGTGACGGAAGTGGACAATCGAATTAGCAATCAAAGATCTCGAACGAATCGAACAGTAGTACTATGAATCTCTACTGATCGATGATTCTCGATCTCGTATGTATCACTTCCAAGTTCCAACCTACAAATTCCAACTAATCTCTCGTGTTGGTAGTCGCCGTCTAACCAAATCCATTCCCTACATCTATTCCCTACATCCAATCTCGAGCTCCCAACTCACGGTTCGCATTCCACATTCTACAAACCAGCATTCGAATACGATCAAGTTTCAATAGTTTATGCCATACAACGAAGAGTACTACACGACTGGCAAAATCCTCAAAAGGGAAAATCCTACACTGCCATGCACAAGAGAGTAAGTACTTTACACCACTACACCAACTTGTACCTACGTAGCCATCTAAACAATATCAAATGGTAATGTAACCCCACGAAACTCCTTTTTCATCTATTGCCAACTGCGCCACAATGCCATGCCCGAAAATGACCAGTAAAAACGACTCATCACATCTTTCAAATTCCATAAAACCGGAGGTGATACCGACTCCGTGATGTCATGGTCATCCAGCCAGATGTTCAATAGTCAAGTTGTGAACTTCTGTCAAGTAATGTCAAGTACGGATACAATTCTAGTATTTGATTTCTACTAGCTGTTCTACGCTGTCATATAAGACACAAGTGTATCATACTCACAATAATACACTAACACACGCCATGTCTTTCCACATTCCATTCTATTCGTTACCATTTTCCACCAACCGATCAGACGGGTTCGCTGTGGCTTTTCACATCTGAATCATCTCCAGATGGTGCTGCAACTAAAGCCGGCCCGGCAGTTGGTTCATTGGCTGCTTCTACGACTTCTTCTCTCAAATCATTTCTCTCTCCATGTTCATTCTCATTCCCATCAGCGGCTTGATTCTCACTACTTAATGCCTCTGCAATAGTCGAATCGTCCTCCGCGTTCTCTAGTTCTTTCTTGTGAAAAGTGTGTGATTCCGCAAGATTGACAGCGAGGAAACTCTTCGGAAGTTTGACTCTGATTGTTCTGATTAGTATTTTATTCTCTAAAAACGATGTGACGGCAGATAAGATGGATTGAAATAGACCAGAACATACTGATGAAACTTTGCCCTCAATGTATCAATAACATATTTCCAATCGGCATGAGCTGTCAGACTTCTTCTCGGAGCACAACTAATGCTATGTTTACTGTCCAGCTGTACGTCCAACGGATCAAACGTGTGAGCGCCTGGACTGATTGTGATACGAATGCTATACGCATATTTAGCTACATCTTGTGCATCGACGGGAGTCTTGTTCTCAGATTCGTAAAGCTCAAAGCATATTTGTGAGAGGTAGTCGAGCTCGGGGATGGCACTTCGTTTAATCTTTGTTTCGATACCTCCTTCAAGAATACAGTTAAGAAGTGTGTAAATGTGAGACTCTTTGGTGAAATATACGAATGCTTTGGCGTCATCCGAGGCTTGCATTTCCTCGAGATCCTGGACAATTTCCTAAATTCTGGTAAGACTAATAATCTTTGAAGATTGCATATACTCTTACCTTCAGCAAGGGAAGTGATGTCAAAAGACCAATCTCAAGTTTCTCACTATCCGCAATACCATATTCTTGTGGGCAGATGAAATCAAATAAGACTTTAGATAGCTTATACAATTCTCGCAATTTCTCCAAGCGAACGTCGGTTTTAGCTTTCGTTTGGCTACTGCCAGTGAAAAGTCGGAAATACTGGGAATATTAGCCAAGCCAATTTTCTCTTCACACAACCACTTACCGATTCTTCTTCACTGTTTTTTCCATTCAACACCGACTTTCTTCTAAACATGCGTCTATGCAGTGTCCTACTACTTTCAGCCTTCTCCGCTGGCACAGTCTCATCCTTAGCATTTTCCGAGTTTTTGGATCGGTCTTTTTCCCAAGCAAGCTCTATTTCCTCTTCCTCGAGAATGCTTTTGCTCGGAGTGAAAACCCATTCAAGGAATTGTCGATTGTGAAGGGCATCAAACTTCATGGTATCGTATAGTTCAGAGATTTTGCTTGGATCTACTTTCTCGGGATCGGAAAATTCGTTGAAAAGCTTCTCCCATCGTTCCTTGAATAGCTCGGCATCTTCACCACAACACCAACGAGCTTGGATACTGCTCGTAGCGTTTGCTTGTGACAAGGCCGAACCTGCTCCTTTGCTCTCCTTATCTCCAGGATTTACAATTGCATTGAGTGATGTAGTGGCGCCTCCATAAAGCTTGCTAAAATTGTTGCGCATAACTCTCCTATGAAATTTCATCAAATGAACAACGTATTTCTGCACAATCGATGGTTCTGGCATATCCGCTGGCCAGGCAAACTCGGGAGGTGCTTCCATTCCTTGTCTCAACAGAGTCTTGAGCTTCTTTTTGACTTTATCCATCTCATCTTTAGCTGCGTTGGAGTCATCAAGCAAATCTTTGCGCACAGTAATGAAATCAGATGCCAAATCCTTTTGGTTTGTGAAGGCAGAAGCCCATATTTGAGCACTTGCCGTCACACGTCTCTCAGAGCTACTGAATACATGAACTTCATCAAGAATGTCCTTGTTCATCAATTGAAGATCGTTTCGCATTGTTTCACCAAGCTCTTGTGCTTGATATCTAGCCGAGTGAGTGGGCTCGCCACCCCATTTGACAATGAGCTGGAGTTTATCCAATACAAGGCTCTCCTCCGCTGCGGTTATGCGAGATAAAGTAACGCCAGATAACGAGTCATTTCGAGTGGGCGATCTTCTCTCAAGATTCGCAGCAGTCTTTGCTTTATCGGAGTGTTCGAGACTTGGATCAATTGAAGCAGGATCTTCTGGTGCAGCTGGTATCTCAGAATTAGGGGATTCCTCTGGCTTTCTTTTTCGGAACATGGGCTTGATTTGTACTTTTGTACCTGTCCACCCCCCTTTCTTCGCTAGAACGTTCCTTAGTGATTTCAACTTTTCTTTATCCTCGATTCCCTCATAGGCTGCAGCATCAACTGCAAGCATAACACTATCCAACGCAGCTTCGCCTATCAAGAGGACTTCCTCTTGGTGCCCCTTTAGAAGATCGATAAAAGGTTTGGTGTGAAACGTATATTTGTATTTCTGCTTGGGTGTACGATCAGCATGTCGAATTACAGATACCATACCTTTCAGCTTCCACGTATGTTTGGGTGCCGGTGGTGGTAGTGTCTGTTGATCTTGTCCTGGGGTAGGGGTGGGTGAAGGTGG
>JAHXJK010000043.1:0-229728 GCA_019395245.1 Botrytis pseudocinerea
TGTTGCACGTGGTAATGATGTTACGGGACTGGAAAAGTTCACTGAACAAAAATGGTGGGAGAAAATGATCAAACGAGAACAATAATCTCCAATAAATCGATGAAACAATATTATGGAGTAAGTTGGGCAGTTTCTCACGCGGCTTGTAGTTTACTACATGTATAATAGTATAGATATGTATACAATAAATAGTAAGACCGTGAAAATTTATGGTTCGTTATTGCATCAACGATTCTGGCTATCAATCCAAAACCATTGCATTTAATACTCCAGTCACCACACCCATGATTCCTAACATATGCCGATCCCACTTGTGCTTTTCAAACATTCAATCGCTGTGAGAGATAGCACCTGCTGTTTTTGGTTAGAAGGTTTTGAGTGTCACCCGGACATGATGCAAGAAAAGGAATACCTTACTGAAGCCTGAACTATCGACCATTCGATGGTCCCTTTCATTATCATAAGGTAAACGGAAAGCACCATTCTTTTTTGGAGTCGTGAGTATCCAAAATATATACACCATTGGTGATATTCATCAAATTGTCACGACTCACCCATTGGGCCAGGTTTGACTGAAGGTTCAGCAATTGAGGTGGAAAAAGTTTTCGTGTTCCACTTCTGTACAAGCGAACCCCTTTTCTTACCGACGGTCTTCCTCAACACTTTCTGAAGAAGAAAAGCTCAATTCATCAATCAATTCACCTTATTCCTGCTGCTAAAAGGCTCTTACTTGCTTTACTTAATTTTCAACTATTTTTTCATATCGTATAACTACACATCGGCATTCTTTTGACCTTTTTTTCGCAAGTGTTTTTGGAGTGTTCTTCGGTGCAGTCACTCGGTGCAATTTTTTGTGCAATGGATGAAAACTTGGTGTTCTTTTTCTCGTGAGAACATGCGATTACGTGGATAGATAAGCACTAGCCTAGTTATCTCGCATCGGAACTGTAATTTCCAAGATAGTGACTTGTGATGGGGGCGTGTGTGATGGTTTAGCCAGTAGGAGATAGCGCTTGAGAATGGAAGATGCGAGATACTGTTACAGCTGGACATTAAAGTGGGGTGCTCGGGTTGAGACTATGTATATATAGCCTGGTTTGTTTCTGTCTTTTCTCCCTTCTTCTTTATTGGAGGTTTATTATTTGGACTTTTTTTGGTATCATCGTGCTGAGTGCCTCAGATCACAATTCTCACGTCTTACAACACAACACTAGTTACGGAGAATTGCATTCATATTCAATTCGGAGTTCACCTTTAAAACCATTTGCAAAGTAAAATGGAAAGAGACTCAGAATTCGTCAAAAAATGGCCTACCCTTGGCAAGGCAATAGAGTCCGGCATTGAAGTATTTTCCTCCACTATCTTCCCATCTTCCATTTTCACCCTCGATTCCTCTTCATAGGCATGAATCTTCACTAATAATCACCAGTCCCATGACGGCCGCGAAGCTCAACTACTCGCTTACATCTTATCTCACAATCCTACCCATCCCTTGGATGTCCTCTCCACTATGGATAAATTTTCCCTACGCGAAGATTTCCTCATCAGTGTTGGTCCCAATAAAGCTGATGTTTTGCGAGATCTCATTATGCGGGAGAAACCGAAGATGCTGGTAGAATTGGGCGGATATTTGGGATATAGTGCTGTGCTTTTTGCGGATGCCATGGTGAAGGCGCATGGAGGTTTGCTTGGCTTTTTCTTAACTTATATCCAAGCACGTTTATATAATGGCTTGATTAATGACGATGATAGGTGATGCGGGGCTAAAGATCTATTCCCTCGAACTCGATCCCATCTGCGCGGCTATTGCTCGTCAAATCGCTCAAATAGCAGGACTTGACCATGTTATTGAAGTTATTGAAGGCACAGCCGCTTCCTCGGTTACCAATCTAGTTAAAGAGAACAAAATCACGAGTGTCGATTTTTTGTTCCTAGATCATGTAGAGGATTTGTATGAGCAAGATTTCAAAGTTGTAGAGGCATTGAGTGTGCTGAAAAGAGGAGCCGTGGTTGTGGCAGATAATGTGATTAGGCCTGGGGCCCCGGGGTATAGAGAATTCATTAGAGGAGATATGAAGAAGGAGCAGGGGTGGGAAAGTCGGGGTGTAAAAGGTTTAATTTGGCCCGGGGATTTTGAGGTGAGTTTGAGTTTATGGAGATGTGACTAAAATAGGATTTGTTGAGGGAATATGACTAGAATAATACTGATTTCGAACAGGATGAACTTGAAGTTAGTAAATTAGTTGGTTTGGAAGTGGATAATTAGTGAGAAGCATTACGTTTAGATGATAAGTTTTGTGCGGGAATGTTGTTACATTGGAATTAAAACACTCATTTGGGAAGAAACAGCGATATATTCACTTGCATAGCAAGAATGCCTACTCATTCTATCAACTTAGTATTGACATCCAAATAGCTTCAAACTCAATATCTTTGAATTCTTACAAATACCATAATAATGCTACCTGTTGTAACCTAAGCAAAATATTTGCGTTGGGCGCAAAATTTGTCTTCTTCATTCTTGTCAACTAGAAAGTTTGAGTCGGGTTAGATCGCAATATTATATCGTGAAGATAAAGAGTCTTGGGGGAAAATCCCAAGTTTTAGTCACGACAAGATTTTTGACACTGCATAGTTATTCTCTACGTAGAATTGAATATAAGCAGTTGAATTATACACATCGAGACAAAAATAACACAACTAGCAGAATAACTCAAGTATATTCCCAGGAAAACAAATCCCAGCACGTCGTTCTCGATATCCGGTTGACTAGTCAGATACATGACGAGAATGGATCTTCAGATGAAGTATGCTACAACAAAATGCCAGCGGAGTTGCGGGCGATGCATCGACTGCTCCAGTCAAAGAGGAAAGACGATCGCACGCTTCCTGTCACCAAATCTGGCTCTGTCGAATAAGTACAGGTCTAGTTTTAGAATACAAAAATAATAGGCCCCGACTAATCTTCTGCCAAGGTGGGAAACTCTTTCTCTCTCGCGTCTCTCTCATGTCTTGCAGCCAGAACACGTTTTCTTCTTGCATTCCTCATTTGTGCCATCTCGTGACGAAGCTCTCTAGGAATCTCACGATTGCGCCAACGCAATTCCCACTGTTTCCAATAGATTAGCTGCTGTCACTGATGCCCCGGATTTTCAAACTCAAGACTTACCGTCTCACTTTCAGATAGATGCGCGGCCTCACTCTCCCAGTAGAACTCTTTAAATCCCTCCAAGTCCGCCGGTGTACCCTCCATTTGGACAATAGGGTGTCTACCTACTTCTGCAGCATCCACGAGATCCACGTTATCCCATAAGTCTACAGTCTCTGGAACAATACCTGCAACTTTGTGGAGTTCCCACGATTGTATATGTCTACAAAGAGGACACCTGAAGTCAGGATTTCCAGGGTTATCCCACTAAAGAAGCGCAGGTTAATGTCTATCCATTCTACTTGAAGATGATTAAGTCCTTGGGGGTACTTACATAATCGCGACCACAATCGTAATGTACCATATGATTACAGAAAAACTGCACCCACAACTCTCTAGGTGCGTAGTCTTCGAGGCAATATACGCAATTGCCAAAGTAAGGACCAGCGTACTTACAGGGGTCATGACTTGGGAGTGGGTGTATGGGAAAAACATTGCCAAATAGGTTTGCTTCAGATTCTGGATCAGCTTCTATTCTCGCTCTGTATTCTGCATCTTGCTCCTGTCCAGGTACCTCGGGTAACACTTTGAGCAGTTCCATAGTGTTGTAAAAGTCGTCAATAAGTCCACGCCAGGTATCCGTTGTAACGGTATCGAACACAAAATATAGTTGTTTCCTATAGATATCAGCAATTTTGTATTAAGAAATGATCTATAAGAGGCTATCGTGTAACTTACCAAGGTCTTTTCTTGGACCAGTCTCGTAAAAGTAAGTAATTGCGTCGATGTGTGTTGATTTGTGAGACTTTCTTCGCCAATGCTTTGACCTCCCTTGCTTGTGCAGCATCGGGAACATGTCTTTTCAAAAGATCGGGATCGTAGCCTTCTTTGGACGTAAGTTTTACAACTTCCCAGTGTTCATCTTCTGCAATGACGCGATTGTCATATAAATGATCTTCGACATAGTACCTATTGTTCTTAGCTTCAAAGTCGGCAGCACGGTCAAGTAATTGTGACCAGAGGAGCATAGGTCCAAATGGATTGATAGTTTTCCCTTGTGGATCGGGTTTTGATGGGTGGGTGATCTATTCAAATTCCTGTTAGTTTCATTCAACTTCAATTGATAATTGCCATAATACATACCTGAGCCCATGCTGCACTTACACGCTCGGAATCTATGTTAAAATTCGATGCAACATAAGGTTCTCGAGTGTTTGGTTTTGGAATAGAGTCTTGGCTAAATTCATTTGCCAGTGCTTGCAAGAACGTAGTCAGAGTCTGCAATGTAGTTGCAAACTCTAAAAGCGATTCAAGAATCTTTCTACTCTCAACAGGGACAGAACGTGTCTCCTGCTCTAGTTGTGCTCTACCAATGATGAGGATATTTTTTAGTATATCTATTCCGCGAGCCTTCCCTCCCAAACTCAACGATCGGTGGTGAAGCAATCTTATCCATGCCCTATGCAGTACCAATGCTGCCTTTATCGCCGGATCCGCTATATTTGAGCCATCGGGTAGTGCTGGTCGTCCACCCAAGTGAGCATTTCGTTCATCAACGAATCTTAGAATTTTCATCAAATAACCGTTGAGGCGAAACATTGCATTGAGATGTTTCCAGGGCGACGGCGCGCGTTGGTCCTTCGCAAGAGCATGCACCATATTGTGGAACCGTTGAAGCTTCAACGAAGAATCGTCCTGTCCTGTTACCCATGGAGGCCAATCCGCCTTGTGGCCTTCAAACTCATCGCTATAAAGCCATGTGCCACCAGAAGCCGTCAGATCTTCGGCATAACTGTCTATGCACTCGTCACCAACATTTGCAGCAGCTAGCAATCCCAAAAGCCCTAGAGTATCCTTTGTACCAGAACCACCTTCAAAGCGAAGCATGCCTTTGTCGGTAAACAATTTGCTTGCTTTGTTGCTCGAATCCATGTAATCTTGTATTTGCCTCAGGTGTGAAGAACCTTTAGAAAGTATTAAAAGTCTATCCAACTTTGCTTCTTTATCGAAATAACTTTCTCCAAACTTGAAAACATCAAAGCCGTGGTCGTCGACGATTTGTTCAGAAAGAAATTTAAGTCTATTTTTCCTTAATTCCACATATTGACGCCATTCTTCCTGGGCATGGGCTAAGCGCTCCGCATGGCTTAGGTGTCGGAAACGTGGCGGAGGGGGCATCTTGATGACCTGCAGTAGAGAGAGTTTAGAGAGATGAATTGAGAGCTGTTGAGGGTTTGGAAGATATTTGGAAACAACATTGTGCCCAGCATGTTATTATCGGCAAAGATATGATCTTGATGCTCTTTGTCTACCTTTGGCTTGTCTACACATGATCGGTAGAATCATGAAAGGATAGGTTTCCGGATGCGGGAAACCTACAGCCACAGAGTAGAAGCGTTCTTAGCAGAAACACTCTTTTTCCATAGCAAAGTCACATTGTTCGCGAAAATCGACTCTGTTGCAGTTGAGGATTTCGCTTATAGTTCCACTGGAAACAAACAACAAAGGAAATAAAGGGGGAGATAAAGGAAGCTTCTTCTTATACCGAACCGGATTCGATCCAAAAAGAGGGAGCTAGTGTCTAAATCACGTGACATCGAATTCGCAATTAACATTGCTATTCGCCGCTATCACCGACGATATCACATCTCAAAGCCTCCAACCACTTGGAAGATGGTATATAAATTTTAACAGATACATCCATTCAAGGTCTTCAATCCCAGTCTTCATTTTTTAGTCAAATTTTACCACGAACATCATCTACTCTTCTCCCTCAATCCTTTCCTTTATTGAGGTTACCCTTCAAAGACTTCAGACTCAACTCACTCACTCAACTCGCTCAACATGGCCACGCAGAATGCCTGCAACACTATTCCACCAGTGACCAAAATTGACTACAAAACAAAAGGTACATGGGAAAGAATTGCTGGAATACCTGTATATATTTCAGGTGGGTCAATTTCTTTTCTGGCTATTTGCTCATTATTTGGTTCGTTTGTGTTTTGCTTGGTTTCTGTGTCCAACTGCAGTCACTCCAAAACAGCGTCACCCGGTTCATTTCTTTATCTTCAAGATCCGTCAATCCCAACCAAGTGTTCTAGGAGCATCTAAACCCACAAACGCTCTTATGGTAATCTACGACATATTTGGTACCGCACCTCAAACGCTACAAGGTGCCGATTTGTTGGCCGCTGCTCTTGAACCATTAAATACCGTTGTTATTGTCCCGGATCTCTTTAATGGAAAAAAAGCTCAAGCGGAGTGGTTCAAGGACCCAAGCGAGGAAGCCAAAGCCGCCAAAGCTGCGTTTATAGAATCTGCATATGCGATTGACAAGTGGGAGAAGCTTGTTGGGGAAGTTGTCGCCGATTGTGGGGAGAAATGGGATGGCATAAAGGCTTGGGCATGCCTGGGGTTGTGCTGGGGTGGTAAAGTAGGTTTTTCCGCTCAACTAATCTGATATATTTATCATGGTTTTAAAGGTTTGAGTAGATTGCCGCAGCCACTTCACGAAAAGAAACTCCATGGACAGCGTCCGGTCAAGTTCATCCAGGGTAAGCATTTCTCTCGATTTCTTAGAATACTAGGACACCATTGATCTGATGTTTAATAGCCGATTGACGAAGGAGGATGCAGAGAGAATCACAATTCCACATATTGTGCTTGCCTCAAATGGCGAGGATGTCAAAGCTGTGCAAGAATACAAAGAAGTTCTTGAAGCAGGGAACGGAGTCGTTGAGACTTATTTAACCATGCATCATGGATGGATGGGAGCTAGGGCTAACTGTAAGTATTTCTGATTCTTGACTTGTACTAAATTTAGAGCTACTAATTAACATGCCATGATAGTTGACAATGAAGACAATGCCAAGGAATATGTTAGAGGGTGCGTACTCTTTTCCAATACCCATGAAAGTTCTCTACTGATGAGATTTTTTGAACCACAGGTATCAACAGTGCGCTGCATTCTTTTCTGACCACCTGAGGAAGTAGATTCGTTGCTCGGATGTGCTCACGAATTTACGGTTGCGGTGAAACATTGAAGTTGTCCCAGAAGCAGACTAGCATCGCAGATATATTTCCCTTATGTACCGCAGCCGATACGATTGATAATTCCTAAGTAGGAGTCTCAGAGATTGTGATACTGGATTACTTATCAAGCGGTACCCTTGTTTCCAAGCTTTTGCTGTATGCTTCGATATTCGTTAACTCTTTATGAATGGCTTTACTTTGAAGGTAGATAGCTTTGGATTTACAATGCCACATGTGCCGAAGAGTTAATAATCGTGCATTTGCTTGACTATGCGACAATCATACGTGCTTCTTTCTGTCTTCATCCCTCCTTGTTATTTTCTTCATTGGTGTAAATTTCCTCTAGTCTGACATTTCCACCATAGCACCGCTGTCTCAAGCCCTTCAATCTTGTTTATACTTGGACCTTGAATGAGTAGAGTATTGGTAAGGATCAAGAAACAAATTATCATATGAAGATTCAAGGTATTTGGATTTATTTCGTGATTGGCACTTAGGCACAGCTTAATCACCTTCTTCTTCTGGGACCTAAGAGACCTTGGAGGTTTGCCAGTTATCTGTCGCTATCACCATGGACTGTAACGTTCCGTGTGTAATGCACTCAGTATCCAATGAGAATGGATCGTCACAAGGCCGCTAAAGTACCACGATACATTATTCCGCTGGACTCGAGCTGGGCCAGCATAAAAAAGTGGGGTGTAAGCACTAGGTATTAGTGTAGCCGTACAAGAATTAGATGTGCAACAAAATCATTGGAGACTCGGGCTTGAACTATTCACGGGAGGTCACAGTGCAGCTATTCGATAGTTGCCTTTGAATTATTTGGGGCAACTGCTATGACCATTAGACGTGACTGCTGAGGACTCGGGTAATTTTGGGATTGTTACACCGGACATATCTAGTGCTGGTGCATCTGTTTCACATACTTGTCTGTTGGAATTCCTATTGAGTAGCACGGCGTGACACTGGGTATAGATGAAGTCTCCACAAAAGTGATTTATGGCCCCAAAACTTTCAATAAAAGAAGAGCTTTCACGGTAGTTATAAACTTTTCATCGCCATCGAAAGAGCTGGCGCTCAAGATAACATTGAAAGGACATCTTGTATTCTTGAAACGATCAATTTTTTCAGAGTGAGGTGAGCATCCTTCAAAAACAAGTAGGCTAGCTCTCTACGATAGCTCTGAATCTTTCACCATATTTACATGGTATCCGTATAGACTAACGAGTCACTTCTCAACTTTCAAATTTTTCAACGATTTCATTCTTAAATCGTTTTATGTCAGAATCTATATTTTCATTGTTTAATCTCTAAGATATACAAACCAATACGTCAAACATTATTTTTAAGTTCATTTTGGTAGTGCCCCACCAGTCCATACACCCACTGGTGCACTTTCCGCACTGCACCCTGGATTCTGCATATAGCCCAAGCTACCCGATGATGCGTTCAAAGTCCCGACCCAAATAACGATACAGGATGATATAAATAGGAAGCAAGATGGCAAAATGACGCTGGCAAATTGCGATATATGTCGTCTTTTTCACTAACCCGCTCAAAGACATGCCGATCTTTTGCTCCTGCTGATACCTAGTATTGAGTCTTGATCGTACAACCGTTCCGGAATGTGGAACCCAAATACACACTGTCTACATTTATTATTGCAAGTCAGCCCAAGCCGAATACAGAAATCGAGAGAATGTCCCATGAAGGCATGTTGGAGTGTAAATTCTCTCACGAGTACATGGTAATACACACTAAACACGTATCATTCGATCACTTGAAGAAGAGCTTCTTATTCACACCGAGAAAGATATAAGAGGAATCTCCCAAGCACAGAAATATCAGATAAGCATTCACTCTTCCATGTTCACTCATGTTCCAGCCCCTTCGCATCACACCTTCGCTACTTCTCAACCATCCATCCACATGAACCCTCTCGCTTATTTCTACCCTCGCTTCCCCTCCCCTAAACCTCCCCAACTTCCATCTTACATGTCAAAAAGTTCCAGTCCCGCATACCATTCATTCTCCATCTCCACACATGTTTCTATGCGTTATTTAAAACTCCCCCTTTAACACATGCAACTAAAGTTATCCAAGAAGTCTGCCTGAGATTCTCTGAGATTCATGTAAAATACTTCTCACTCATGACTCCCTCACATTAGACTAAACTC
Source organism: Botrytis pseudocinerea (assembly GCA_019395245.1). Taxonomy (NCBI): domain Eukaryota; kingdom Fungi; phylum Ascomycota; class Leotiomycetes; order Helotiales; family Sclerotiniaceae; genus Botrytis; species Botrytis pseudocinerea. The sequence goes on from JAHXJK010000043.1 coordinate 9,358, forward strand.
GCCAAACCAAACCTCCTTCCGCCCCTATTCATAACCATCATCCTCTCCTATCCGATATCCTACCCTGTTCTCTTGAGTTAGTTCAAGACGAGTTTCAAGATATGCAACGCATTAGTCCTCCCTCAGATAGCCTTAGATCATAGTATCCTCCTTACCTGCTTAGTTTTATTCCAAGTCTACAACTCAGAATTTCATGTTCTCTCACTTGAATTCAAAAGGAGAGTTAAATATGTACGCAGCCATGTATCATATATCATATATCATGCATCTTTATCATTATCATTAACCTTAAAATTCTTGCCCATCATCCATCATTATCTTATTTCCTCGTGCGTGTATTCGCAGACATCCTTCTCTACGAGGAACTTTGCCCTCCAAGCTTCATTTCCTTGAAGTTTGGCGACCAATCCCAATTTTTTTTTCATATCACATTAAACTCCATTCCCATTTTCAATCCAACCTGCCTAACCCATATCACACATCGAGTTTGCCTAAGCCCACAACCCTGCGATGGCCGCCGCCGCTATCCAAAAGACTGCAGGCAAAGCTCTCTGGTTATTTACGGCTTTATTTGTGCTCCTGACTTTTCCACCAATAGCACCGGCGGCATTTGCACCAAGGCCTCCTTGGCCAGCATCAGTCGTACATGCCGCTATCCCAGTTACCAGAAATCCTTGCTGATCATAGCTTTTTGCCGTACTGCATCCTACAAAATTCGTGCTTGTTACAGCAAATCCTCTAGAATCCCAGCCCGTGATGATTTCAAGGCCATCTCCTGATAGCGGCGAAGAAAAAGAAGGTGAAGGGTCCACAAAGAAGGAGGGGGTTGATCTTGCTGATGTCTAATTACAAAGTCAGTATGTGGAAAAGGTAGAAGATATTGGGGGATAGATTGACACGTACTTATTGGCGAAGCACTTATAGGAACAATTTTCCCCTCGGAAGAAATCTCCCAACCTGAAGGAATGCTTGGCCCAGTGCTCCATGTTACCTCTGATACAGTTTGCGTTCCAGCAACCCAAGGATATCCTGTCCGAGTGGCCGAATTACCATTGTTGATACCGGCGGGGATAGTTGGGGAGCTAGATGTAACAGCAGCAGCGCCAGCAGTTTGAATTGATGAGGCTGACGCTGGCACATTACCATTCACGAATCCACCGATAGCTTCGATTGATGTCCAGTCTCCAGATTGATCTCCATATTTGTATTGGGTACCAGTGGAATAATCACTCACGTCAATTGACTGAACGACCATAGTGAATGGACCATTGGAGTAATCGGTTGGACCACGCGCCCAAGAAATTGTGCCTGCGGCATTCGATGAATCTCCTCCTGACCAGGCTCCAAACTTGATCTGCATTGGCGATTGTGGATATTGATCGGTATCGGCTGTTGCGGGTGTAAGGACTCTTACTACAGTAGAACCTACGGACCAAACGACCTGCTCTGAAGTCCACTCAATAGTGTAGGTGATGAATTCGCCTTGGTTATTCGCCGCTGGATTGAAAGCTCCGCGGTTGTAGTCTGTAACTTTGCCTTTGCCGAAATAGTTGGTCTGTACTTCAGTGTCATCCGCGCCAAGCCATTCCATATCAATCTCATCTAGGTCGTCAGATTGTAAAACTAGTGTGCTAACAATACCCGCACCAGGAGCTGCCTTCATTGTGATTTGCACCTTTCCAAACATGATGTAGAAGATGCTAGAGAGTGTTGGCGCATCGCCTGATTTGGCTACTGTGAATGAAGCGCCGTTGGAGTCGTAGGTAATATCGCCAGAGCCGTCAAAAGAGTTAACTGACCCTGAAGTGAAGTCGACATCGATAGATTTTCCCAGGGCAGTATTTGCAGGACAACCAGCTAGTATGAGGTCAGCAAAGCTTCGACAAGACAAGGAAACGAAGCAAGCCACTGACTTGTGAATAATGGGTTACAAGAACTGTAAGTTTGAGCAAAGGTTGACTTAGCAGACAACAATGCCGTTGCAGCGGTGAGGAAAATTTTGGGAAACATCTCCAAGTAGAAGATATTGAAGGCGAAAAGGCAAGTTGCAGAAGGTCAGTTGAATGTCGTACAACGGCCAAGATCAGTGATCTTCTTGAAGGCTGGAGTTCGGTTGTCGCGAAGAACTCCAGATACCTGTGTCCAGAATATTGCCAAAGAAAGATGCGACAAAGTTATCGGTGAGTACCCTTAAATGGAAGGGAATATGGAAATCAACCGTTTCATGCACCTGCTCGTGTGGGTATATGGATATATGAGGCTGCAGCAGATAAGCATGTATGTATATACATTTCCAGCCACCTCATTATCGTCTGCACATTTGGATATGTCAGGGACCAACGGACCTATAAACAAGGATATGATTAGTTCTGGAAAGAAGATGATACACTGCATAGCAAAATTCCATATGGACCTTCAAATCAAGCGTCATCATTTGCTGGACAACTTGGATTGAAGAGAAAAAAAGAAATTAATGAAGAGGTTGGTGGGTGGACCAAAGTCGTATACAAAGTTGTAACTTGTTACCGAGTATCTCTTTATTAGAGTCTTGGTTCACCAGTTGGGCAATGGAGCTGTGGCTGTTTCTTTTCTGTGTATCAGATCAAAGCTCAGCCTCACTGGCCCGTTCTATTCATTCACTTCCTAGGAGGCGGACTTGGTAGAGAGAGAAGAAGAGAAGGCTGGCTTGGCTGGCTGGGATGGCTTGGGATTTGAGTGTTTGGTAAGACCTTACAATAGATTGTGGTCAACGCCAACTCTCGAGGTTTGGCTCTTGGCTGGGCCGTTTAGCGTCGGCGAGTCGGGAGTTATAAAATAAAATTATTGTTAGGAGAGAGGGGGGAGGGCGAGGGAAAGTAGAACGGGACTCATCAAAATAATTTAAATTAATATGTCAATCAATCCTCCCCTGCCCAAGATTAATACAATCAAACAGAGATAAATTCGCAGCTCTGCGCTTGGAAAGGAGTCACCTTCTGATTTCTGCAAACAATTCATCGTCGAACGGCGAACACGAAGATGAGTGCGGAACCCAATAATAGCCAGGCAACGGCCGATGTCCCAGAGGAAGTGGTGGAACCAAAACCTACAACTGTGGAGGAATCAAAATCTACAACTGTGGAGGAGCCAAAACCTACAACCGTAGAGCAACCAAAATCTACAATCGAGCAAGATCCAAAGCCTCCAACAGCGGAATCATCACCAGTAAAGGCCGATGACTCAACTCCAATTCCACAAATTACAACCGAAGCACCAAAACCTACAGTCGCAGAGCCATCAACAACTGAATCAGTAACCGCGGAGCCCACTACGGAACAACCCCAGGAAGCAGCCGTCAAGCTAGAATCTGTCAAAGAAGCCGACGCGGAAGCAGCCGCTAAACTAGAAGCTACCAAAGATGCTGATGTGGAGAAAGCAGCTTCAACCTCTCAACACTCAGTCTCATTCGATAAGGCTACCAAGACCCACGATGGCTCGCCATTGTCCAAATTCTATTCAGAATTGCCGGCAATCCTCGAGGCAGCTGAATACAATGAGATGTGGGGCATCGTCCTTGATCCATCGGAAACTCATGTTCAAACAAGTATAGTTCTCGAAAAATTCTTGCGAGCAAATGCAAAAGACCTTCCTAAAGCCAAGGCTCAATTGATCGAGGCTTTGAAATGGCGAAAGGCGATGCAACCACAAAAGCTCTTGGAAAGTACCGAGTTCGACAAGGTAAAGTTTGGTAATTTGGGATATGTAACGTCTTATAATACCACCGAGGGCGGCAAAGAAGTCATCACATGGAACATCTATGGGGCAGTCAAAGATGTTAAGAAGACGTTCAGTGATGTTCCCGGGTGAGTAGCGCATTATATGTGGTGTTGATTTAGTACTGATCTCAGGGCATAGATTTCTCAAATGGAGAGCAGCGCTCATGGAGTTATCCATTAAGGAATTGGATCTTGCCTCAGCAACAGAGAAGATACCCGAAAACGGCCCTGATCCATATCGTATGATCCAAGTCCACGACTATCTCAATGTCAGTTTCCTACGAATGGACCCCAGTATCCGTGCTGCATCCAAAGAGACAATCCAAACATTCAGCATGGCTTATCCTGAGCTTTTGAAGGAGAAGTTCTTTGTTAACGTTCCTTTGGTGATGGGTTGGGTGTTCACGGCAATGAAGATCTTTTTGAGCGCCGATACAATCAAAAAGTTTCACCCACTCAGCTACGGATCCAATCTCGGCAGTGAAATTCCTAATGTTGCTGAGCAATTACCAAAGGAGTACGGAGGAAAGGGGGGAGAACTGAAGAGTGGTCTTACAGTCAAGTATTCTGAGGGAGAAGCCTCGAAAACCGCCTAGAAAGATGCAATTAACGGCACGATCTATGGTCTAGTTCGATGGGATGTAATGTCATGGGTGGCTAATGTTCTGGAGAGGAACTATTCGGTTTACATTGGGGCGTTCAATATATCCATTGCTTTGTAGTTGCTCATCGAAGTTTATAAGCTTCATCTGATACCTTATATAGCAAAAGAAACCATAATATAATATAATGACTATGATACAGTCTGCCTTGTGTAAACGTTTGTCGAATCTATACAGATACTTGATACATGTTAGCATTACCTGCTCATCTTGGGAATGGGCAACAATGAGCCATAATTATCACATTTCATGATTTTCTTTTGTGCAATTCACCATTCAAGTCTTCGCTTTTGAACCATTCTAACTTTGTAGCATTGGGGCTACAGTGGATATTCTTCAGCTGTGCTGAATGAGCCAAGGTAGATTCGAGTACAATGGCATTCATGAGGTGGCTGTTCAGCATATGACCAAGTTAGTTCGCAATCAGAATAAAACGCATTTTTTTGCATTTGACACATGAACAGATAGATAAAATTGTGAACATCTTTGCCCTCTTGAGTATCATATGCATGCCTCCAATGGCCATCTACGGTAGGTATTGATATTGCTACAAGGCGGAGCTACAGACTTACTCATCTACCTACATACACCATACCTAGTGCTCAGCCTCGCCTCAATTAGACTGTTGATAAAAGAAATCCATCAGGGCCGTTCTAACTTTGAGCTTGGGTATTTCTTTGTAGGGATTCCAAGGTTATTCACACACTGACTACTTGGGCTCCGATTATCAAATCAGTTGTCATTGTTGCGTGTCTTTTCTGGGGTCCTGGCAGAGCAGATCATTTGATAGAACTTTGCTACAAGAATCTTGGTAATGCATACATGTGAATCCCCCTCACTGCACTACCGTGAAGTTGATTCTCGGGGACGGCATGTCGAAAAGGCAATATCTGGTGTCTAGATGGCGGGATGGCGGGATGGCTGGATGGCTCGAGATGAACTCATCTAGGTGTCAGAATAGGTCGTGGTCGTCCATGGTAGGTAGTGGTATCTACAAATCGAGTGTCTAATCGAGTGTCTGATCGAGCATCAACCCAATTGGCACTTGCTTCCTTCATGCCGTATCCAACTTATTCCAAACAAGCACCATCAGCAAACGTCATGAGCATTTACGCCACACTCCATTGTGACTGACCCCCAAGCAAGCGATTCTCTTGTTCGCATCAACCAATCCTGCCGTACCGTCTGTGTCCATCGTAAATCGTGCTGGGTAACCCACTCCGCCGTGAATGAACCCACTTCAGCTTGCATCACAATTCGGATTCGGAAGGAAGTTGGAACCCCCAGAGAGGTGACTAAATTATTATATCACCGATCCATCTACCTAGTACAAAGAGTGCCGACCCTGCCCTACCGACCAGCTGGTACTTGCTAATTATTAGAATCCTACGAGCACACTCTACCGCTGTCGAGGGAGGCAAGAACAACTCCGAACGAAGGAAGGAACTCATTGCCATCCTGCCAGTACAGTACAGTACCCTACACTGCACTAGGTCCATACACTACACTTACTAGGATATCAACAACACCTAGCTCCCACTACTACTTCCAACCCTTCAAAGTTCTATCAACCCCATTCACTATCGCGAGTCTGTCGAAAGTCTATCAAAAGTGTACAATTTTGCAGCACAATACGAGATACCATCGCTGGCATTGAAACATCCCACCCGTCCTCTTTTCTCTTTTGCTCTGCCCAACACCACCCCTCTTTTTGACCTTCCCCCTCCTTCCTCTTTGTTTCTTTCCTATTGGTTTTGTTACTCTACATCGGAGAAGGTCGTTGGAAAAGTTTAGAAGCTGGTTGTACCGTTTGTCGACCGCGGCCATGGATCCTGTAAGCAAAGATTCTGAGCATTCCCCACTTCCACCCCTCCCATGATATTTCAACATCTCATATCTGCCTTGACGTAGCAAGTACTGCTTGCGCCAACATGGTACCCGATCCTCGTACTGATTTACTCTCCTGCAAACAGTCTATCGATGCAGACATACAATCCCCCGAGAATATGATTGTTGACCCGGACGAGTATGTCGAACCATCAGACAATGAGAAGGATGACATCGCCATCATAGATCCGGATGAGCCTAGGCCAACGCCTGCTGATGATTGTACAGTAACCCAACCTTGGAGGTTCCAGGACACTAAGCTAACATGTGCACAACAGATGAAGCTATAAGAGAGCTGGTATTGCCACCGCTGGATCAACAACCCCCGATCATAGAGACGGTTCATCATACTTGGGAGATTAAAAATTGGCAAGGGCTCCAAAAGAGAGAACATGGTCCAATCTTTCATGCGGGGGGATATCCATGGTAACCACCTGGAATACACCAAACTTGTGCGCAATGAGTGCTGATTAGATTAGGCGTATTCTAATGTTCCCCTACGGAAATAATAGCGATAATGTGTCCTTCTACCTGGAGCACGGATTTGAGGATGGGCCTCCGGACGACTTTGTGTGCTGTTTACAATTCGGCCTCGTTCTATGGAATCCGAATGATCCAACGCTTTACACTTACCACACCGCGCATCATCGATTTACCAAAGAGGAAGGGGACTGGGGCTTTACTCGATTCGTTGAAACCCGCAAGCTTCATGCTCATGTATGGCCTGGATCCAACCCCCCGAGGCCGTTGGTTGAGAGCGGAGAAGCAAATATGACAGCATATGTAAAAATAGTCGAGGACGAAACAGGAGTTTTATGGCATAACTTCAACAACTATGATTCGAAGAAAGAAACTGGATTTGTCGGGTTAAAAAATCAAGGAGCAACATGTTATTTGAACTCGCTCATTCAGTCCCTATATTTTACTAATGCCTTCCGGAAGGTATGTATTGGCAACTAGCTACCTTGGGGTGAAAAAATTAACACAATTTGTAGGCAGTATATCAAATCCCAACGCAAGACGAGGACACCACCACAAACAGCGCATATACTCTACAACGCCTCTTTTATCAGCTACAGTCATCTTCTGCAGCTGTGAGTACCAACGAGCTCACCAAGTCTTTTGGCTGGGACACAAAACAGATTTTTGAACAGCAAGATGTTCAAGAGCTTTCTAGGAAATTGATGGAGGTTATGGAAAAGAGAATGAAGGGGACTGAAGCTGAAAATGTTCTCCCTAAATTGTTTTGCGGAAAAGTGCGAACCTATATCTCTTGCATAAATGTCGACTACGAATCTCGCCGGGTGGAAGATTTTTGGGACGTCCAACTGAATGTTAGCGGTAACAAGGACATTGAAGCCAGTTTCCGGGATTATATTCAAGTCGAGACAATGGATGGCGACAATCAATACTTCGCAGGTGAAAATTACAAACTTCAAGATGCGAAGAAAGGTGTCATCTTCGAATCGTTTCCCGAGGTTCTTCATTTGCAGCTCAAGCGATTCGAATATGATATTGAGAGGGATTCCATGATGAAGGTCAACGATCGTTACGAATTTCCAGATACTTTTGATGCCGCGCCATATCTGTCAGATGATGCAGATAGGTCCGAATCTTGGATTTATAAGCTGCATGGAGTTCTTGTACACAGCGGCGATCTCAATGCCGGACATTACTATGCATTTATCAAGCCTGAAAAGGATGGGTGGTTCTACAAATATGATGATGATAAAGTAACCAAGGCCACAATGCGAGAAGTTTTGGAAGACAATTATGGAGGAGAGATGCCCCTTCTGAATGGACAAGTTTATGATGCATCGCAAAAACCTATCATACGACATAACAGCGCATATATGCTTGTCTACATTCGCGAGGCAAGACTCGATGAGGTATTACTTCCCGTAACCAACGCCGATACGCCAGCTCATCTCCGTAAGTTATTACACCCTGGCTTGCGTGAAACTGAACTAATACCACCTAGAAAGAAAACTTGAAGAGGAGGCCGCTTTCAAAGAAGCACGACGGAAGGAACGTGAAGAACAGCACTTGTACCTTACTGTTAGGGTGATTACCCAGGAGACCTACGCAGCTCATGGTGGACATGATCTTACAGTATTTGACCGAAGTCATGACGAGGATCCTGCGGCTGCTAAATCTTACAAACTCCTCAAGAAGTGTACCATTAGAGAGCTCATCAAAGTGATTGGTAAGGATACTGGGACTGATCCAAGAAGACTACGAGTCTGGTTCATGGTCAATCGTCAAAATAAAACAACAAGACCTGACACGCCTGTTCTGGACTACGATCAAACCATTGAAGAAGCTCACCTGAAATTAGCTGGTAGTAAGACACAGGAGCTGAGGCTTTGGGCCGAAACAGCCGAAACAGTTGATTCCAATGGTGATGCGGTGTGGCCAGCTCATCCGCTGGTGAAAGAAGGGTCGTCTCCAAGTAGATCTGATGAAATTGTCATATTTCTCAAATGGTTCAATGTTGATACCCAGTCTTTAGTTGGATGTGGTCACATTTACATCAGTAGCCAGAGTAAAGTTGAAGAACTGGCCCCGTTCATCTTAAAACGTATGAATTGGCCAGAGGATACTAGATTGAAGCTCTACGAGGTATGATTGGTGCCTTTTTACATTTTGTCATGTTTTCTGACATCGCACAGGAGATAAAGCCCGACATGATCGAACCTATGAAAGCGAAACAATCACTCAAGGCAGCAGAACTCCAGGATGGCGATATTGTTTGTTTCCAGAGAGCTTCGGAAGGAAGTAGTGGAAGCGAGTGAGTTCCTTGATTGATATATATGAAGAAGTAGAATCATGCTAACTGCAGCAGTGGCTCGGATACCACTACCACGGTCTCCAATGGTTTAAACCCACGCCAGCAGCCCCTCAAATCATCTGACATCATAGATGATGCGCGACTATACTACGACTTCCTCCGCCATCGAAGGCTCATCACTTTCCATTGTCATCCAACTAGAGGAAGCAAAGAATTCAATATAGACAATTGCGAATCATTCACTCTGGTATTAAGTGCAAAGCACACTTACGATCAGGTAGCTGCCAAGGTTGGAGAGAAGCTGAATGTTGAACCGACTCATATCAGATTTTGGACTATCGCTTTAAATACAGGTAATCCCAAAACAGCAATCAGGCGCACGTCGAACCACACTCTGGTCAACATGGTTAGCAGTAGCTACGCTTCATTTGCTGGTACCAGCATTAGATCAGATGCTTTATTTTTCGAGGTCCTTGATATCAGTCTCGCCGAATTGGATACCAAGAAACCTATGAAGGTTAGCTGGATCAGCGAAGGTGTCACAAAAGAAGTAAGCCTATCTAATTTATTGGTGTGAACCCGGGAAGGGTACTAATTGATCGTAGGAACCACTAGATATACTAGTGCCTAAAACTGGAACTGTGGATGATATAGTGTCTTCGGTGATTAAGAAAGCACAATTAGAAGACGAAGAAAAGGGTGGACCTATTCGAGTATATGAAACACACAGCAACAAAATTCACAGAGAACTGTCTCGTGGTCATCTAATCAAGGATCTCACCGATTACATTCAGATTATACTAGAGCGAATACCGGAAGAAGAGCTTGCGCAACCGAATGGCAGTCAATACATTCATGCCTTTCACTTCCACAGCGATCCAACCAAGGCCCACTCCGTTCCGTTCAAATTTCTCATCTTTCAAGTAAGTCGCCATTTTCTTAATCTTGAGGTTTACAACTGACATTTTCAGGATGAAATATTTTCCGACACTAAGAAGCGACTGGAGAAGCGGACTGGTATAAAAGGCAAAAACCTTGAGAAGATCAAATTTGCGATCGTCAAGAGGAGCTCTTACACAAAACCTATATACTTGAACGATGGTGAGTTGTGATCCATGATAGATTTATCTACCCTACTAAACATCTCTTAGACGATACATTATGGGATATGCTTGGGGATGATGACGACCAACTCGGATTAGATCACATTGATAAGATACGAAACACAAGGACTGGCATGGGAGACTTGTTCTTGAAGTAGATTTTGGCATTGCTTATGAGAGGTTTTCTGCATGGCGCTATTGGTTGGCGGGAAAATAGGCACAGTCTTTGATAAAGACAACGCGATGATGTAGACAATGGGCATGGTAGCGAAGTCGATTTTTTCTAAACAACATAATAGGTCACCAGAAAGCTTCATACCTAGCGATAAATGATCGAGGACGGTGGGGAGACCAATGGTAACTATGATGCAGATATCCTTCTAGTACGACGTTAGCCACTTTGTAACCTAAATAACAAACGCGAAATTGTTTACCACAGTGCCTCTCCTTGAAATAGCCTTGTCATTGTAAAATAGTGAACGGTATTGATTGATATTGATAGCGGAGTAAAGAATTACACAGGCCACCCGTAACCCCTGGTTTGGAGAAAAGGAGGAGTTACTCGCTAGACTCACTGCGCCCGAAGATTATCCGACTGACAGATAGCAACATATCTCCAAAAGCGCGTCAATGTCAAGGATCTATTACTTTTACAACTACACAATAATAAATCATGAAGCCATCTTTGATCTGGTGTAGCCTTTTGGCATGCATTTCTCCTCTTGTGTCTGCCACTGCCCTCACATACAAGCTTAGCGCCAATGAAAAAGCATGCTTTTACTCCAATGTCGACAAACAAGGTGCCAAAATTGCCTTTTACTTCGCTGTACGATGCGCCTGGCCTCTGATATCTACATGAACATCTCTGACATTTTACACTATATAGGTTCAAGCTGGTGGATCTTTTGATGTGGATTATGAGGTCGTCGGTCCAAACGAAAGAGTTATTATGAAGGAAGAGAAAGAGCGACAAGGCGACTTCGTCTTCACTGCCACAGAGGTCGGAGAGTACAGGTTTTGCTTCAACAATCAAATGAGTACTTTCTCAGAAAAGTTTGTCGATTTTGAGATCGCTGTATGTTTTACATTCCGCGAATTGTGAATTCAGGAAACCATCACTGACATATCTATTACTGCCATAGGTTGAGAACGAACCTCGAGCTTCGATCCCCTCGAAACAAGGCACAACTCCCGAACAAACATCCGCATTGGAGGAATCTATCTTTAAACTCTCGGGTCAGCTCTCTACCATTACAAGAAACCAAAAATACTTCCGCACAAGAGAAAACCGCAACTTCAGCACCGTGAGAAGTACGGAGAGGAGGATTTTTAACTTCAGTGTTATTGAAAGCTTGATGATGATGTGCATGGCTGCGCTACAAGTCTTTATTGTCCGATTCTTCTTCCAGGTACGCATTCTCTGCTTCAATATGTATAGAGAAATTCTAACGATAGGGATTAGGGTGCCAGAAAGGGTTATGTTTGAACGAATTGGATCTGGGATGGCTTTGAAGATGATTGAAATGATTCTGGGTCCGAAGAGGGGTTCTGTGTACTATACACTTAGCAAAAGTGACGCTCAATATGATTAAAGTCAAGTTAATTGGTTGCATTATTCCATCTCCATGTCTATCAGAAGTACGTGTGAATTCATTCATGGTCTCCAAAGCCTTATATAAATACACAAGACTTTTGAACATTTCGACAGTACTAAAATGGGTAAGCTGTCGGACCAATCTATTAGCTAAAGATACAAGTCAATCATGTATCCTGTATCAATTATCATTTTACAATTCATTAGCTATTTCTTAAGCGTTATATATGGAATTGTTATGAGCTCTGCTTTATCTCACATACATGTATAAACTAGTGTCAATTAGGTTAGCGTGACGTAGCATGGATGAGAATCGCGACAATTTGACATTTATCGATTCACGATAGGCACAAGCTTCTAAACGCAATTCCATCTCGTGTTTTTATATCTTCCAAACCACTTCAACACGATCAAATTCTGCCTGTCTACATATTATCGCATCAATGGCAGCTTCTTTATCACGGGCATTGCCAAAACCAAAATACACAGGTGAAGAAGAGGAGATTCCACAACATGCGCAACAGAGAGGTCCTCGAATCCTAGGCGCAGGCGCTTTGGACGATACCCAAATTGTGTTGAAGGTTGGTCTTTCATATCTTGAGCAATTAGAGGTTCCTTCTAACAGTACATCACGTTCACAGAAAACCGGACCTCCACCATATGGTAATCGAACAGGATGGCGGCCACGAGGACAAGAAGACTTTGGCGATGGAGGTGCTTTCCCAGAAATTCCAGTCGCACAGTATCCTTTAGATATGGGACGCAAATCTACTTCGTCGAATAATGCGCTGGCTCTTCAAGTCGACGGCGAGGGGAAAGTCAAGTACGATGCCATAGCACGACAAGGCCATAATGATAAACGAATAGTACACGCCTCTTTCAAGGACCTTATACCTCTTCGACAACGAGCTGATGCCGGCGATATCAATTTAGATAGACCAAGTGAAGAAGAGGTTGCGGCTTCTACCGAACGAACGAAGAATGCCTTGGCAACTCTGGTCAGCGGTGCGGTAGCTGCACAGAAACCTAAGAACGTAAATGTCGGGGCAAGAAAGGACCCTACTTATGTCAGATATACCCCGGCGAATCAGATGGGGGATAATTCGAGGAAAAATGATCGAATCATGAAGATTGTGGAAAGGCAGCAGGACCCCATGGAACCTCCCAAATTCAAGCATAAGAAGATTCCCCGTGGTCCTCCAAGTCCTCCGGCTCCAGTCATGCATTCGCCTCCACGAAAATTGACTGCAGAGGATCAAGAAGCTTGGAAAATTCCACCCCCTGTGTCAAACTGGAAGAATCCTAAGGGTTACACGGTTCCACTTGACAAAAGACTGGCTGCAGATGGACGAGGATTACAGGACGTCACTATTAATGATAAATTCGCACAGTTTGCAGAAGCTCTCTTCACGGCAGATAGACACGCACGGGAAGAAGTCAAGCAGAGAGCATTGATGCAACAAAGGCTAGCAGAAAAAGAGAAGTCACAAAAAGAAGATCATCTTCGTATGTTAGCACAAAAAGCACGAGAAGAGAGGGCTGGAGCAGGCGCTGGCTCCCGAAGGCGAGACTCGAGATCCTCAAGATCTCGTTCTGGAAGTTATAGTGAATCTGAGTCAGATCGATCCAATAGCGATGATGAAGAATTCAGAGAGCGAGAAAAGATGCGCCAAGAGAAACGAAGAGATGAAGAACGAAAATTACGACAGTCGCGTATGGGGACAGAGAGGAGGATTCAAATGATGGCAAGGGAGCAGAATCGAGATATCTCAGAAAAGGTTGCTCTAGGCTTGGCAAAACCTACGCAATCAACCGAAACTATGTTTGATTCCAGATTATTCAACCGGACAAGTGGATTTGATAGTGGATTCAACGAGGATCAAGCCTATGACAAACCTCTTTTTGCGGCCCAAGATGCTATTAGTAGCATTTATCGACCACGGCAAAATATGGATGACGACGATGATGAAGCAGCAGCTGAAGGTGAGATGGCGAAGATTCAGAAAAGTAATAGGTTTGCGGATGCCCTAGGAAAGGGAACCTTTCAAGGTGCAGCAGATGTTGAGGTAAGAAATTTCCCCTTGGTCACGACTGGGAATGAAGCTAATTTGGAGGACGAACAGGCGAGAGAGGGACCAGTGCAGTTTGAAAAGGATGCTGGCGATGTTTTCAATGTCGATGATTTTCTGAGCAAGGTCGGTGAAAGTTCTAATAAAAGAGAGTATGGGTTACAGGAAAGCGAGGGAAGGTCCAACAAGCGGGCGAGAGTGGATGAGGACGATGATTAAATGGATGGACAATTATGGGAGGCATGGACAGCGTTGTATGTATAAATAATCAATGGGACCGGGCCATCCCGTGTATAAAGCATGATCTAGGCATTTGTATATTGGCAAATGAGTGTGTCTGTTTTTAATTGATACTAAATTATCTTTTGTGGTTTATTTTGCACCTCTTGTAGAGAGTTGATGAATCTACCTTCTCAGCAATAAGATTTCCATGCAAATTGGTCTGTCCTACAGCATGCAAAACCTCTTAGAAGTATCATACAAGTTCGAGTAGTCGATATTAACAATAAAAAGTGTATTAGCCCAACTTCAAGCAGATGATATTCACACATAATGAATTCTTGCTCATGTACTCAAAATCTCTCAACGGCATCCATCCAAGCTTTTCGCTACACATCGATGGGATTAGAGACTTTTATAATGCGGAATCCAAAATCCTTGCATTGAAGCTTCATTGTACCTACTATCCATACGTTTTTCTTTACTTTACAAACTTACGTATCTCTAATTTCCATTTCGCCGTAGACTTAATTACTGGGTAACATTATACGCGCATTATATAAATCGTTCAACCGCTGTTTCTATCTCCCCCCCGCCCCAAAAAATAGTGGATAATTATTAGTCGTCGCCTCGGAATGTCACTGGTGAAAGGGGTGAGCTCTTGATTACGCGGCTTTCGACGACGACAATTTTGAAAAGGTACGACGACTTTCTTTTTTGGCTTTTGATGCATGCTTTTTGCTGGTCTCGTAGATTGTAGGAGCTCTGGGTTGCTAAGGGCAAGGAGGTTGGGAAGATGGTGACTACCGATGAGTGCTTCACGAAGGTTTGTGGTGATAGATAGATATCAAGAGAAGATTTGTCGGCATGAACTCAATGATATGGCAGGTGGTAGGTAGTGCGATAGCAAGGTATTTTTTGCATCTTTATTTGATTGAAGCGATACGTACATACACGCATATAGACACTTCCCAACCAGCTGGTTCAATTGATATTAACTTTTCCTCTTCTCCCTCTTTGCCCTGCCCTGCTCGCTCTGTTGGATTCGTACCTGCCCAGACTTTTCACAACTCACTAAAAATAGGGTCTGGAGCTAGAACCGCCAAAACTGGACCTCCTCTGTACAATTGAAGAAAAAAACTTGATTAGATCTCTGCTTATCTGAGTTGTCAAGGAAAACAAAGTATTCGTATTGTATCTCGGACTTTAAACTCAATTGATGTCTGAGTTGGCATTTCGTCCTTCTAGCTGAAACAATGTCCAATACGCATGCCGACTTATCTTCTGTATGAACTTTTATATTGGCCAAACGAACGTGATGATCTTCGTCTTCCAACACGGCACCATCATGATTCTTGATTGAAGTTCATAAACCCCCACAGTACTCGAGTGGTATGGACAGATAATTCGTCGTAGGAGGGGAGAGCCCCGTACTAAGTCCTGACGAGGAAGGGGGGTGGGCTGACAGGCATTGGGAAGTACCGACTGGTTTGTTGGCTGTTGGAAAGGTTTGTTTACTTTGGGACCGTCGAGACAATAACAGTTTGGGCATTGGAGATCAATAACTCTCGTATTGAGTTGTGTAGCTGTGATCTTGATCTTGATCTTACAATTCATCCGCTAGTTCAGCTTACTTCAAAAGCTAAGTGATATGCTTCTTTCCTTTTCGAATCTAATCGACTACTTACTGTTGCTTCCATCGGATTGGTCCTTCCCTAGACTTCCTAACTACTGACCTACTCTAAAATCTAAAATCTCAAGTTCGTTCGCTCATGCGTTCGTTCGCTTTGTCCGCGTCGACCCATGCTTTCCTACACGAGGCTTGTCAGCCTGCATGTCCGTCAAACCTTCTTTTCCCAACCATCATCGCCATCGTATCCTTCCTAGGTACCTGATTGCGACCAAAACACCCTGCCAGGTTGGTACAGGTTACAGGTCCCAAAGTGGAGAGACCGAATTTTCTTACTGGCTCAGCCTACCGCGAGTATCTTTCACATCTCTATTCTCCATATTTATCCGGCCTTTCTGTAGTTTGTTGGATAAGACAAAGTAAGCTGTTCAGTCAAGGTATATATGTACAAGTGTGTCGCCCATCCTAAACTGAGTGCAGCTTTCGGGATTTGGATATCAGATATCACTCAAGCTAGTCAGGCACATACGAAATAAAAGTAGTTTTTTTTATTTCTTTCTTCTGGAAACCAAACATTCGCTCAGAACTCGGACTAGACGTCGAAGGATCACTTTGGGTACAAAAGAAAGACAAACATTCGTTGGATAGAAAGTCGATATCGGTCGCTACAGCAGTTGGCGAAATGAGAAACACGAATATCCCGTCGGGCTCACCACCCAAATATGAGGTTGATGATCCAAGTTCCTTGGCACCAAGGTGGTGGGATATGAGAGCGTGGAGTAAGAAGAGATGGGCGATTTTTGGTGCGGGAATCATTATATTGATCATCATCATCGTGGTTGCTGCCGTGGAAGGTTCAAAAAAGAACGCTTATCCAGATTACTCGCAGTTGAACTATACACTGAAGGATACTTGTAAGTTGTCTTCCTTTATGCAATATTGCATAGCCAACCATTTCGAATCCATCAACACTTCTAAGATATCCGAGAAGCAAGGCTTCCCTATCATATCCAAGGGGAGTTAGTTGTAATGGTTCTAGACCTACCTCTATGATTGTGTGGCTAGAGATTGAACGAGATGGCCATAACATCGTGTATGTTGCTAACATCCACCAAAGACTCAGGGACTGACTTTTTCGATAACTTCGATTACTTCAATACCTACGATCCATCAGCCGGTTTCGTTCATTATGTTGATTCCGAAGTTGCCGCTCAATACAATTTGACGTATGCTTCGTCAAGTTCTGCAGTTGTCAGAGTCGACACATCTGTCACAGCTGACAGTAACCCAAATGCATCTACTGGCCGCTTCTCAGTTCGAATTGAGTCCAAGACACAATACACTGACGGTCTATTCATCTTCGATATTGTCCACACACCCATTGGTTGTGCTACATGGCCTGCACTGTGGCTAAGTGATCCTAACAATTGGCCAACAAATGGAGAGATCGATATTATGGAGGCAGTCAACGTTGTGAGCTCTACAAAAAATCAAATGACCCTCCATACTACGTCGGGCTGCTCCATGGATGTCAAGCGCAAAGAGACTGGAAAATCCATTCAATCTTCATGCTTGAATAGCACGAATTCCAATGCTGGATGCGGTGTGTATGACTCTGCAGGAACCTTCGGTGCGGATTTCAATTCGAATGGAGGTGGAGTTATGGCGATGGAATTACGTACCGCGGGTATTCGAATGTGGCAATTTGGACGAGATGCTATACCAACCGATATTTCATCTGGTAGCCCAGATCCATCGACCTGGTCGGAAGCTACTGCCGATTTCCCCAGCACGGATTGCAACATTGGCAATCACTTCAAGAATCAAAGTATCATTGTCAACATTGATTTGTGCGGAAGTTGGGCAGGTACCGAAAGTGTATATGATGTTGATTGTAGGCGCTTTTCTGACCCTTTTTGATACTTTCATACTAATCATACAATAGGTCCCGGTACTTGCACTGACTACGTCGCTAACAACGCAACGGCATTCACAGACGCTTACTGGCAATTCAACAACTTCACTGTATACCAAGCTTCATAATCCTCGATTTACATTCTTGGATGGAAATGAAAGCGTGATATTCATAGAGACGGGTGTGATGGAGTTGCTCTGGAAGAATATTCACATTGAAAAGCTGTTTGGCGGGACATCGCAATTGGGATAGGAATAGACAGGATTATACCAGGAAAATGGCGTTTATAGGAGCGTTGCTGACTACCAGCGATAATTTTGTCTTCGTGTTGAAATTAAGACGGAATGTTATATGGACACTCAAAGCCCGTATAGATTGGTAGCTTACGGAAAATAGTAATTAAGTAAAGTATTATACTTATGATGTGAAATCGCTAGGTACCTAGGGTTGTCCTTGTGTCTAAA
Source organism: Botrytis pseudocinerea (assembly GCA_019395245.1). NCBI lineage: Eukaryota > Fungi > Ascomycota > Leotiomycetes > Helotiales > Sclerotiniaceae > Botrytis > Botrytis pseudocinerea. The sequence goes on from JAHXJK010000043.1 coordinate 27,447, forward strand.
AAGCCTAGCAAATTATACCGATGATGACAAGCTAGCCAAGCCCATGATCTTAAGAAAATCCCAAAAATAAATAGAATAACATGATAAATATCTCTCCTAGACATCCCCCCTCTCGCGAAACGAAATCTTATAATCCTACTTGGCAAATACTCGAGTACTTGTGCGAAACGCGAGGCTTTAGACTGTGCAAGGCCAGACATCAGCCTCGCCAAAAAAATTCTCGGTGGATTACATCTCAAGGAAACCCATCTTTGTATTCTGCCTTTTCCCTTGACGAAGAATATCACAACTACTATCGCCCAAAATGAATGGGCCAGCGTTTAATCCTCCAGGAGGAGGCCAGCAGGGTGTTGACCCTTCAACCGCTGCTGCTGTTAAAAATGTATGTTTGCTTTCTGGTTACAATTAGCATTGCTATATGGACAAGCAGAGCCTTGCTATAGGAAATTATCAAAGTGAATTGAACGAGAACTAACAATGTCTGATAGATGCAAATGATAATGGAATCCTGTCCGGGCAAGACGGTCGTCTCGGGTGTAATGGGATTTGCCCTCGGTGGTGCCTTTGGTCTCTTCATGGCATCTGTATGTTTTGCCCCGCCTTGACTACTTTCCTTCCTACGCACACTTGACAATGGCTTACCTTCCCACACAGATGCAATACGACACTCCCATTCACACCTCTACCGCAGCCGCAGAAATCCAATCCCTTCCCATGCGTGAACAACTCAAACGAGGTCTCAAAGATATGGGCAATCGCTCCTATTCCTCAGCCAAGAATTTCGGCAAAGTAGGCGCTATCTTTGCAGGCACGGAGTGTTGTGTTGAAGGGTTCAGAGCAAAGAATGATCTGAAGAATGGGGTTATTGCAGGATGTATTACCGGGGGGGTGTTGGCGGCGCCGGCGGGACCACAGGCTGCCGCAGTCGGGTGTGCGGGGTTCGCGGCTTTTAGTTTGGCGATTGATAGTTATATGAGAAGGCCGAGTGATGGAGATTAAGGAGATACTTGAAGGGTGGAAGTTGTGGATTGGAACTTTAGATGGAGCGGTTTAGATATGTATAATATGCTGCGAACAGCTTACGCATGGGATTGGAGTTATGGGCAAGCTTGGATGGGCTTTGAGTGGTTATGTTGATATGTCTGTATAGTTATGACCTTGGGATCAATGACTAATTTCACTCCTCACGAGCGTTGGTTTTAGCTTTGCCACTTCAGTATTATGTGATGGTTCGAGTCTTTTGTCATATATCACGAAAATCCGACTGACTTTTTGTGTTTAGTAGAGAATGCATGCGAGGAACATTTACCACAAGCACATATCCTGGAGAGTTTGAATGTCTTTTATGAGTTCTATTCTTATATCCCGGAGATCCTATGCCTCTTTTGCTAATATGCAATCAAGCTTTTCCATACTGATGAGACAAGTATCTATAGAGCGCCAGATTCTCAACCATAATCGGTCAAACTGTCTAGGAATCTATTTAAAATGAATCAAGTATCTATAGAACACCGAATTTTCAACTATAATCAATCAAGTAATGACAACTTTCAAGCAAACATTCTCCATCGTCGTAGTATAGCGAATGCGCTCACACAAGCTACTTGGTGGTGAATTTACCCTTCATTCTGATCCCCTTACCATAAACATAAAACAAGAACGGAATGGGTATAAGCGCAGCTGCTACAAAACCCAGCACACTACTTCCCCATTCGATACCCAGATCCTGAAACATGGGAGTAACAAACAGGGGAAACAAAGCAGCAAAGATGGCTCGTACAAATGTTTGGGCCGCAACCGCACTTGCTGCACATGAGGAGAAAGTGTCGATGAGGTAGTTGAGTGCAGATTGGAAAATGGTAAAGAAGCCAAATCCCATGAATACGAGGCCGATACATGGAGCTACCCAATGGATATTGGGGGAGGATGTCCAGCCGAAGATGAAGAGGCCTGCTGCAAAGAATATACTGCCGATCATCATTGGAGGGAGGCGAGCTTCGGGGACGGGTTGGTTGTCATTTGCTTCAAACCTGCGGGTATAGAACTTGTTGTTGCTGGGTTTTGTTGGTTAGTAGAGATAGGTTGAGAATGGATCAACGACTTACAGAATGTTTGCAGTGCCGCCGAAAATTGTACCCAGGAGAAGTGCAAGAAATGGAAGCCTATTTTAATGAAAGAGATTAGAACAACATCTGCTATATGGTTGTCGTCAAGTTAGAGGCAAACTTACTCTGAAGTCACAGGACCGTAACTTCTAGCCAATGCAAATTGTACGGGAATCGCAGCCAGACACCTAGCAATCCATCAGTGCATGTCCACAAACAATTCTCAGTTCTGACTTACAAATAGAGAATTCCATAAACAAACGAAGCATATAAAACCATGAGAAAACAGATCGGGGTCCCCAGTAAACGGAAGGGTCGCATCAAGAACTTGTTTACCATCTCTCTAAAGCTGAAATTGCGCTCTTCGTGTCTAGCATGTAAAGCCCAGTTTCCAGTATCGTGACGGAGACGACGTGCCTTGGCGACCAGGAGTGCATCTGGATAGGTTTCTTTAAGTACAATAGCACCAAGGATTAAGACTGCCATTTGCATGATTCCGGTTATCTTTGAAGGAGTTAGAAACAAAAATTGCATAGTTTGGGGACTTGTGTACTTGCATATTCTGTCCATCTCCATCCTAGATAGCTTGATGTAATGGCACCTCCCACAATGGGACCCATGGTTGGACCTTGAAGTGGTGAGAATCATAACTATGGAGAGGACGCATGTACTCACCTCCAACAACAGCGAATGCATATCCGACTATAGCCGTTCCTCGCGATTGGGGTGCCCAGATATCAGACAGAACGCCTCCAGTATTTGTTACCTAGATATGATGTCAGAGGACTTCGTTGAGGCCGAGGTCAGGTTTCTCACAGGAGCAGCTCCGAAGATACCAGCAAAGAATCGTGTCAAGAGCAGCGTCTGGATGTCTTTTGCTGTGGCAGAACCAAATGAAAAGCATGCTGAGATGAAAACTATTCGATACATCAGCTGTGATTCTGCGTGGTGAATGGGCAAGAGTGCAGGCTGAGCTTAAACTGCTTTCATAATGAAGTTGCTTACCTGGAGTTAAGACTGCAGCCTTTCTGCCATAACTAATCAACAATTAGTATTTGCAACAAAGGAATAAAATGTAGCTTGTTGGGACTGCAGCAATGCAAAACATCACACAAGATCTCCGAGTTGGCTTTTTAGCAACTCACATTTCTGAAAGAGGAGCCCAAAGCAGAGGACCTACGTCACAGAGAACTGTTAGCTTGACTATTCACCTCAAACTGGTGAAGGAACTATCTCACCAAACCCAAATCCTAGTAGCAAGAAACTTACGCCCAGCAGGCTGACCTGCTCTTGATTAATGATATTCACTTTAACTTATTATAGTTCTGTAGAGAACAAACCTCAGGTGTAACATTGAATTCATCTGCAACTTGATCAATAGCAGGACTGTACACAGAACTTGCCCAGGTCGAGGTCATAGTGAATAAACCATAGACAAATGTGGTGATCAGCTTCTTTCTGAAGGGCCAATTCAGAGGTTGATACTAATTATCTCCATCAGCACTGCCAAATCCACAATCCCATAAGCATGCAAATACTCACAGCATCATCAGCGCCATCAAACTCGACGATGTCCGCTTCTGTGGTCTTCGAATGCGAATTTGGGTGTGTGAACTCCTGCTGGATGCCTAGGCGGGTAAGAGACTGAGAGCGGGTGATGCGCGCTGGAGTAGATTGAGCATCTACAACGGGTTGTTTTTGGACTTCTTGTCCTTCGAGATCCAGATCAAGTACGACTACATTTTCAAACCAATGAGTCTCTGAGCCAGAGCTGGAAGTGGAGTTGGTAGTTTGCGCCATTTCACATGCGTTTGCAAGGCAAAGAGATGTGCAAAGCAAAGAATCGAAATTGGAGAACTGAGAGAAATCCCACTTCATCAACGTGTAAAGCAATCTGGTAAAATACATGGGAGAACGAATCAGGGTGGGTGTGAGATTATTTGTCCACAAAGTGAAGCAAAGTTGAGTACCCGGGCAGCTACAGAGGTGACAACTATGATAAAGCAAATGATGTTGTGATCACTCACCCTTCCACTCACCCTTTCAACAACTTCAAATTTGAAGAAAAGTTCGAGACTTTTTACATTGACAAGACTTCACTCTTTAGCCCTTTATCGGATAGAGTCCGAAAATGTGAGGGGCTTTACATCATCCGATGAACATTTGGTAACTATCAGATGAAAATAAAAGGGCCATGTCGGAAATCAGTCACTTGTGCTTCCTCTCAACCTACTATGTTGATGTGAATATATGGATGTCTTATTTGAAACGTTTATCTCACTTGCAGTCAAACATCATGTATTGTGTGGAGTAGTAAATGATATATTGGATGCATACAACTCACACAAAATTCTTACCCTTTAATGGTGCATCAAACTGGCAAAACGTCAAAACACTCGGAATCAATTCTTACATGTGCAAGATACTGGAGATAGTAGCTACACCTTGGCTCAGAGAAAAGAGCTTTTGGCAAGAAAACGGCCTCTGTTCATTTTATCTGAAGTCAAAATCGGAGGGAGAAGCACGGCATTTGACATGCATAACATCGAGATCAGAGGGTCATGATAACAATGACACAACACAAGGTTAAGGTTGCATGTTTGTCCAAGTAACGTCAGATCTTCCGGGAAGAATTGCTTCATTGATAAGTACTACATTAAAGCCCCAAAACCATAGCGTGATGAAGAGAAAGTGTGTCACAACTTCTTCATTTACAAATGTACCTGTCTTGGTCTATCCACATAATCCTTCCAGGCTTCATCAAAGCCAACACTTCTAGCCCACTGCATGAAAGGTTAGCACATCAGATATGGATGAATGAAATGGATTATTCCATGGGGTGCGTACGGTATCTCCAGTGTCTTCAACGCTGTCAGCTACCATGTTGCCTACTTTTAGCCACATGAAGCCCTTAATCTTTGCCCAGTCTTGGTCTTCATAGCCCTGGCTGACTACCTCGGCATGAGCAACTGCTCTTCCAAGCTTCACGGCGTGGCCATCATCTTCGAACTCGAACAGCCTTTGAAACAACCCACGCCATTCCGCATCTCCAGCTTCAAGGAGCTTCGGGACGTATCCCGATATTTCTTCGAGGAGTAGTTCGGGGGAACGACGGGATGCATACATGGTAAGATCAAGGCGTCCCTTCCATTCCAAAAGCCTTGCCTTGTGGGCTTCGGATAAAAAGTCTTGGTTTTTGAAGGAGGTGAAGAAAATTGAACTATTGACACAATGCATAAAGTAAAAGTCGAATTTTACCTGATAGGATGAATTTCAGCTAGAGTAAATCTGAGAAGTGTAGCATGACTCACTTGTTTTGGAGGGCGCTGCGCGGCAGCAGTGAAATAAATGACAGAGTTGATCATTTGAGCTGTCTTGGCTTCAAGCTCACCTTTTCCAACAGTCCACTGAGATGCATAGTTGATCATTTCATCTCGAGCTCTGCCCAAGATACCATCTCGAATCTTATTGCCATCGTCCCACTCAGCAGCAGTAGAAAGCTTTTTGTCGTGTCTGATCTCGTCCAAAAGTTGTGGAATTGTCTTGTTTCCAGGTTGTGCGTTCTTTTCGACGTCCAACAAATACTGAGTGATCCACTGATCGTGGACGGAAGCTTGTGCTAGCGCTTCGGCAATGATAGCTGGCTGATTGAACTCAACACCAAAGCCTAGATGAATCAGAGGATGAAGAAACCCTGGTGACTGTTAGCAACTTCTTAGATGCATGCAACTACAATCATGTATACCTGCAAACATTCTGCCGAGCATGTCATCTGCTTTCGCATCGCCTGCAAAAACACGTTCTTTCAATACATCTTTCCATCCTTTGGCTTCAATTTCTCGCTGCCAGAATGCCAGAAAGTCATGATAGTAGTTTTGTTTACCAAGATGGTTGTGGAAATTGTCTGGTATGGACATGTCGACCGGGGCCTAGATAGTTCAGAAACAGTGCTATGGAATGTCGGGGATTGAGATAATAGAAACCATGGATTATGTGGTAAGGCTGGTTTTCAAAAGTAGTACATTTGGAAGGATATGAACTCACTTGGCTCGTAGAAAGCACAACGGGGCGTTGATATGATGCATTAAGTTTATACTGCCGCTCAATGACGGATGCCGGAGCGCCAAGGCCATATAGAGTCAACAAGTGATGGGCAACATGGTTGTGAAATCCAGCATTATTGAAGAAGATGTGATGTTTCTGTAATAAGCACATGTGAGGACGTATCTTCAAGACAAAACGAGACATCTTACATCATGGTTCTCTTGTAGCAGCTCCGATGTTTTTTTGGCAGTTTCCGAATCTTGAGACCCAAACTTAAACACGCCAGTATCGTCAGGAGTGAGGTGAATGGTGTTTGAAGTAGCCATATTGAGAAGATGCTTTGTGTGTGTTGATTGAAATCGAACAGTGTGTAGTTTCAACGCAAATGGTCTGCGATCAAATGGTGGTTTAAATAGTATATTCACAAATACTTGTGACTTCCCTCTGCCCTGTATGATTTGGGAGAAAGGGGGTCTAGGCCTGACGATCATCTGAGAATGATGGATTTACTGTTGGATTACAATACCCCCCGTAAGCTGATAGGTCTCGACGGCTTCGACTAAATACTCCAGCCTGGCCTCTCGCTTCCCCGCACTGCAGCACAACAGAGTGAGTAATAAAATGACGAAAAGATTATCAAGCAAGGGGGGCACGATTGGAAATCAACTCGGAGTCTCACTCTATTGATGGGTCTCCATGTGCTTAGGTAATGAATATTGGCAGTCAACGCTGTGTAGTTACCTAGTATCATTTGCGTCCTTGAGAGTTCATCAAAGACACTTCTACCGGTGTCGTAGAAGGTAGAAGCAGCTAGTAGGTAAGGTTATGATGATGATCTGCATCCGCTGTACGTACCTAGCTCCAGCCATCCTTTGTGGTTTGTCAGACAGGAGAAGTAAGAAGGCTCGAGCGAGGAAGTAATAGATAGAGAGATACGAGGGCTTGTTTTTGATGAATTCCGGGTCCGTGCACTCATTCATTTCCTCACCAAAATAAGTACAAACTCACCTACTTTGGAATTTAATAGCAATTGAATTAAAAATTACATTTGAAAAATAAAGTTGAATTTGAATAATGTTTTATATCAAGATTCATATGTGAACTTGATAAAATATACTTCATAATATTCATAAAGTTATATTCATTATAAAAATCATATAGCAAATATTAGTGAGTTCGGTTATTTTGCCCAGTCTTCATCAAAGACACGCCCTCGTAGGTATGAGGCACCTTATTGATACAATAGTCAATGCATCTTCTTGTTATTGTCATACGAACACCGACTCCTTCTCCTGCTCAAGTCGTCGGGTTGAATTTACCTATCCAGCCACACCAGATATTTATTGAGTACCTCGAGACTGCTCAGCTGTTTGAGCCACCTGCCTGCGCCACCTGCTGACTAAGTACGTCAATTGTAAATCAGTAGCGGCGATTGGTTTGTTCGCTAGCTCGATGACGTAAGTGTCAACAACAAGGTGTACCACTCAGCTTACATAATGCCACGAACACGAACGAACCCAAACCGAATTGCTCACTGATGGCCTTCGAATCAGTAGCTCCTACCTATTCATACCTCTACCGGAGTAATCAGATCCTTCACTTATTTATCTATCCATAAGTTGTCGGTGCAATACCTAATCCCTACTTGCGTTCCTCATACTGTACATATATTGATTAGATTGACAAGTTCGTTCGAGCATATCTATCTGATATAACTCTACGCCCGCATAGGTAAGGTTGACTACCTATCCATTCGTAGTTGTGAAAAAAGGAGGCAATTCAATATTCACATTGTGGTCTTTCCATTCCTACCTACCTACCTACCTACCTCTTTAGGTGCTCATCTTGCTGCCTCTATTTCCAAGCTGTTGCCTCTCATCTCTTTTCTCGTCTCTTTACTTATTTATCCCTTTCTAGGCTTTCGTGGAGCATGCTTTGATACCAATTTATCGCACCATTTTATCCATTCCGCCTCGTCTTGCAGTTGGACTACTTCCTTGTTATCTCTGTTTGTCTCATTTCACCCTGTATTTTTGGTCCAAGTTGAAATCGAAATTGCTTCAAGTCTCTTTCGCCTATCATGTCATCGATTCAACAGAAGGTGGCTACTTGGAGCTCGGTTGCTTTGCGGATTGTGACCTATGTCTTTCTCAGAATCATTCCTGGTCATGTAAGTACGAATATTTTCGAACTCAAATCTCAACCACTTACACTTGTTTCCAGCCTTGGCCGCCCCTCATATACACCCTTTTTGCACTATATGCACCCTCCTTTATTTATAGTCATGTAACGCAAACACCATATACTGTAGTAGAGGATGATGTCAATATCACCGTTCTAGAGACTGAGCAAGAAGACCAGCCGCTCGTGTCTGCGGCACATTCTCAAAATATATCGGATTCGGATAAACCAAAGCACGTGGAGGAAGAAGTTGAAGTAAACGAGACAGTGGTGATAGAGCAAAGATCACGAAGACCATTCCATACACTTTTGACGGGCGCGCCTGATCCCGTATCAACATTGCTCTCGCTTTTGACTTTCTTGATCAACGTGGCCTTGGTTCTGGCAACAATAGATCTGGTGTATCATGCAAAAGTTTTGCATCCTAGTACGGAACTTTCATTCGCACGGATGGGCTACATGTATGTGCAATACCCTGGCTCCTACACGCGACTCTGTTTGGTCATGGCAAACCACTAAAACTGCGGTTATTATATGGAACTCTTATTTCCATCATACTAAACAGTGTCGAGATGTCTCCATTGACTTGCCATGACTAGACCGAGCAACGCGCCTCTACTTGACATTTTTACTGACTATGCGGAAGTGCCCCTACGGAAGCAAATCTACTCGTTCGAGAACCAGATCTCTCCAAGCTTCCCATCTCCGTCACCTACAAGCCAGCAAATCCAGCGGGTGCTTACGAAGACCGACCACAACTCGCCGGAACGATCCATACTCTATCAGAAGACACGGATTTCACACAAGCTTTAAAATTTCCATTGCCAAACCGCCCTGAAAGGACCTATCAATGGACCACATCAAATAACCATACTGGATTCTTCACAACCCCCCCAAAACCTGGACATCTTCCTCAATCAGGATCTTTCACATTTTTTACGTCCAGTTGCATTAAGCCTCGCTTTCCGTACAATCCTTTTGACCACGCCTTGTCGATTCCTGGTTTCAAGCACATGGCAGATGTCATCAAAAAGATTCCTGGAGGCTCCCAGTTCATGCTGTTTCTTGGTGACTTCATTTACATTGATGTCCCAAAGAGATTTGGAGTGAGTGTGGAGGACTATCGCCGCGAGTACAGACAAGTTTATAGCTCTCCAGATTGGCCAGCCGTTGGGCAAAATCTAAGTGAGTAACATGGATTATCTTTTCATATTTAATCAGAGAAAGGTTATTGCTACTTCTATGGCACATACCGCATTCCTTCACATGTTTCTCTATATATTCAAAGACTTAAGTTGCTAACTGAAGTTTCTTGAGGCTGGATACACGTGCTCGATGATCACGAGATTGCCAATGATTGGGATAAAAAGACTGCCGGGGTAAGTCAATTATTGAGAAACTTTGCCTGTTGGGCTAGATTCTGGAGATAAAAGCACCAGTTGTGGCTCAATATCCGGATTTCTTTTGGCTTTTTACATGTATCATCTGCTCACCACCAGACTTGTCAGATTTATGAAGCCGCCGCCGATCCGTGGCATCATTATCAAACGGCCGTCAATCCCCCTCGAGCTCGCCAAGCTGGTACTTATAACACTCTCAGAGACGGTGCTACTTACTTCGAGTTTACCCAAGGGCCTGCTTCTTTCTTCTTGATGGATACCAGAACTTACCGAGATCCTTCTTCGGAGCTCCCCGCCAACAGCACTGGAAAGTCAATGCTTGGTGCAGAACAGCTTGCTGATCTCCTCGACTTTCTTAAAAAGCCTGAGCCAAAAGGTGTAAAGTGGAAAATCATAGCATCTAGCATTCCATTCACAAAAAACTGGGTAAACACATCTGTCCGACCGTTACTTTAGAGTTTTTTCCTTTTTAGAAACTTGCTGATTTCCCCATGCTATAGCGGGTGAATAGTATGGATACATGGGCTGGCTACCTCAACGAGCGCCAGGTAATTCTCGAAGCTATGTGGGATGTGGGTCTCCGTGGAGGCTGTGGGGTCGTCATCATCAGTGGAGATAGACATGAATTTGCCGCAACAGCCTTTCCGCCTCCCTTGAATGGTCGTTGGCCAGTCAGTGCAACAGTGAATGAGTTCTCTACAAGTCCTCTCAGTCAATTCTATCTGCCGGTTCATACTTATTGGCAAACTGATGAGGAAGATATACAAATCAAGTAACGCATATCGCGACATCCCTAATATATATATTTGCTAACTTTCCAAAGGTATATCCCAGGCGGTAATTCAAAATTGGGAGCGATCACAATTGAAGACACTGCTAGCGACCAAAGTACTCTAAAATTCCGCCTGTATGTAGATGGTCATGAGGTTTGGTCTTCCCTCCTTCTCTCACCACCTGCTGTTCCCGGGGGTCGCTGGACCAAGGAAGCTTTTTGGAGGTAAATTAAACGTGACATCTAGATGTGATGTGGCCAGAAGAGAGACTTTTGGAACAGAATCAAATGCCATATGTTGAAGTCTTCATCACAGATAGCTTATTTTGAAATCATGGCTCTTTAATTTTCGAAAGGCTTGATATCCAATCGATATGATAGATGCGTTCAAACAGAGCAGATGGTCATGCAGATAGAAACGTGTATGTGATCAATATGTATAAAACATATTTTTCAATATGCCAATTATGTTACAACCAAGCCATAGAGACCTGTTGACTTATTAGTAAGAGTTATGGTCGTTAACCTCATAAATCTTAACTATCCTAGTTGTTGAAGCACGAGTTGACGTTCTACTATATGTACGGCCCATTTTTTGATCTGCGTAGCTAGAGTAACTCATTTGGGTATACAGCAGCATGAGATGAACTTTACTTGCCCTTTTTCAAGCAACATTTGACCCTGCAGTTATTCGGAGCTTCATGGGCAACAATATGAATCAGAACGACTCGAAATGGTATAATCCTTTTCTTGTTCATTGGTCATATGCTACTTAAGGAAATTAGCATTAGAACTGTTGAGGAATTCATTCACTTTCATCTCATGCATTCCAATTCACTTCATTACCAAATTTGAATACAAATTTGAATTACGGTGTCGCATATTGATTCAGCCCAAAAATTCCTTTAAGTAGTCCACCGTTTTTCTCTCTCCATGGAATTCCAGTACAATCGCAAGTTCCGAACCAGAACAATCTGACAATTTATCTCTTGATAAGTACGATAATTCTCTTGTCATCAGATTCTTCTCCTTCTCCTCGTTGACAACCCAACAACTCTTTCACAACTTACAACTATCTTGTCATTATTTATCCATATTGATTGTAGCACAATCGCTCATCTACTGTACGTATGAGTATTTCACATGGCTCGAAAAAAGATACTCGAACTCACCCAGGCGTCCAAATTCCTCACCAGTCCTGTTGTTTTTTCTAATAGAGCTATCTTTCCCCTCTTTCCTGTGGGCTTAAATTTTCACAGGAGGAGCTTTTTAAGCCAGACATCCTATCACAAACGTACAACTCGCTGTCGTTGTGTATGATCTTTTTGTCGAGCATCTACTAACACAGGTTCCACCATAGATATCTTTAGAACGCACCACCAACCCGAGTATACCTTCTTTACTTCCCATCATATTCAATATAATCTTCCTAAATCATCATCTACCATTAGTCGAGAGCAAGCGACCGCAGCATGGGAAATAAGAATGCTCAAGCAAAGAGGTCCTTTAACTTACCAAATTTGACTTTGCCCTCCTTGGTCGCAGCGGACGGCAGTTCCGCAACAAATGTATCCGCGGTCACTAGCCCTAAAACTCCCTTGGGATTTAAATCATTCCGCCAGGGAACTTTGATCACCCCAAACTTTGAAGCTTTGGATGAAGTAGCACCAAAATCGCTATCTGCGACCTCGCCAGAGTTCGTCCCGGCACTTCCTCCCCAGATTGCGCCGTTTCCAAGGGTGCTGGTGGATACCAGTTCTGGGGCTCCCCCAGTGAAAGAATTGATGGATCGATCAGAGACGGCGGATTGTACACAAATGAATCGAGCTTTCTACCGCTTGACGGCTATGTCTAAGCTACCAATGAAATTAGATCATGTAGCGACTCCGGCCAATGGGAATGGTTTAAATTCTACAGATTGTCTTGACTTTGACCAGAAGGCAGGTATTCATTCGTTACATGATGGAATGAATGCAATGTCCATTCACTCCGCGAACTTTACACCAGATAAGACTGGGTCGAGCAGCCTTGTCACTCCGACCAAGACAAATGAGACTCCGCTTTCAACACCATCTCCCATCGTGTTGCCCACTGGTCCCAGACCAGAAAATCCACGTTTTGGTCGTGCAGATAAGAAGAAGAAGGACATCATAATCACTCAACTTGGCATCATTAGAAATTTTGCTCGAATCACCGAGCGCTTCACGGAGAATGGATATCCGTACAAATATGCATGTGCGGATGAATTCAATCCTGATGTGTATGACATAGCTAGTGTCGTTGGAAAAATGCCGGCAAAGGATCGTGGTGAATTTTGGGAAAAAAATTGGATCGAAATTGAAGTTGACTTCCGTTCAGGGGAAGAAACTGCTGGGACCAATACTCAAGGTGATGGACAAGAAAATTCTCCCAAAGACTACGACACATTGCTCAATTACATCGATTACCTCGGTCCAGATTTTGCTGCTCATGCCAAATATATCTTCGTCAACATTCTATTTCCTTCCATTGCCGATACCAACCAATCAAAAGTCAATTCTTCCGTTTTAACTTGCAAGCAAACCCGCGAATTTCAACATATTGAGAGACTCGTAGCTAAATTACAGTGTTTTCCAAATATCAAGCGTTTGGATGTCATCTTGCAAACTCCTTCCAATACCAAGAAGCCGCTCTCCATACCTCAACTCAACTTGGTTCTCCCATTTTACGACCTCGGTTTCACTAATTGGAATATCAAGTGGAAGACAAGTTTCATGACGAAGGCCGAGCCGGTGGGTGGATGGCCTGTTCATTATCTTGACAAGGAGAGAAATCGGCTACTGAGGGAGAGAGAACGAGTCAAGAATGCTGTTTTTGTTAGGAAGAGCCAATTTTTTACATCAAGTTATTCATGGACTTGACCAGGACTCGCAGGGTCAGAGTTGTTGCCAGTCTTCTCCATGCGAGCTTGTCATGTGCGGTTGCTTACCGTGTTTAGCTCATTCGAGCATCTTTTCTAATTTCCATCATCGTGCGCAACGACATAGCGTTGTTATTACTTCAACATTGGGTTCGAGACAGTGAAAGGGATTTTGCCTGGCTACAATGATAAAAGTTACTTTCATTCAAACCTAACCGCATCAAATTCAAACACCCAACGCAGTGACTAGTTTTCATACATCTAAATAAAGCGTAAAGAGAACTTGAAAGGATTGCCTTTTTGATTGTGGAGTTCAGGAGCGGAAATGGAAATTGCGCTGGAAAACTAGCATCTATTCAAATATCAACAGGCAGTACAATATCACAGAGAAATACCCCTCAGAATTACAAGCTTTCATGACATTGTTCCTCCAAATATATTTCTATCATATCATGCGTGACAATATCCATTTCTTTGAATGTTGTGAAGTCCCTGTGCCTCCTATATTTAGGGAGTGCGTATAATCATACGTACAGAAAAGAAAACATTCCCAATTCCAAAACAGGCAAGTACACAGTACCGTTGCCATAAATAACAATAAAAGGTATCTCTTGCTTAAAACATTGAAAATAGACTCCGTCAGTGGTATATACAACATCATGTTCTCGTTTGCAAATGTAGGGTGTATAGCAAAACACCTGTTATATCATCAATCATATATCATGGAATAGCGTTCAACTCCTCGCGCTGTCGTAGGTACTTCTTTGCCAGTTCATCCCCACCAAGTGCACTTAGTTCCATCCAATGATAAGCGACACACATGGTGGCAGGATCACTCCTCTCTCTATCTCTCTCAGTAACCACACCCTCCTTTCCTTGATGCATTTCCATAACTTGTGCTTTAAAGGTTTCACGAGGTTTGCTTAATGGCGCAGTAATTCTTTCTACCAGTTCAGGGTGGGTCAAATAAAATATGGCAAGCTCTCGCTCTGCCACAGGGTCTCCTTCTTTAGCCGTGATCGTCCACATGTTTGCAGCATCCTGCATACTATATTTCATCAATTCGCCGTTAATGGATGAAGAGTCTGGCACAGCGGCTGTTGTCTTGCGAGTTTGGGTGTAATGCACAACTATCTCATCTGCAATTTCAATTAGTGTACGGCACACGTCTTGCTTCAGACCAAGAGCGGCAAGTCCAGCATCCCAGAAAGCTTTTCCACGTTCTGTTTTATCTAAAGTAGCAGCTGGGACAAATGAAGCAATGAACTGTAAGTCCCGGAATAGTGTCTTTGGTCGCATATCTGCGTCGCGGAATAGATCTTGCAAGACGTCGACAATCATGTCTGTACTCGCGGCAGTTGGCACGTTTGAGCCCATGTATCTTTCAGTGTTTCGATTGATTGGCGAAGGATTGTCTCCTTGGTTGAGTGTATGAGATCGACGCTCTTTGCAATTGTCAATTGCTTCTCCAAGAGTTTTCGCTCTTGGGATAGTTGTTGCTGCATCAGGTGGCCCAAAAGCATTGTGATGCGAAATTTCTGGGGATTGTTGGGAAATAGGAATGGGCTCCTGACGGATTCGAGGTCTTCTCGTGGTGCAAGGTGTTAAATATGCAATGATCAAATGCTCAAGCTCGTACAACGCGTTGAGCTTCGCGTAGGGGTTGGGATGGACAGAAAACATGCGCAATAAACGATGAAAAGCCATTTTGTAGGGAAACTCCAGATTGTCTAACTCCTTCGTGGCTCTTATCGTACCCTTCCTAGGCCTCGTGCTGACAGAATCACTGGTGGAAGAGCTTCCTGTGGTGGAACGATTCTCGGAAGCTCCATTATCTGGGAGACTTTTGTTGCTTGATGTGGAACCCTTTTCTGCTTTTTCGCCAAGCGATTCCTGCCGTTCCATTGGGAGTTGCTCTATCTTTTGAGCTCCACGAAGGTCCCCAAAGCTCTTCTTTTTCTCTATCACACGCTTTCTGGTTTTCCTTCTAGCTCTCCTATCTGCCCGATCTCTTCTTTCAATACAATCTTGACCTATAGAACCTGAAAACCATGAATCCGTCTCACTTCCACGAGCAAAAACAAGAGTGCCAAGGTCACTAAGTAGTAAACTGGTCAAAGTCTGCTTCAAATCCGCCAAAAATCGATGTCTAGCTGCAGTCATGTGATCATCCTTCAGCATGATAGTTTCGTTGGTGGATGAGGCAGTGTCCGGGCGGCGACTACTGACGCTCGTGGTTGGTGAATGGGCTCGTGTTTGAAAGGGTGACCAGAACGTCGTTGCAGAGTCTATTGTCAGTACGGGACTTGCCATGCCAAAATAATCTTGGGAGTCCATCAAATCTCCAGGAAGATTCAATCGCGCTCCGCTGAACCTCCCTGAGCTAAAGCTCTGCTGAGAGTTATTTCTGGTAGACATGGCCCGAAGGTCGTGGAACCCAGGACGGTTGAAATCTGTGCTACGTAGGCCACGACGTGTGCTGTCTGTGCTTGTCACGTCTTCCCCAGATAAGTTCAGAGATCCAAAATGACTCAGAGACAGGTCACCTTTTTGCTTTCCGCTGTCCAAAATCCGCTTGTCTCTGTTGTAAAGCTCACTAGACCAAAGGACGGGCCCCTCCATCAAGTTATCGCCGACGAGTTTATTGATGCACGTTTCGATTTCTAAACTGAACCTATGGATTCGTTCTTCGCCCTTGCAAAAGTTCTCGATTCCAAATTGAGACAGCCACCTCAGAGTCTTCTCCGCTTGCTCGTCGGATAATTTATTTGGACCGCCTTGATCTTCACTAGCAGCCATCATGTCCATGACTTGTGCTTCAGTCTTTAGAAGAAAATTATTCGCCGAAGGCTTCGAGATATTACGAGAGCGCACATTAGACTTGTCCAAATGAGATACTTTCTTTGGTGAAACCATGCACTTCAAGGCTATGGCAATATTTCGAGTGCCCTCATACGCTGCTGAGTTCCGAACATCGGTTACATACCACATTTTGTCGCGGAGGGCTTTCAGACGTTTCATCATGGATTCGATTGTTACGTCGTGGCGCTCCTGGGACTGCTTGAGCCAAACCAACCAGGCTTCGTATTCTTCAATGGCACTGGTGGAGCGCCGGATGGAATCCCTAGGCCCTCTAGATAAAATAGTCAAGAGAGATGCAAATCCATCCCTCGTCAGTGAGGCAGATGACATTTGATTGAGCTGTCTCAAGGTTTTCCAGTACAGATGAGCATTAATAAAATCAGACTGCGCCTTGCATTGAGTTTCAGCAGCCTCTAGCATAGAAATAAGAACCGAAGGGGCCTCTGTTTCTGTTTCGGCTCTCTGTTTTGTATGTCTGGTATCAGTCCCTCTGGAAGATTTGTCAGTTCTAGGAGATTGATCTCGGGCTCGGTAGGGATTTCTCGACTGTATTTGAGCCAATGACTTTGACTTGTTGCTGAACTTCCTGCGAGGAGTTTCAAGAATTGATGTGCGATTACTGAAAGTCTTTGATTCAAGTCTTGAATCAAGTGATTCGGGAATCTCATAATCTTCCACAAGTTTTAGAATCGAACTTCTGAGCTGGTGATAGTCTTTGTCAAGATCTGAACGGAACCCAATGCTATCCTCATCCGTATCGCTACTTGAAGTGCCTTCTTCTTCATCTTCATCATCATCGTGAATCATCTGGGTTGACAATCCTTGCCCGTCTTGTGTCATGAATAAAACAGTCCATCGTTCTGCACAAGGATGGCATGCACCAGAGGTCGTATCGCTACCTAAAGCACGTGACATTTCATGAAGGGCTTCTCGGAGTTCGAAACCATCATCTTCATAATAACTAAGCCGTTGATTTTGGCGATTGGATGATATTGATATAGAAGATGTTCGTTGCTGTGTGCTTAATGTCTCATTGAGCAGAGGTTCTCTGGATGTGGTAACATCACTTATCGTGGAAGAGCCACTATTGCTCATGATAGAAGCGCTGTCTAACGCCTCACGAGTAGGGGGCTGCGGTATTAGCACTGATATAGCAGACATTCCAGAGACAGAAGAAGCCGCAGATCGCAAGCCACTGAGATGGGAATCTTTCGCGGAGAAACTCGATGCGGGCCGTCTTTCCGGGAATAGTGCATTTACCATGGTCAATAGGTCGGCAGGTGCTAGGACAAGATAAGGGTGTACCTCCGCTGTCTCCCTTAATGAGGTTATAGACCTTGCGGGAAGAAGCTTAGCAATAGATTTTGATGGTTTTGTGGAACGGAAGCGTGCTAGGATATTCTCTATGTGAGTTTTAATTGCTGGTGCTGGAGAGGACTTGTTCCTATGAAAGGCGTTAATAAGATGGAAATATATAGATACGAGAATAGTAATACCAGGTCATATCAACAACAAGGCGCTGTGCGCGCATTGCAACCTCTTTCAATATTTTTTGCCGACCATACTCTGTAATGTGATATTCTGACATCATTCCATATGACTATGCAAGTCAGTGAGTTGGCCACTTAGAGGGGGGCTTGAACATACTTCTGGATGAATTATTGCATTCAATAAGAAAACAGAAAATAGCCATTTTGAAACCAAGAATCTCCTGGTAGGTCCATGTCTTTTGGGATCGAGTTTTCGAAGTATGGCATTGCCAAGTTCGATTAAGCCTTCCGGAATACCTCCTGCACTTGGGTCATCAATGATTTCGAAAAGTCCATGAATCGCCGCATCATAAAACTCATCCGCAGCTATGGAATCCTTGGCATTCCGTGGTTCAACATGTATACGCGTACCAGCCTGGTCCTCGGCTTTCTCCAATAAAAAGGCTCCATCTTCAAGAATTTTCATTAAGTACCACTCCATATTAGTTCGTCCCGACCAATCTCTCATTGTAGTCCAGACATTCAAAACACTACAGATAAAAGGATCTGTCCCGCTTTTGCTCTCGGTGATTAACCGGGCGCATGCTGTGGCCCAGACATCGGTTCTTCTGAGGTCCTCTAAGGAATCGGGGCCAGCCGAATTTGCAAAACAAGTGTGAATCAAAGCAGACAAAGGATCATGACGCTGAAAAGAAAGTAAACGCTCAACTGCAGAAGGCGTATGCGAAAAATTGCGGTGGGCGCTAGCCGCGTGCCCCTTGGAACGAGTGTGAAAGGGCAGAACAGAATCGACAGCTTCTAAACCTTGATGGAAGCTTGTCAAAGCTGACAACTCGGTCGGCGTAAGGCTGGCTATGCGACTAGCCAAATAATCCGAGTTTGTCCTGATTTGGGTCAAAAAATTAAGCAAGCATTCACGAGATCGCAATGGAATCTCATGCAT
The DNA here is from genome assembly GCA_019395245.1 of Botrytis pseudocinerea. Taxonomy (NCBI): domain Eukaryota; kingdom Fungi; phylum Ascomycota; class Leotiomycetes; order Helotiales; family Sclerotiniaceae; genus Botrytis; species Botrytis pseudocinerea. The sequence continues at coordinate 46,143 of JAHXJK010000043.1, forward strand.
AAAATTTAACGCAGGTGTTGTATCCTCGGGGCCGGGTATACTAGATCGACCATTGTCAAAATCAGGTTCCAACAAAGCAAAGCGCCGGGAGGCATCGCACGAGTTCCGGACATCATGTATGGCATTGTAAAGGCTGGCAAAGTTCTTCTTCTCATCGGCCCTAAAGTTGTCAACCAAGGTCCTGTGTGCCAATTCTCCGCATCGTGCCAGGCGGGCAGAGAGTGCTGTTGACACCAGGGATCTCTGTAAACGAATGCGTGAATGAGCACGCTTCTTTTCCTGGTACGTGGACAACCTAACCAAATGGGCAAGCTCTTCAAGACTCGTGTTCGTAGTCATTGAAGTTATGGCACTTATCTGTGGGTTTATATATTGAGATATGTCTTGCAATAGAGGCTGAGGCATTTTTATTGACGTTATAGATTCATGGTTGTACGGCTTTGGGGTAGACGATCTATCAATGGCGCCTGGAGCTTCCTGGGCAGGTGTGGGCGAGGATGAACATGAAGAATCTTGGCCAGAACTCCATCTATTGTCTGCATCTTTTGGCAAGTCCTTGTAAGAAGTGATGGGTCTCTGTGGACTTCTCGACTGATATCGGTGCAGTCGCGGTAAATTGTTCTTCTCCGGCGGAGAAGGTGTCGGACTCCTGGACGATACATGAGTGATTGTCGGGGACATAGCTAGCGATTCGGCGCATTAGCAATCTACTATTCAACGAGAAAGGAACAGTATAAGAAACAATAAAACATAGTGTATCGCAGATACGAGACGTACGAGGTGAGGCATGCCCTGGCCCAGGGAGCGACGAGGATCGCTGCATTTGTATCATACTGTAATCTCACTACACTAACATACTACCTCGGATTCCTCCTCACTGGCGAAGTGCCATGGAGATTAAAGCGAAAAAAAAGTAAAATAGAATCGTTGATGGAGCGCGCAGGAAAGGGAGTGATGGCGACAATAGAAAGAATGTGTAAGGCCAGGGGAAAGGCTGATGAAGGCTGGAGCCAGTCGTGGCAGACAGGGTGCGCGGGGCCACACTTTGCGATAGTGATAAGGATCGGAATGGCTCCAGACAAGACGAGAGAGGCCTGGAAGAGGATGAATTTCTCTTGACGAAAATTCAATAAATGGTAGAAACAATAATGGCAACAAGTTGAATAACGACTTCTTGTTGAGAATAATGCTCGACGAGGCGAAGTTAGCAGTTTTTTCTCCACCGCAAGGTGTTGACAGCTCCTCAGCTCCTCAGCTGAGAATATTTTGATAGTGTGATAGTGTGATAGCGAATAGAGCATGGAAATGATACAAGTATATTAGTTGTGGTGGGCAAGGCGAGCAAGGATCAAAGGTATCCTCCGTAGATGGGATGGATGGGATGGGACAGTGCAACGCAGTGCAGTTGCATACAGTTCAGTGCAGAATGTATATTTGGTTGGACTGAATTTGATTTGAATCGGTGACGGAGGACCTGGTCAGAGGGCGGGGGGCGAGGGGAGAATTGATAGGAGGAGGAAAGGAAAGGAGCGGATGGTTAGATGAGAGTAGAGAAGCATGAAAGGGGAAGGGGAAGGGGAAGGGGGGAAAGAAACAGAAAGCTGTTTACAATAACATCTTGCTTGTATGTACGTATGGCTAGTTGTTGTGGTTCAATGAAATGGAAATTGACAACAAATCGATATTATCGTATTGAAGGGAGCCAATCATAATCGGTGTTGATTGCCTCCACATTAGCCAACGCAGACATTTTAATAAATTTCGCGAGATTCTAGAACACCACGTGAACACCTGTTATTTCCTGTCGTTTAAGCGCATAGGAATGAAGTGTGATTTGTAATAAGCCTTGTAAGATAGCATTTCTAAGATAATTTTTATAATTGAACCGAGATGTTAATAGATTTATATCGAGTCTAGCAAGTTAAATTATACATTAAACTATACGTTTATATGATTATAAATATTAGTTATTAGGAAAAAGAGTTTCTACACTATAAATTTATAGAATTTCTATTTTATTATTAATTATTAATAAATGTAAAATTCTTTGAGTTTATAGACTTTAAGTTCTTTTTCTTTTTTAAAAACAAATCCAGTATTATTAATATATATATATAACGAAGTTTATTATCGAATCGCTAATATCACCGAGTCGATTTTTTTTATACAAATTTATCTACACGTAGTCGTATACTTTCTTTTTTAATATAATTTAAAACACTTATCTAAATATTATAACTATTTATATAAAAAATATAAATCTCTAGTTTTTTACAAGGGTTATTATTAAAATATTATTTTTTATAATGCTAGCTTTAAAACTAGAGTTTGTACAAAGGATTAAAGAATATATAAATTAAATTTTATTAAAGTTTATATAATTAATTAATAACAATTTATATTAGTTATAGTGGGTATAATATTAATGAAAATTATTTCAGCATTATAACTTTTATGATATAATAGTAATTGTAAATGATTTATAAAATGAATTAAAAAAAAAAAGTCTAATTAACTATTAAATCAAAAACTCTTTATAAATATTATTTTAGTAGTTTTTAATAAAAACTTAAAATTGAATTACTTATATATTTTTAATCGATTTAAAGATTTCGGGTTCAATAACAATATTGGAATATAATTTACAATTTAAAAATTTAAAACCTTTAAATATACTTAATAAAAGTAATACTTTATTGGTTTAGATTTATATTTAATAGAAAAAATGACTTTCGAATTTGATAGTGTTTTTAATACTTCATTTGAATACAAAACAAATAGATAAATACTGTATTTGGTTTTTAGATATCAGAAAAAAATGACTTTTAGGCTTAATATTATCTATAATGCTCTATTTGAGCCTAAGCGATAGGCAAGCGAAGATATACACTTATATTCTAATGCGGATTTTAATTAGTTTATATTTTAAAAATTATACAGCTTATTCTATCCTATCGTTCTGAAATATTGTAATATTGACATCTTTTAGTTTCTATAAATTAAATATAAATATATATGTGTATTATATTTAAATAAAAATAAAATAACTTTTATTATAAATTCGAATTATAATTTAATAATAAAAGGAATAAAAGCTATATAGATCGATTAGATAAGATCGATAAGATAATAGCTAATCACCTCATTATTATTTCGAGAAAATGAAAGGAATAAGACATTCTTTATTTAAAAGAATAACTAAATTAGGAAAGAGATTTCAAATAAAGAAAGCTGATTCTAAGCGAATAAGTATAAAAAGAGATCTAATCCCCCAAATTGTAAAATAAGAAAATTAATCTATATAAAATGTCTCTTTAAAATCACGTGTCACACTGCTTATATAGTCTTTTAGTCGTTCACCCGAGCTAGCTTCTATATACTACTAGCGTATAACCTACGATATATCTAAATGAGCATATAAATCACACCTTTATAGAAATCTGAAATCTCTAAATGACTTTGAAATACGAATTTAGATAAAAGATAATTATAACCTTTTAAATCTCTAGAATGCTGAAAGTTATATAATAGAAATATAGATGTAAGCTCTAAAAGATATAAAAAAAAATAGTCTGAAAATTATTATAGTAATAGCGCACAGCTATTCATCGAATATCAAAATCACACTAAAAATAAGTATTTTACTCTATGTATAATTATAAAAAATAATTATTTAGGATTATTGAAATTGATTAAAATTTAAAGTAAGGCTTTACTTCATAATAAAGAATCCAAAAATAATAACTTTTAATATTTCAAAATATAAGAACTCTTTTATTTATAAGATTCAATTAATAATAATAAAAAGTTCTTAGTTTTCGTTTATTTTATTAATGAATTTCAGAACTTTTAAGATTTTATAATCAATAAAACTCTTAAAAATAAATAGCTCTGTTTTTATTAAATTTCAATTGAAATAGAATGAACTAATAGGAAGTTTATTAGGTTTAATATGGAATAACTTTAGAAAATATATAGGCTAATTGTATAAGTTTTATATAATTTTGATTTGATTTTAATTTTCGATAAACAGCTATACCCTAGTACTATATATGATAAGTTAATAGTTATCACTAACTAATATGTTTTTTCCTTTATAAAAAAGCATAAAAAAAGGAAAAGATAATATTAATTAAATAAAAGCTTATTATAATTTTAAAAATTGATAATATAGTTTTAATGATATTAAGAAAAACTATTTCTAAGTAGCAGACTCTCACTTCAATGATTTATTATATTAATAATTTTATTTTCTCTGATATATAAAATATAAAGAAAGAGAAATCTAGAAGAGTTTTATTTAATAGTTTATAGTCAAATATAATTAATTGTTATAGATTCGTAGAAGCAAACTAAGTCGATTTGTACTTATATATTATATAATTATATATCTATATAAGTATATTAAATTCATCAATTAGTATATATAAAGCTCCTTCTGATTAATTATAAATAATGTGTAAAACTTCCTATTAATTGGCATTTAGTTTTTCTAGTTGAGTAAAAAATAAATCATTTTAGTTTAGTATATAATCTTAAAAGAAAAGAAAATTAAATTAAATAAATTAAAAAATTTAAAACAAGCTTTATAATAGTGATGGAATTGATTGATTAAATTGAAAGAATTTACAGAGATATATCTGAGAATATATTTATAAAGAGAGAAATGAATATCTGAGATATAATTACTTTAGACATTTCTCAATATTAGAATCCGAATTAGAATCTATATAAAGAATTTATCAATAGAAACTAATTAAAAAACAAATTAAAAAATGAATAAGAAAGTATTATTCTACTATTCTACTATTCTACTATTCTACTATTCTACTATTCTATTATTCTACTAATAGTAAGAATAATAAGAATAATAAGAATAATAACACTTTAATAATACTTTAATAATTTAAAGTCGAGCGTAGCGAGAATCAGGAGCTTAGGGGCTGGCCCTTATATATATTATATTAAATTAGAATTAAAACTAGAATTAAAATTAAAAATTTATAGTAGAATAGTACTAGCTGTTGGGGAAAAAGAATTTGAGGTATACGAATTCGTAGGGTTTCAAAATTATTATAATAATTAAAAAGAAAAAAGAAACTCTACGAATCCGTAGTCTCAAAATTATTTTTCCCCGATGGCTAGTAATCAAATTTAGGAGAATTTATCTATAAAAAGAGTTTTTATTAATTTTAATAAATTTAGAATTTTAAAAATATATATAATCAGTTTTTAAGAACGAGTAGTGTATTTTATTTCATTCAATTATTTAAAATGATATAATAATTTTTAAAAGTTTTTGAGTTTATAAAAAGAAGCTGTTTATAAACCATCGACTATATAAATCATAAGAAGAATATTCTATTATTACTTAATTTGTTCTTTATTATCATATAATATAATTACTTTGTTTTAATTAGTATAATATTCAAACTCTTAAAATAAAGTGAATTAATTTTAATTTAAATATTTAATTTATTTCAATCACTAAAATGGCTTTTATAGAGTTACTATTCGTATTAAAATAATTATCAGTCTTTATTAAATATTAGTTTTTCCATATTAATTTTCATTGAAATACTATTTGCATTAATTAAAAAGTTTTTAAAGCTTTTGAATTTCTTGAGATTTTTAAAAAAAAAAAAATTTATGTTCTTTTAATAATTATATGTATTTAATATATTAGTGTATAAAATGTTTTTATTGATAATAAATTATCTTATTACCAATATCGTATTTATAAAGATAATTTTACTAGATGTTTTTGCATTTGGGGGTTTATTATAATATACCTCTTTTTCTATATTTATCGATTATATATATAATAGAACTAACTATATATAATGGATAAATACAGTTTTACTAATAAATTGAAGCCGAAAAAACAAGTTATGTTTATTTACATTACTGCTATTTTTAAAATTCCCCATAACAAATTATTAGGATCTTACAGTTTGAATTATTATATATAATTTTGGATATTAATATTAATAAAAAGTCGATTCAAAAAGATTGAGCTAATAGTGTATTTGATCTTATAAATAAATAAGAGGTAATATATAATCTGATGCCTTATTTATATCTAAATAATAATCTAAATTAAATCAAATACTTATATTTATATGACTTTATAGGAAAATCTTCACCTATTATAAATCAAATAGGAGCCGCTAAGGAAGAGAAATTTCAAATTCTTTTTCTCAAACAGATATTATCATTAATATATACTTACTACTACAATTATGTAATTATGTAATAATTTTAGTTATAATATAAAACAAATTACTCTTATACACCCCAAATATGATTTAATTATTTTTATATCTTAAGATTGGTAGAGAACTTATTCTTATGTCTTTTAGATTTATACAGATTTATACAGATTTAAATAGATTTATATAGATCTACATAGATTTAATATAAGATCTATGATAAGGAAGTAAATATAATACCTAAATAAATAATTTCAATTCAAGAACTATTGTATTTTAATTTGAAATGAATATAAAAGAGATTAGCTTTTTGAATCAAATTAGTTAGCTTTTCAGATAGAACATTATTTGATATTTTGAGCTTTTTATTATAAATATATTTTATAACAAGTAATAAGAGGATTAACTTTGTAATAAATAACAGAAAGATTGATTATATAATGAGTGATAGAAAGATTGATTTAGATTTAATAATAAACAATAGAAAAATAGATTCTATAATGGAATAATTAGATTTTTGAATAAGGAAATAAATTCTATTATAAAACCTATTACAGAATCTAAAAGATAAATCGTTTTCTGATTCTGGAGTGTGAGAGTAGTTAAATCGCTTTTGAGAGATATAAGAGTAATTTACTATATAATATAATATATATAATAACTAGCCTCTAAATCTCCATTTTGTATTATTCTTGAGTTTGCATTGTTCTTAGTGTCTTTTCAATTTTTCCAATACTTTAATAGTTAGATATTTCAACATTTGAATAGTAAAAATTTAAGTAATTAAATGGTTAAATATCTGAATATCATTTTAAAAAAAATGGAAAAGTTAGATTTTTAAATGATAAAATAAGTATAATAGAATGATGGAATGTAAAAGGAGTGGATAAATAGAATAATAAAGTTATCGTTTAGATTCTTGTTTAGACGTTTAATTTTATTCTTAAATCTAAATATTTTTTCCTGCTACTTAAATGCTACCTATAATGACTATAATCTATTATTTCAGATTAAAATTCAGAAATAGAATTTAGAATTATTATTCTGTTTTTTTTATAAAAAGTTACTATTGAGACTTTCTGAGAAATCTTCTTAAATGTTATAAAAAATAGTAGTATACATTTTATACTAAAAGCTAGCTATTCATACTAGAAGAGAGTTGAGTTTTATTACTTTTTATTTCAAAAAGACAATGTAGTTATATAATTGTAAAATGTATAATTGAAAACTAGGATCTATAGTTGACAGCTACAATCTGAAATTCAAGAGCGAAATCTATAGTTGAGAGTTAGAATCTATGATAGAATCTAGCTTATCAAGAGTGTAATCTAAGTGATAAGAAAATGAAAACATATCGATTTGAATAGTATAAAAGAATGTTTTAAATTTTCAATAGTATTAGAGTAATTCATTATAATAATCAATATATCTAGGTAGAATAATACACCAAATAGCTCAAAGCATAATAGAATATAGTATATTTCTTATTTATTACTTTATAAATATTATCTTGGTATAGATATTAAGTAATATAGGAAATTGGATAGTCTTTTAGAAAAAGATTATTTATATAATTCTATTCATATGGTTATTATTTTCATATTGAAAAAGATTCTTAATAAATTAGATTTCTCTTAATTTGTATGTAACTTTCATTAAGTATGAAAATATAATTGATTATAGTTATATTGTTATGTGAGCTTATAAAGAAAATACGGATCTCTATAATCTTATAGTTATATTTATTAGATTCGAAATTTCTATATAATTATGATACTCAGAATTTAAAAAATTCTTGATCAATTACATATATTGTTAAATAGATTTAGAATACTTCTAATTATAAAAATGAAGATTGAATTTATAATTACAAAGTTTTACTCAAAATATTGATTAGTATAAAACTCTAATACTTCTGATAAGTATTTATTTAAAAAGATCTAAAAACAACAAACTTATCAAAAAATATAATATCCAATTCCAATGTCATTTGAATTGTTTTTTATTTGAATTATAACAAAAGCTTTATTAACTATGTAAAACTAAATGTAAATTCACGAAAAATATACTTCCATATTTATCTAAACAAAAAATAAAAAAGAACGCTTGGTCATCTTAATAAATATCCAAAAAGCCATAATAAGTACTAGGTATAATATAAATAGAAGAGTTAAACAAAAATATAAATACATAAAAAGAAATTATAGTATTTTAAAATATAATGATTATGTAAAATGAATAGTAATAACCTTATATAGTAAGATTATATATATCAATACTTCAAATATGAAAAATATAATTAATATTACTTCAAATAGTATTTTTGATATTTTATTCACTACACTTTTTTTAATAATATCTTTATTTTGGTGTTGATTTGATTCAAAATAATAAATTGATATTTCGATTTCAAAAATGTTCATTATTCTAATTCCAAAAATTATAATATAAAAAGCTTAATTAGGTTTGGTTTAGTATAAGTATATACAATTTCGCTATAATAATATAAATCTTAAATTAGAAAGTAAAAAATATCATGTGTATATATCTATATAAGATGTATATGTTATATATTATCAATATTTAGATTAAAATAATGTCGGGAATTGAGATTAGAATATTATTATCTTTATATATTTGGATTAGAACAATATTTTCAAATTGAAATCAGAATATCAACATTTCAAAAAACCAAATGATCTAAACTAATATATATTAGATCCTAATTAGTAGTTTTGAAATTTAAGATTTTAAATCTATTACCTAGTAATATCATCATGCCTGATGTAGAAGTATTCTTTTCGTGAAATTCATTTGTTCCAAAAATTTCATTTAGGGTTTGAAAATTTCTGAATTTATGCAAATTTTATTTTAATCAATAAAGAAAGAACTATTGACATTGATCTTGAACCTTTTGATGTGTAGCATTGCTTTTTGCAACATTTAGATTGATTTATAATTTACTAAGTTCTTACAACTTTAAAGAAATCACCGTGGTTAACTTATACTAGCTTGCTGGATATTTATTAATGCTGGTGCCAACATTATCCTCTACTTTAAGTATAATGAAATATTCATAACTAAACGTAAAAAGCTTCATAATCAAAAATAATCATTTGAATCAACAAACTCAATAATCCAGTTGATACAATAACAAAGGGAAAGCTATATTGAGCATTAGCCAATCTCATCAATACAAATAAGATCAGTAATAAAATAATAAAATATAAAGGAATGATAAAAAACGAAAAAGGGAATCTATCGACAAAAAGTCAGAGACTTCACTAGCAAAAAAGGGAGGTTAAGAACTTTCCGAATTTCTCTTTTTCGGTGTCTCAAGTTACCTAAATGTCACAAGAAAGAGTCCTAAGTATATGAATGCAGTAAGTGACTTCAACTCAATAGATACCACATTAAAGCCTTAAGCTAATCGAGTGCAAAAATATTAGCTTTTTTGAATACATTTTATATGACGTCTATTGTCCCCTGTATATAAATAGTTCTTAAGATGAAATACAATCGAACAACTAGGATTTACACAATCGTGGGTGCTAGGTCTTTTGTGTCCTTTTCATACAAGCATTTTTAAATCCGTTGATTTTATTGAATCTATTGATCCTGCTAAATCTTAGTTATCAAGAGAAAGAAATATTAAGATCCGAAGTTCATGGAATTTCCATGCTTTATTGATAAACTCAAAATCTTTAATTTATAGTAAATCAATATAATACAAGCTAAAGATAATAGTGTTGTGAGTGATTCAAAAAAAGAAATTCTTATTGTATATGATTGTTTTCAATAACGCTTCGTTCATTGACAAGAAAATAAAATAGAATAGGTATCTACAATTTCAAACACATTTATGTTTGTGATTTTTAATTTTGAGATTATTGAAGTTACTCTATATCTCACAATAAATTCATTTTACATTTCGAATGTTATTTTTCATATTAATGTTATGAAATTTGAAATTTGAAACTTTTACTATTATCATTAACTATTAATGTACACATAAAAACAATAGACAAAAATGTAACATATATATGATTATTAAAAGAAAATGAGAATTCGATATCTATATATAATGTCCTTTACAAATCTGTGATTCTTTTGTTAAAATCTATAAAGTTAAAACTGAATGATTGATATTCCTAGCTATTCATAGATTACATCAATTTTCTTTTTCGAATTATTACCTTCTAAAGGCTTGATTGCGTTTCCATTAATCTTTTTATTATCTTTGTATAATACAAAACTGATTTTATAAATTGAAGAATAAGCAATATATAATAAAAAGGAAAATGTATTAGAAAAAGAATAGAAAGAAATCTCTCAAATATAAAAGAAAGGATTTTTCGAATTTCAAGGATTTATGATTGATGAAAACTTCAAAGCAAAGGTTGAGAATTCATTTAAAAGAGATTCGAACTATTCAAATCAATACATATCTATTTTAAATAGAATAAAAGGATTATACAAATAATAGCTATAATTATGTATAAAAATCAATCATAAAACTACACATGAGAAACTCGAAATACTATCAAAAATCAAAAATTGAAGTACAATATTATAAAATTAAAAACCCAGAATTATTTATTATTGAATCCCTTTTTCCTTTTATGATTTGTACATTCTTTAATAAATAATATATTATTATAGATTTCTTAGTTTAATATATTTCAATATCCCTCGAAAGATTTTTTCAAATATAAATCAATACTACTACTATTACTAGTACTAAAATAATTATATTGGAAAGTAAATTTATTACATACATAAGTTTAAAACTCCATTTAAAATTTAATGAAAATCTTTGTAATGTCTTCAACAGATCTTTTGTTACATGATTTAGTATTCATTTTTTAATTCATCGATTATTGGATAAAGGCAAAATCTTAATAATAGTAATTAGAAATTTAATATAATGTTACTTTCAAAGAACTTGTTAAGGGTGTAGTAATACATATGACAATAAGGTTACGTAGCGTTTTAGATACCTAGGTATAGGGAATCTCGAGTTTATTCAAACAACTTCTTTTCACTAGTTAAAATGAAGCTGATACTGGTATAAATTTTCTAAAAGCTAGATATGGGTATTAAGAATAAATGAATAAAAGAACTTTGAAAAGTGAGTAATTATGAAGAAGAACTAAAACTTTATGTATATATATGTAATGACTTTTAATATTTTCAATACATTTTGTATATAGAAAAAATAAAAAATATCGTTTTTGATGTAAACGAATATAAGGAAAAAGTTTTCGTTGTAAAAAAAAATAAGAATTAACATTAGTGATTATAGATAGTAATGAAAGTCCAATTTATACAAAAGAATGTCAATACAATATAAATATAGAAATGGGTCTTCATATCATCTATATCAAAATTTCAGTCAAATGGATTGTTTTTCATAAAATATTCAGTAATTCTAAATTTTGCAATAAATACAATGGCATTTTATATCTATATTTGAACACATGGCTCATCTTTCATATTACACAAGATAGTTGCATTTCAAAAATAGAATAAAAACAATATCTTAAACGCTTTGAAATATATTAATTATTGCAAAGCCTACATTATATAAAGAGAGTTCCTATAAGTCAGTAGAATGACTCTAAATTATAAGTTAAATTTTTAAGAAGATCATTATTTTATTTAATAATCAATTCCAAATGGATTTTTAAATCACTGAATTAATAGACAGCTTATATTATTTCATCTTGATAAGAGTTCTGGAACGTCCCTACCGCACGCCCGTAACAAATGTGACAGAATCCTTGTAAAAAGTAGGGTTTCTAATATAAATCTAAATACTCAATGTTTTATTGAATTCTTATTATACATTTCTTTTAAATGAATAATAATATGGTCGTTTATATAAAAACTAATTTTAATTTTAATTTTAAATATTATTGTTGAATAATTATGTGATACTGAAATTAAAAGATTTCAAAAGTTTTGACTTGTAATATTTTCCTCATATAAAATAAACAGTTTTTTACAAAATTTTATGAATTTTAACTTTAATTCTTTAGAACTCTACTCAAAAGACCGGAAAAAATAACGTATTTATGTTTTTATAAAGTTTTATTAACCAAATGATTTTTCATATTGAATTGTAATAAGATAGGGATCTAAAAAAAATGAAAAATAGGGATTTGAAATGAAAAAATGTTATATAAATGTACAATAGATAATTAAGAACCAGGATTTATATATTTGAGAAATTAACAAATCTCGATATCAGATACAAATTAGTATAAATCTTTAACAGACGCGAATGATTTATTAAAAGAACTTTACTGCATTCTTGCAAATGTGGCAAATGATGACAATAATATTAATAAAGATTTTAAATAACATGCCTTAAACAAAATGTGAAGTACAAGTATAGTTCTTATAGTATTAATCATTTTATCCGATTAATTATAGTAGTTTTTCTACTGATGTCATATTTTAAATCCATTTTAAGGCCAATATTCTTCTTCCTAAGTAACTATTTTACATCAAGTTACTTTTTTGAACTATTGCTATTTTTGTTAGGACATGGCGTGACCTAAAAGTGTTTTATATAAACATATGTTAGACTTTTCAAATCGAGATTTGAAATCGTAAAGTGTTGATTTTTAAATTTTTGTATGTTTAATGTCCAAATTTGTGATTTTATTCCGACTTTTTTTATAGAAATCATAAAAGACAAAATATTCAGCTTTCCGACACTTTGATGGTTCCATTAATATTAAAACTTCAGAAAATGATACAAACTTCTTATTATTATAATTACTATCATCTTTCTCATTCAAATTGATAAATTCTCCGGTGTAAACACAATTCTATGCTTTCTTTTATCTAAAATTATGATATAGCATATAATTTTTCTACTGGATGTATTATTGCAATACGATAAACAACCTTGGAATGTATTGAAAAGATTATGTTTCATTTCTAAATAGATTTGTTGAACTATTAGAGCTTCTGATGAATGTTTACATATGGATTATACACAAAGTTAGAAATTAATATTCTTTCAGGCATTTTTTTAAAAGAATTGTAGAAATCTAAAGGTTTCCAGATAATTCAAAATATTGTGAACTATACGTATTTAAATATACATTAAGTTCAATCTATACCAGCTAGGTAAATATATATATGATAAACTTTCATGATTTTTAAAATAAAAATTCATTCAAAGTAGAAATGGGAATCTTGCAACAGTTATTTTTCGATTGTTGTTTTTAAAATATCAATGTTTTAGAAATTTAAAATTATTAGTGAATATCTATAATCTGTTCTCAATATTTTCATTTTGAATAGTTGATGACTTTATTGATATCTGGGGAGGTAAAGAAGCTACAAGACTCTATATTTACAAGAATTGCTAGTTAATAATCAACAAAAATGACCCATTAGATAGGTAGGAGATAAATTGAACATCTAATAGCCAAGAGAATTCAATTTGTAGATATGTAAGTTTCTTTTAACTTTTTGTTTACTATTAATTCAGAAACCTTCCTGTTTATAAATTTCCACTTTCATATTTAAGACTATTATACATATGTATATAATATATTCAAATTTTTATATGTGTAGAAAGGTGATATAACATACCTATACAAGGTCAGATCTACGGGTTTTTCATTCTTATTACATTTCATTTTTTTGGAGGGGAAATGGAATGATGGAATAATAAAACAATTGATTGCATTCTTGATTAAACTTATTATTCGAGTTTTACTTGTTCCGATTTCTTATTTGAGTATTTGTTGGACGAACTCTTTATGATTAAATCTTTTTTCCATACACATAATTTGCGTTAAGCTTACTGATTTCCTTTTAAATTCGGGTTTCCTTTGATTCAAGGTTCAATTCATATTTTAATTTGAATTTAAATATTGAAGACTGCGAATTAAAAATTCAAAAACATTGAAATTGAATGTATTAAGCTATTAATGATTTTATCTGCGAAGACAAATTTAGAAATTTTTTAAACATATCTAAAAAAAAAAATTGGAATGTATTTTAATCCATTCTTTTAATTTAGTCGATTGGTGTTGTTATTATCACAGAATTCGATTTAGTTTTAAATAAAGGCTTTATAAGATTATATATCAAAAAAAGTATAATATTAGTTAATTGAATCTGTTTGAAAGAAAATTCTTTTTGTTTAAATATTAATAGATTGTTTTTGATTAGCTGTGAAAGTTTTTGTTAACAATTAATTACCCAAAAATTTAGTAACACCTAGAAATGAATAGTCATATGCAAAGAATTAAGCTACTCATTTTTTTGAATCAATATCTATTCATGAGAATGAAATTATTGTCAAGGTTTTAAAAAAAAAGATTCTTAAAAGAATCAAGAACTAAGCTTTAATTTTTGTACTAAAATTGAAACATCTTTATTGATTTGAACAAAACCAAAATTACTTTCAACTATGTTAAAAAGGAATATGATTTTGATTTATTTGTTTTCATATTTAAATATTACAGTTATGTCATTCATTATATCTCATACCTATATGAAAACCAGAGAGTTTTAGATTCAAATATAATCACTAAAGATCTATAAAATCATTTCAAAATTTCAGATTCTATAAAACCAATTCTATTTCATATAATACATATATAACTAGGATTTAAAAGCATTTTGAATTCGATATAATATTTTTGTAGTTTAATAATAAAAACTAAAATTTTCAATTCCAAAAAAATCGAAAAGTATTATCGACCTTGTTTTGATAATCATTGTTCTATGAATACATTAAAATATATCTTGAATATATATCAAAATTTTAATTATCTTGCCTTTTTGAAAGAATTTGTTTGAATATTTCAGTTAAAACAAATCGCAAAAATAATAAAACAAAAATAAATGAAAGTTTTGTTATTTCACATACTTAGAAGATTTTGATATTTTTAAACTTTTTAATTTTAGGGCATAATAATAATTAATATTTAAGAGTAAATAACATTTTGCATCCAAATCTTTTCTTATAAGTCATAAATTGATGAAAATAAATCATATGTAAATTAATATTTTTATGTTAGACTCATGTTTTACTATTGCTTAATAATTTTTTTAAATTCAAACTTTCTTATAATTCATTTCTATCAAAACCTTTGAGTTTTCAATTACTCTATATACATGATGTCCTTCAAGAGAACTAAAATTATTTCAAAAGATTTATTAGATTTCAATAAAATTTCGTTTTTAAGATTACAATTTGAATAAACATTATCTTTTTTAAAAAAAAATAAAATAAAAAGGTTTGCTTTCATTTTAAATATTTTTTCTCTTAAAACCATCAAGTAACAATTAAAAATCTTAACTAAAATCATTTTCTCACAAAGAGATTTGAAAAAGAGGTTATATTATTAAATTCTCTTTCTAAAAAGGAATATACTATAAATCCCTATTTTTTCTTCATGAATCTAAAATTTGTATAATTAATAGACTTATTGATAAAATAACTGTTGATATTTCATATATTAAACTTCAATACAAATTCATTTTTATAATAAGATTAATAAAAATTGGATATTCAACCAAAAATTTTGAAAGTTCAAGATTTAAATTTTGAAAGAAAAAAGTGATTTAATTTTATTTAGAAATATTGATCCTTCTCTTGAAGAAGTATTGAAAAAAAAAATTGAACTAAGCTATAATATAACCTAGTTATTTATATGTTTAAGAATATATCAACTTTGATAATATAGTTATTATCCTTTTTAATAAATTAAAAATGATGTGTGAGCGTTGGGGGGTAGTTGTTTTATTTTTAACAGATACGACTAGTTAGGCAATTAATATTATAATTTGATTCAAATGAAGATTTGAAATTATAATTGAATTAATAAATCCAAGCTTAAATAAAACAATTGAGATGTATCCCAAAGCATATTTGAAAACAGAAAATTAAGATTTGAAAGAGTTTCTAAATTAAAATTTGGAGTAAAAGTTGAATGGAAAACTGAATTGAAATCATAATAAAAAGTTTGTAAAATAATTCAAACATAAATATAGTAAACAGATTTTTGACATAAAAGTTATTTTTTTTTATAAAAAAACCTAATAAGTAAGAAATTAAAAAAGGGTGTTGTTGGATACAATATTTATAGTAAAATTGTTAAGAAAGTTGATATTAAAGCTTCTATATAGAGCTCAGAATATATATATAATAAAGATTGAAGATTTAAGGATTGTTTTTTATAGGTATATAAGCATTATGTTAGTAGTAGTGCTGATAATAGTAGTAATATTAATTCATATCTGAGGAGATCTTTTGAAAAATATTAAGACGTATTAAATTGAAGAATCTATAATGATACATAAAATTATAAGTATTTTCATAAATTTAAAAGAAATCATCTTTATACAATTAAAACGAATTTAATTATATATATATTTCAAAAATAGATTTGAATCAATTTCAACTTTATTTAAACACCACAATGAAAAGAATTCACAATTTAGATCACAATATTGTTATAAAGACTTTTTTTAATAAAAAAAATGCTTTTAAATTTTTGAAAATAGAATTCGAAATCAATGATTTATTATAAAGTCTAGAATTAAAAACTGGAATTTATTCTAAAATCCAACTTATTAGAACTATAATCTAAATAGCATCATAAAAAACATCAATTTTAATAATACGTACATGAGAAAATAGTGTTTTAGATTTTTAGTAGTATTGTAGTGGTTTGTCAGCTGCTAATATTGATTTGATAAATATTAAAATGATATTATTAAGTTTAATAAAGATTTATTTTAATCTAGAGTTTGGTGAAGTATACATATGTATATATGTGTTATATAATGGTACTTCTGATAAGATATAATATTTTTAAAAACATTAATATTTTATCAGATGAATTTAAAGATTAAAATCGATCATTTTACGATGAATTTTTACAGTCCAAAAATAATCATAGATTTCTCTTTAATTAAAAGTATTATAAAATTATTTCCATATTTTAAAATACTCAAGTGTTTCAAAAATTCTGTTTTAAAAGATTATATGATATTGAGATCATATAAACGAATATACGTACTTGACATGAACTTTTGTATATTGACTAATTCTAGTATTATAGTAAATACAAAAGAAACATAGATATAGTTACCCAGACAGTTAAAAGATGCTATTTTCAATAATTAAAACGGTGTTAAATATATATTAAATTATCTTACGTAATAAGCATAATGATTTATTGAATCTTATAGAACGAAATTTACAAAAATTTGATATCTTCTAATGTAAATATAAAATTCGCAATAGCAACTACCCAGATATTTTTTCAAGGTAGTATTATTTCATTTATTAATACATTGTTTAAATATTCGATAAAAATAAGTTGTACTCTATAATATAGTTTTATATCTACATAATCAAGCCTTTCTTATAATTAATCATTTAATATGATTTATCAGTATGCAGCCCATATCATTATACAAGCTACTTCAAAATACATATAAAATTGATACATATATAACTATACAGTCTCTTTATTTATAAATATAATTTAACTTTTCTTTAAAAGTATTATAATTATTCATATAGGTAAAAAGGATTTGTAATCGACTCTTAGAAATTGAGTTTCATATAACTGTTGCTATAAAAATGATTTTTTTATGATTGAAATAGCAATAATTTCACTTCTTCTTTATTGTTCTAGAAACATAAAAATATAAACTAGATCTTTGAGTATCTTAACTTCTACTATTATTAATTACATTTTCATTTTTGCAAAGCATTTATTGATTATCAAAATATAAAATTTGAGATGATTTTGAAATGGTTTGTATAGTGATATAAGCTGCATACTGACAAATTATGTTATAATAACAGTTGTTATTAATATTGAGAGATAAAATAAAAATTAATTAATAAAATTAGGCAATTGAGAGTAAATTGTGGTAATAATATATAGAAATGAGAAGAATGAAATTATTACCTTATTTTCAGTAATTCAGGGATAGATACATTTCTTAATCGATACATTAAAGTGACTTTTCTTGTAAAATAGATTATTGAATTTATATTTAATGAATGGATGGATGAATAATGATTAAAACATTCTAATAAATATATTATAGATCAAATTTTGTTAGTCTTTTGGTTTTAGTTTGTATAAAGGCGTTAGAGGTGTAATTAAGCTTTAAACTATATTTTAAATCCTGTATATTAGAATTATTATGTTCAAATTATTTAAATTAATTACTTGATATTGATTGGTTTAATAATCTGAGATATTTATGTAGTGATTGAATCAATAAAGCTATTAAGGTATATATTTGATACATTTTGAAAGTTGAGTTCTTTATAGCTTTTAAAGTTGTATATGAAAAATCAATTATTATTTAGAATATGAAATTAGGGTTTTAAAGAACAAATTTAATTCTATTCAATTCTAGAGTTATGTTTCTGAGATTAAATACGGAAACTTGTATCCCTATTCTTTTTCTATCTAAATTAATAGATTCTTGAGAATCTCTATGATTTAATTGACGTTTTTGTTCAATTGATTTTAATGAAATTTTGAATAATTTGTTATTGATTAAACTTTTCAGTATTTATATTTGACGCTGTATCAGTTTTAGTTAGAGCTATGAAGAGATTATTTTGTAAAAATAGATTTTTGAATTTAAAGACTTATATATTTTGGAAAGTAAATGAAATATTAAACAAGTATTGATATATATATATATATATAAGTTCAATTATATCAAGAAAAATTGTTTTTTGGATGAAAGATTTTTGATGTATTATTTTAATAAAAGGTCAATATTTGAAATATGATACAATAGCTAAGAAAAAAAAAAAAGAGAATTCTAATACAAAAGTATTTTTAAATTGATATTGTAGTGAGTATAGAAAAATGGAATATAATATATGAATTTGTTAAAATAATAAAATAGATTTTAGATCTTTAGATTTTTCACAATTTTAATTAATTGATTCAATTCTTATTGAAGCATATAAAAAGTGGTGGTCTGGTGATAAATCATGTTAATTTTAAATCAGTTCATAAATCAGTTCATAAATCGATTGAAAAATTAATAATCACATCAAAACAATTGAGGGCCTTTGAATCATATGGTAATCTTTAGGGTGAGCTCTATTATGTTAATAATAGTAATAACAATAATAGTATTGATTTTTGTCTAACAGATATAAATTTAAGATCTATATTCTATGATCTCCTAAGAGATGTAAAAGTACATTCAACTAAAGATACTCAAAATTTGAATAATGAAATGACTACAAAAAGTACCTTTAATTTATAACAAGTTTTAAAAAACTTCTTAAGTATGATTCTTTATTTTTAATATGTATATATTTATTGTTTTGAAGGAATGTTTGCTTTTATTATAAAGAAAAAGATATTCAAAAAGATGAAGAAATATAAATTCTATGAGATGTAAACGAAAATAAAAATTATCAATTATATTTATTTAATACTATTCATTTAATATTATTAATATAAATATTCAAGAAGATAAAATAGTGAAAGAAAAGAGAAGAATAGAAAAGTTCTGATATTTAATATATTAATTGCTAGGTATATATATTACTTTATCATAAGCATATGTTAATGTAGAAATTAACAAGAGTAAGGAATTTTATAAATTCATATAATTCCTTTATTAGCTTTAAAAGATATTTAACGATTATTATAATAAATAAGAATGTAAATGTTTCATTATAATATGCAATGTTATTTGAATTTTTATCTAAATTTAGATTAGAAATCCTTGGTTATTGTAATCCAATCTACCTAAGTATGTGCATATATAGCTACTTATGAATTTTGAAAATCATATTAAAACCAAACATCTTACTCTATTTGAAATCTTAATCAGGAACTAATTATGGTATTCGCAAGCAATGAATAAGTTGAATATATTTTTATTTTATAGTAATAACTCTATATAGTATTATTTTATATATTGATATCTCAAATATTAGGAATATGATTAAAATTATTCTAAATAGTATTTTTGATATTTCAGTCTTTACTTTTTTTGAAAATGATGTTATTCTAATCTTTCTTTTTTTTAAATATTTTCTGAATAGAATTTTCTGATTTTTTAAATTATTTAAAAGAATTAAGAAATTGAAAAGTTTGAAAAGTTTGAAAAAAGTTGAATTTTTTTAAGTATTTTAAAAAAAAATTAAAAATGAAAAAGTTAAAAAGAATTCAAAAGTTGAAAATTTAAAAAATTGAAAAATTAAAAAGCTAAAAAAAGCTTTAAATGTTATAAAAAAATTCAAAAAATCGAAGAAATAAAAGATAAAAAATATATTAGGATTAGAATAGTAATATTTATAAAATCAAAACGATTTGAATTAGTATATACTAGATTTCAATTAGTACTTTTGATATTTGGGGTATTGATATATGGAATATTGTTATATAGGGTTATTACTGTTTATTTTATAATAAATTTTTAGAATTTGAAAGTTTCTTCATCTCAAAATGTAAGAGATTATTTACTGACAAAATCAAAGTAACTTGGAAACAATATTCATTTGGCTTATTTTATTGATAAATTTCAATACTTTCAACTTACATCACAGCCTTTTCTAATATATCTCATGATTAACAAAAATCTCCAAAACACATAATCTCATTTCTAATAGTTCCAGTTGAAATTGAAAAGATTTTTCTTGGTTACATTATATAATCTTTTTCCAAGTTTTATTTCTTTCTTACTCTTCTTTTTTTTTAATTCTTTTAATTATTTTAAAATGTGAACTTTCTAACTTCTCTAATTTTTTAGTTTTTTAAAATTTTCAGTTATTTAATTATTTCAAAAAAAAATGCCATTTCGTTCTCGTTGAATTAAACAGGGAGGAAAACTATTAAAATGACAATGTTTTTTTTTCCAAAAAAAATTGAAATTGAAATATCAAAAATTCTACTTAAGATTATATCAACTATATTTCTGATATTTAAAATATCAATATATGGAACGTTATTATATGGGGTTATTATTAAATTATATTATAGCTTTGAATATAATAAATGGTAAAAACCCCGAATATCGTCATTCCATATATTGATACCCAACTAGCACATAACAAAACGAAATATCGTTATTCCGTTATATTATAACTAAACATATAAACTAGCAAATTTTGAATTTAATACAAAACCTTTCAGGGATTAACAAAATAATAAACAAAGATATTTAATTATTAATTAGAATTCAAGAAATTCGATAATATACTTTATTTTGAATTAATCTTAAAAATTGAAAATAAAATCTAATATAGTAGTATTCCAATTATGAAAAAGGTAGCATTAAAACTTGATCACTATAACAAAACTAATCGAAATATTATTATATTATATTTTAATTTTAATTTTCAAAATAATTCAAAAAAAATGTATTAAATTGAAAATTTGCTTAATATTACAAAATGCTAAATATAATTACTTTAGTTATAAATCTGACATTTGAGGTATTAATATATAGAACAATAACGTTCAAGGTTTTTACCATGTAATAAATTAGAATTAAAAACAATAATAGAGTCAATTTTTTGTACAATTATAATGAGAAAATGAATATTTTTAATTCATAATAACATAAAAGTGGTTAATTCTACTGACAAAATTTTGAATTATGACATCTTATCGTGAAATCCTTTTTTACTATAGTTTCTTGACATTTTCATTGATTTTCTTATGGATTTTGTAAATTATTATTCTTGTAATTCTCAATCTAAACCAGTAAAGTTATTTATATCAATCACCACTTTAGCTTTATATAAGATTCAATTCTTGAATTAAAATTCATTAATAATCTATTCTTTTATTATCAAGGTATATTTAATTTAAAGTCCTTCGTAAGTAATTGAAACAATTAATATTTTTTTGTTTCGAATGGAAATTAATATATTCATAGTTGTGAATTTCAATAATTTAACAACAATAACAAATCTAAGTATCATTTGTATCTGATGTATAATATACTTTGATATATATTATAGTCATAAACTATATATATCCTCCGATATTATGAAGAGCTTCAATCTACTTGAAAGATTTTATTTTTAAAAAAATTTATTATTTGGAATAAAAATTGAAATACCTAGGCAGTCAAGGCCACTCAATCATTTGCTTTAAAAGAAATTCATTTATTAAGTGAACAAACTTTATATTTGACTGAAGCCCTAATTTGAAGGATTATAATAAAAGGTTCATTTCTTCAGCTTCGATTATTCAATATTTCTGCTTCATAAAATAAAGAATTCTTAAAAGTATTTTGAAATATAGATGCCTACCTAGGTAGGTAGATAGTGTAAAACTATTTCTTGTTAATACTATTTTTTTTGATCATTAAAATCTATCCAGATAGGTATTCAATTAATGTTTTAATTTTAACGGGATTATCTTCAACTATTAAGAACCATTTTGAAATATGGCTTCAAGAATATTTTGGAATATAAATACATTGAAAAACTTTAAATTCTAAGTGAACAAATTTATCGTTTTTATTTGAATTTGGTCAAATCATCTGGTTATTCATTATACTTGATTATTTAAGGAGAGCAAATATTTAACACCTATAATTCATTTATTAGAATCTATAGAACTAAAATTGAATTATCAATATTCCTATTAATTGATGAATTGTATTGATTCTTTCCTTCAAATTATCATTTTCTAGAACCTCTATTAATTTTTCATTAATCCTTTTGATATTTTTATATAATATAAGATTGATTTTGTTGATTGAAAAATGAGTAATATATATATAGTCAATAGTAATAGTGATAGTAGTAGTGTTAATTCATATTTGGAGAGATCTTCGGAAGAGTATTGAGATATACTAAGCTAAGGACTTTATAATAATGTACCTAGGTATTATCTATTAAAGGACTCAAAAATTATAAAGAGAAAAAAAGATTCCTTAATAGATAATACTGAATCTCTAATTTTGGGACCCGTTCGAATCGTTTATTCAATTTGTTAACAAAATGATTTATTGATTAATACTTTAACCTGAATTTTGTAGATCTACAAAATATAAAATAACAAATATTAATAAATTTAAATAAATGTTAATTGAAACTACATTAAAGATTTGACGAGGCTATTTCGAGACTGTCATACAAATTTTCAAATTTCGTAAATTCACATTTTGTAGCTTTTTTTAATCAAATATTGTGTTTTGTAAAACACTTTTTTTTTCAATTTTGTTATTAATATAAATTGCTAGATTATATTAACGTTCAGTAAACACTCATTTAGACCTATATTGCCAACAAATATAGCTCTACATCGTGTAATAAATCGATCCGAACGGGCGCTGAATCTCTATCTTAGCATTCTCATAAATCATAAACCCTGAAAACTTGAAAAATCTCTTTATATCTAAAAGATTTCTTTTTCTTTCTATCCTAATACTCCTGTTTTTGTATGGTATAGTTTATCACCAAGTGGATTATATCATTGAATAGATTACTCTTATTTCAATTTTCAATCTTATATTATTTAACAATAATTGAATCGATTGATTAAAATCATTAAGAATTTAATAGTCTAAAATCTATTATATTATTTTGATGGGTTTTTATATTATAATTTGTTTTTCATATTTACTATAATATCAGTTAGAGAATATCTTTTTATTAGAATTCTTTTCTTTTCAATATTTGTTGTATTGAATTTGAATGTCAATCAATCTTTTATTGAAATGATACATTGAAATTCTTTTATTTGCTAAATATTCTTTCTTTATATAACTATATTTTTGAGTAAATTGATATTAATTTAATATTTTATTTGCTTTCTGAAGTATATAAATTTTGTGTTCAGAAATATCTTTTTATAAATTAATCTTTTTATATTTTTAATTAAAATCAGCATAATTTTCAATTTGAATATTGAAGAGTTTGATTGATAATGAATTATTCAAAATTTAATTAATATTGATTAAAAAAGGGCTTTAGTTGAATTATAAGAGATCTATTGATTTGGATGGAAAAAAGGAGAGATAAATATATAAATTCGAATGTTAATCTCGAAAATATAGTTTCAGGATTAAATGGAATTATATTTATTCTTCGAAACTTTAACTTTATATTTTTTATATTTTTAGAAAAATTGGTTTTTTGTATATAGTTTTAAAAGTTATAAAGAATTCAATTCTCAAAACATAATTGATATATATCTTAATAAATCTATCGATTCAATTATTATATAAACATTTTCGACATTAGGATCCGCTGGTCCCTCGGGCACACTAGTATTGAGGGTAATAAAGTAGCCAACAAACTCGCCGATCTCAATGTTTATAAATTTATTTAGGATCTAGGATTTGTTTCAGAATCTATTGTTAGTAGGGTGGGTGTTATAGTTAGAAAACTTAACTTTTAGATAAAGCAATATAAATAGTTTAAATGATAATTTATTTTATTAGGAATATATAACAAATAAAACTTTCTTTAGAATTGAATCTGCCAAAAAAAATATTATATCATATTCTCATTATATGTTTAGGATATAGAAACTTTGTATAGTATTATAAACAATTTAAATATTAGAATGTTAATCTGAAATGTTTTTATAGTTATTAGAAGATACCTGAATATTCAATGCTTTATTATAAGTTGCTAATTCAATTTGGGAAATAAGCTATACAATTATTTTTACTTTTATTAATTATAATAATGGAAAACTTTAGCTATTTTTCATTTCTAATATCCCAACCACTAGTTTTTATTGTATTCTTTAGAATTATTTGATTCTATTTTAATGTTTGCTTTTATTAGGGGGCATCTTTTTCTTTTCCTTTTTTTTTATTTTTTTTATTAAAGGTCTTCCTTTTTTTATGCCTTATTGAAATGATAATTAAAAACATAATTGAAACCTTTTTTTTTGTATATATATATTAGTTTGAGCTATTTATGTAAATATTTATTCTTATAATATAAATTCGCTGTTTTTTTAGAATTATATTTGGTTCTTTGAAATTTTGAATATTGTTAGTCTTATTTCAACTAGTGATAAAAAAATTATTCAAATGGGCTTTTAGTTTTTATATATATGATTTGCTTTCTATAGTGATACCTTAAATCTATATTTTAGTATATCTTTATATCTCTTGGGAGGCTCTTAGGGTTGGTCTTATATTGGCTTATTGGATGTTAATAAATAATACTACTACTACTACTAATATATAAACATTTCAAATCATCAAAACAATTAACATCAAATAAATTGAATTTAATAATCTTAGCATAATAATAAATCTAAATATATGATATTGTTCTCTTTATAATATATTTGAAAACCCAATAATTTAAAACTTTTATATTTATTTGATATTAAAACTCAATATTTACTCTTTCTGTGACTCTCAATACATTTTGTTAAAGTATTTCAACTGCTTTAAATCTTTCTTATTATTTGTTTATTTATTAGATATAAAACTAGTAACTTGTTTTATAAAAAGATCGGTTTTAAAATATCAATTGAAAAGACAAACCTATTTTTAGATTCTTAGATATAAAAGAATGATTTCATTTTTTTGATTTTTATATATTACTGCTATAATCTATTCTCGATTATTTAATCGTGTTGATTTACTTTCACTGCACCTTTCAATATTAGTAAAAGTTATTGTTATAATTATAATTCTTGTTATAAATTTATTTCATTGAAATTATAAAAATTTGTATTCAAAGTGTTATATTTTGTTCATGTATTTGTAACCAATCGAAATTACTCTTCATTGATTTTAAAATTTTTACAATAAACTTTTTGCAAATTATAAGAGTTCGTTCAAGTTTTGATATAGAAAGTAAATCTATTTGTTCTATAATAGAATGATGTATAAAATAACTTACATAGTTTAAAATTTTTTCGAGTGCTAAGTTGTTTGTTTTTTCGAATAACTCCAATAACTAAAAGTTTTAGAACTTTTTTATTATTTGATTGTATTTCAATTGATAGATAAAATATATATTGAAAAAAAAACATTCGAATTAATATAAAGTTGTTATTAATATAACTCCTTTTTAATGGAAATCGTAGCAATTTTAATTCTTTTAAGAGTTCAATAAAATGCTTGTATAAAAATTAAATTTTTGAATATCTTATTTTTTCTTATTGTTAAATATATGTTTATAGAAATAATTCATTGTTAAAATATGTATATTGAAAAAAGACTAATTTTGGTATATTTCGAAGCAATACATTTGACAAAAGGATATACTAGATATTAAATTACATTAAGTCCATTACTGGTTATTTTATTGAATAAAATTACAAGATTGAATAATACACAATTCTTTTAATTAATATACATATATTTCTATAAATCTTGTCCAGGATTGAGAGAGATTCAAAGATCCAATAAAAGCTAGTGATTTTCTCAATATTAAACCCAAGCAATAATTGATTCTGTTTATATGTTTCCTGAAAGAAATTGTAATCTGATAGTAAACAGAATTTAACTCAGAATGTTAAAGATCAATCTATATTTAAAAGTTTCATCTAGTTGAAAAAAGTCCATGTGTTAAATACTTTTGCATTGAACATTATTATTAATTAAAGTCTGATATAAAGAAATTAGTTATTTTAATTTTCTTTAAACTTCATTACATACAAAAATTATTACCTTGATCATAAATTCATTAAATTCATTGATAATCTGATAATTATAATTACCAAAAAATATAGAACGTGTCTCAAAAAGCTAACATTAAGTCATCTCTATAGTCTAGTAATATAAATTAACTTGAATTGTAGATTTTTAAAATTATTTTAATAGTAAAAAATCTTCGAAATGGTAATTATTATAATTGTACAAAAAAAAGTTCAGTTTTATGTAATTCCTTACCTAGGTAATTATAACTATAGTTTTACTATCACTTGAGAAGTATATCACAAAATAGAACACAATAAGTATTTTATCAGATCTTTTTATACATTCAAAAATAAACGCGAGATGTTTTTTAGGTTTTATACTTTACTACAATATTATTGATGATGTAAATGTGAATTAATCAAAATTAAACCCTTATATTACATGTTATTGATGTATTTAATAAATACTAGTCTGCAAATCTTGAAAATTCAGTTGTATTAATAATAGTAGTATTTATTAATATTTACTAAGTTGATATGAAACTAATCTTGAAAATCAGTACAGGGGATAAAAATTTATTAAATTGAAGATTCACTCAAACATTATTACAAATAACTTAATATCTATCAGAATCAAGTATTCACCTAAATTTTTTGTTAGAACAAGAATAATTCAACTCTAAATATTTCAAGAATCTAGATATCATTTTTTAAAGATAAATTCTTTAGAAACATCAAGCTCTAAAATATACTTAAAGCTAAATTCAAACGTGCAGAAAAAAAACTTATTGTATCCCTAAGAAATGGTTTATTTTCAATAAAAACATATGTTAATACAAAGTTAAATGAGCTTATGGAGTTCAACCAATATTAATGATTACAATATTAGAAATAAAGGATAATTGAAAATTATAGCTATTTTTCTAGAAAACAGACATTGCTACCTAGGTAACTAGGGGCATATTTAGTTTAGCTTGTGAATTGAATCCATTTTTTTTTAAAATATAATATTGAACGACTGAAAAGCTTTTGATAACTACAATTTAAAAAGTATTTGTATTAAGTACAATACTCGGATATAATACAAGAAGTTCCTCTACGAAGTCAATTATAAAAATCAATTTGAAGTTATTGAATATTTAAGTGAAATAAAATAGCTCTCTTGTAATTAATTTCTTTTAAATAAAAATGAAGATATGGAGTGTACATAGTATAAGAAAGATACATTATATAACTGTACAAAAAACATAACTACTTCAGATAATGTATATTATAGTTTAACAATAATCGGGGTTTACAACTCATTCCTATACACCTTTGTGAAATATGTTTTACAAAGAATATATCCATTTCAATACTGATAAATTTTATAATAAACTGACAACTGTAAATTTGGGTATTACTCATAATTATTAAGGTTAATGAAATAACTAATATTTTCATTTTTAATTATTAAGTTTAGTATATTGGAAAGTCTGATGAATTTTGAAATTAAACATTTATATGATACTTCAATAGATTTCTTTTCTCATGGGAAAAATAAATTGAATATATTATAAAGTTTGCAAATAATTTTAATTAAAATAATTCTTCTGTCATGTGATTTTCATATCTATTAAAATCTTGATTATCTTTCAGAAATCTAACAATGATAATATTTCTCTTAGTATTGCTTATTATACTTGGATGTTACTTTTAAGAATAATGTAAACACTACGATACTTAAATTTTTAATAAATTTGCGACATATAATCTTGAAACTTTGAATCTTTAATCTTATAATTTGTTTTAAATAATTCGATTTCATTAAAATATTCATTCATAGAATGAGAAAATGAATTTTTTTTTATCGTATTGATATATATACGATGAATTAAATTTAATGTTGTTAAATATAATTTAAATCAGTACCTACGTAAGTTTTGAGAATGAATAATCAGAAGAGAAATTATTTATATGGAGATTTATTTCTAATTATGAAAATAAGAATGTAATCAAATATTTTGAAATATCAATTCATTTAAAACTTAGTGACAAAATCATGATTCATATAGTAAATAGGAAGTTTTTCATATTTTTACGTATGTTTTTATTCTATATATAAAACAAGAGATAATGTAGATTGTTATAATTACATATGACATCATAATTAAAGTAGTATTGAATATTTTAATTCGATTTCTAATACGTATGTGATTATTCCGGCTTTAACAGTCTTCTTAATTAACATATTTAATTCAATTAAAAATCAGTTAGTTTAGAACCTGAATGATACAATTTCAGCTAATCAATCATAATGAGTTCAAAAGTATTGTTTTTCCAGAATAAGTTATTTCAAGGTTTCTGCAAATAAAAGCAATTATGTTCTCTGCGTTTGATTCAAAAACGGTTTTTATATCTTTCTCATCAAATCAGTTTATATCATATATAACATAAATATAAGCTCCTTTCAATTCTTGGTGATAAAACAATAATAGAGTTTTTATCTTCTTTACAATTATTTTTCATACCCAGCTTTTAAATGTTTGTTTATGCTTGTATTATATAAATTTTAGGTTTTCATTCTTTCTCCATATAGAGCTGCATTTCGAAATCTTAGATTTTTAACACAAATTCACGTCTGAAATTCAAAACCATATTTTCAGTTTATTCTTCGTTCTAGATTTAAAAATCTTATTGAAGGTATTATTAAGCGCGTATCCATTTTGTCCTTCAATTTCCAAATTTAGTCTACATTCAAATTTATCTTTTAAATAGTTTTCGAGTTTGTCTTTGCATCTTTCATATAATATAATATAATAAAATCTCCTATTTTCTTTTAATTTAACTCGAATACTATTATTAAGCTGAAAATCTTCATATTATTCAAGCTTAAGCTTTTCCAAATCTATTAACAAAATTCGTAGAATAATCAATCAGCAGATGGGTGATTTGTTTTGGAGATATAAAAATAATATTAAATAAAAGCTCGGACTTGATAATTGATCGACTTTTCTTGTAACCCCATTTTATAATTCATTTATAATTATTATAATTATAAAAAGCTTTTCTCATTTCCATATTGTGATGTTTTAATGTACAGGGTATTCAAATTTTTCTTTATAATTAGTTCATTTCCGGTCACAGAAAAGAGCTGAAAAAGCATACTTTGATTTATAAATAGAGTAGCTCTTTTTAAAAGATTTGATTAATGTAACAATTAAATTACATCTGCATAAATATATTAATAAGAGAAAAGTATATTAATTTCAACAAACTTAAATGTTAGTTCTACTGAATTGTTCGAGTTATTCGTCTTGGTAGTCATTTTTCTAAACATTTATTAAAAATAGAAATCTTAATTATATCATAATACCTTCAA
The DNA here is from genome assembly GCA_019395245.1 of Botrytis pseudocinerea. Taxonomy (NCBI): domain Eukaryota; kingdom Fungi; phylum Ascomycota; class Leotiomycetes; order Helotiales; family Sclerotiniaceae; genus Botrytis; species Botrytis pseudocinerea. The sequence goes on from JAHXJK010000043.1 coordinate 76,331, forward strand.
TATGCTTTAAGATTTATAACAAAAATCTAAAAACAAGATAGTGACTGTATTAAGTGTAAAGAAAGCATCTCATTGTTATTTAATTTAACTTGAAGAATCAAATAATAACATAATGAGGACATTGTAAAATAATGTAAACTATAATTACTTTAAAACTCTTTAAAATACTTTAATTAACAAACAGGGATTGTTCAGGTTATTATTATTATCGAAATTATCAAGTACTTTTATGCAACATCTTACTTTTCTTTGTGTCAATTTTTATCAAAATCATTTTCATTCAAAAGTTGTTATGTAAATTACAATTTAATTTTTATTAATTAATAGTTTTTCAAACCTGAATATAACTCTTAATCTTATTGTTCGTGTTATTATGACAGTAAAATTTATTTAATACAGTATAACAAATTTTCTATTTGTGAGGATGATTTTCAAATATGTATCTTATGCTTGAATAAAAATTCATTATAATAAAAATCCATAGAAATAATAAAAACTAAATTATTCTTTCATTTCTAATAATTCAAAAATGATTTTTTTTTTCGATTGATATATTGAAAACAATCTTTTCATGAAATAGATCATCAAATTTATATCTAATAAAGAAATGGGTAATAAGATCGACTTATAATAATTGAGATGCTTCAATAAATATACTAAAACATAAAGAATTTATCGAAAATTAATATTAACTACATGTCAAAGCAATAAGTCAATACCAACATGTTAAAGAAACTCAGGTAAATATATTAGAAAATATATTTATTAAACTGAAAGATTGATATTTAGATTTATTATAATGAATATCAAAAAGAAAGGAGTTTTAATAAAAAAGCATTTTGTAACTAATTACAGTTTTTCCAAAAAAAATAAAAAACTTATAATATATAAACTATTAAATTTATAATAATAACTCTATATAGTATCATTTCATATATTGATATTTTAAATATCAAAAATACTAATTAAAGTTTAGTATATATTAATTCGAATCGTTTTGATTTTATAAATATTGCTATTCTAATTCCAATATATTTTTCATTTTTTATTTCTTTTATTTTTTATTTTTTTTATAATATCTAAAGTTTTGTTTAACTTTTTTAATCTCTTAAGCTTTTTCAATTTATTCAATCTTTTCAAATTTTTTAGCTTTTCATTTTTTCAATTTTCTAATTTTTCAACTTTTGATTTTTTTTTTAACTTTTTCATTTTTAGATTTTTTTTTTAAAAATATTGAAAAGAAATTCAATTTTTTTCAAACTTTTCAAACTTTTCAATTTCTTAATTCTTTCAAATAATTTAAAAAATCAGAAAATTCTATTCAAAAAAGATTTTTTAAAAAAAAAGAAAAACTAAAATAATATCAATTTTAAAAAAAGTAAAAATTGAAAGATCAAAAATATTATTTGAAATAATTTTAATCATATTTCTAACATTTGAGATATCAATATATGAAATAATACTATACAGAATCATTACCATTAAATTTATAATCTTAATCATTACAATTCTTTTGTCTTATAATATTAAGAAAGAAAGAAAATTAAACTACTTATAATAAATTATATTGTTTATTATTCTATCTTTATTCAGTTCATATCATAAATTAAATTTAGGATTATCATTTATATTATAAAATCAATCAAACTTCAATAACATTACAAAACCTATTATGCTATGATAATTTAATAAAGATTGAGAAGATATGAAATATCAGATTTCCTAAATAACGAATACACAAATGTACAATATAAGATCTATAATATCAAAGAATTAATTTAAATTCAATTACATATAACTTCTAATACTTGCTTATCAATATTTCAAAAAGATAATTATATAATATTTTTAAGATTTTAAATTAATATTTCATACAATGATAAAGATTGTAAGAGTCGAGGCCCCGGCTTATCACATACTACCTTTTATTATGACAAAATCCCTACAAAAAAGTCGTTCTCTTATATAAACTAATTTCTTTCATAATTTATTTAATAAACAAAAAAGTGATTCAAAGACTTTGTATATAAAAGGAAATTATATATAATATTTTGAGAATAAAATAATTTTTTAAATATATATTTTGAATAAAATTGTAGATTTTCAAAATGTATTATATATAATACTTTTTCTACACAAAAAATCAATTTTTTTTAAAAAAATTAAATTTTTTTTTTTGAAATCCTATGATTCTTTTCAAATCAAGAAAATAATAATCTATTAATTTTATCAGATAATTTCAATTATTTTATACTATCTCTATTAATTTGAATAATTCAATTCATATATTCATTGAAATTTTGTATAATTAAAAAGCTGAATAAATAAAGGTTTTTGCTATGTTTTTGCTTAGTATATAATAAGCCGGGGTCTCAACTCTTACTTCGTTATAGATCAAATAAATCTTTTTTTTACTTATTGAAATCATACAAAAATTATAACACCTAGGCGTACTTCTTTTTTATAGTCCTGAAAATATTATTATTATTAAAAAACTTGAAAAATTTGAAAAATTTGATTTTTATAATTATTATCATTTTTATAATGTTTATGAATTTTATTGATATGTTTCTTAATTCTATAATTCAATCATTCAATATAAATTAAAAACAACTCTTAATATAACATAATTTAACACTAAATACACTATATCACCAAATGCACCAAGAATTTTACATACAAAGTACATCTATACACAACTATACACTTTCTTTATTTAATAATATAATTATAAGTTTTGATTATATAATTATTATAAAATTTGAATTATTTATCAAAAATTTGAATTAATATAATACTTGTTATAGGAATAGTTTCTTTGTAACAAAAATCGTAACAATTTCCACTTTTTATAGAATATAATAGAAACTTTTATATAAAAACTTTATATTTTTATAAAAGATTTTCTCTTATTAATAGATCTTTCTTTTTTAAAAAATATTGATTAATTATTAAAATGTAAATATTAGGAAAAGGCTAATTTTACTATATTTTAAAATTATACATTCAGTAATATAGTGCACTTAATGTTAAACCACATTATATATAATTTAAAATAAAGATTTTACGTAGTATAATACATTTTTGCTTAAATTAACAGAAAAATAAGATCTTTTATTATAACGTGATTATATTGAATCTTAATTATTGAAAACATAACATTTAAGTTTTCAAAAACTCTTTTTAATTTTATATATTATTATTTTTGTAAATTAACGCAGTTTGTTAGCATGTGACCTATATCACTATGTAGCCCACTTCAAAGTCACACTAATATTCACTTTTGCTTAATATTCTAATTAACTAATGATTTCTAAAGACAAAAAGTGATTAACGGGAATAAGAATTTAGATATTTAAAAATCTAATTTATAATTCTATATTTTTGTTACATTAAAAGAGAGAAATAAAATAGTTTAGATTCTCGTTACAAAGAAATCATTTGTATAATAAGTATTATATAAAATCAAATTTCTAATAATCAATTAGAAATTCTTATTATCTATATAAATAGTTATAATACTTTTTAAAAAAGTTAGATTTTACTAATAAATAAATAAAGTACACGGTTATACACGAACGAATTTTGTTTATATTTTAAGGTAAGCTATATACTGAAATTGGCTATATTTTAATCAACTATGTCAATATTCAATTTATTGTAAAAATTAATTATATATATTAATCTAAATCAATTTCAATGTGAAGTATTCATATTATAACTATAATATAAAATATTACTATTTAATATAAAAAAAAATCAAATTTGAAAATTTTGTTTTAAAATGGTCTTCTAATTTCTCAATAACTTTTGCAAAAAAAATCAGTTCTTATCTAATAATTAAAACTCAAAATTTAACTTTTCTGTATTAGTAATTTGAAAAAAATAGAAAAATTTTAAAATGTTAAAATAGTAACATTTTTTTAAAAAAAATTATTACTACTAAAACATTAAAAAAGATCTAATTAAATTCAAAACTTTAGTTGGATATTAATATAAATGTTAATTCAATTTTAAACTCAAAATTCAAAATTCAAAAGATTACTTAGTTAAAATTAAACGAGATATTATTTTAAATATAAAATTATGAAATATTTTCGCCTAAGAAATATTTCAAAATCTAATTTCTTCGATATCAAAATGAAAACAATAGTTTAATATTTATATATAACACTTTTTTGGAATGTATATATATTTCTCTTATTAAAATTTATAAGTTTGAAATTAGATTATTAATATTCTCAACAATTCACAAATTACATTAATCCTTTTTTTTAAATTGTAATTTATCAAAAACCTAATTACTTTCACATTAATTTATTTAATATTCATATATGATACAGAATTAGTTTTATTAATCAAAAAAATGAATAATATGTAATAATAATAAAACTCTTAAAAAAGAGACAGTAGAAATCTTTTAAATATCGAAGAATAATTTTTTGAATTTCCAGACTTCATAATTTATAGAAATATTAATGTACTTTACTTCCGGGCGGATTATATTATAAAGCAGATTAGTCAATTTCTTTATAAAACTCATCTATATATAATTATACACTTTTTTTATTTATTAATATAATTCTTTAGAAATTTAATACATAAAATTCAATTATAAAATATTCAAAAAATCTATTATTATTTCGAAAGTTTGAATTCATATAAAAAGTATCCAAAAAATGTTTTTTTGTAATGAAAATTATAACATTCTAATTTTTTGTTAAATATAATAGAAATGTTAACGTAAAAATTAGATTTGTAAAAAGATAAATCTTTATTGTTATTATTTTTAATTCTTTTATTTTTCAAAAGTATTAGTAAATCATTAAAACAGGAACATTTAAAAATAACTAATTTTGATATGTTTTTCAATAATCTATCTGATTATATAGTCCGCTCTATAACAAATCACATTAAAATATAGATTTAAACTATTCATAACCTTTCATTATTCAAATTTTACAACATATATATATATTCTTTTAAAAAAAATTAATCACTAATAATCACTAATAAGAATAATAAGAATAATAATAGTCTATAAATTTCTATAGATTCTAGCTCGCATAAAGGCGCCGGAGGCGCAATTGAGTCTTAAAACCTACAATAAATCTAATAAATTTTGTAAATCTTTTTCTAAAAAGAATTTTAATTTTTTTTTCAAATCTGTTTCTAAATTCTTAAAATCTAATAAATCTCTTTTTGAATCTTCTTCTATTTAAATCTTTAAAATTTATTAAACTAATTCTAATTCTCTTCTTAGTTTTCTTTCTAATTTCTTTCTTTAATCTCTTCTATTAAATCTAAAAACCTAAGAGTTCCTTATCTCATTTATCACATTTCTAAATCTCTAGACCATTTAAAAACGTTTATTTAATTCTTTGAAACTTTAATCTATATTTTTAATTCAATTTAATTTATAAACCAATTATTCCTTCAATAAGCAATAGCTTATTAATATCAGAACTATATTATTGGAAATCTCTTAATGCAAAGAATATTGTTATTATATATTTATTCTAATTAGAATAAAAGGATTCTATAAATAAAAGTTATAGTTATATACTTAATATATATCGAAAAACTTTCTTAAATATATAATAGAATTATAATATTATAAATTCGAAATCTAGAATTACTAATTAACGTAATTCTTTTTCATTTTCTAATTTTTGAATCCTTGAATAAATAATAAACTTTTAAAAAATTTCAATTTAGTTTAGTATATATTTATGAATTTATAAAAGGATCTTCAAATGCTTATTATTATTATTATTATTATTATTATTATTATTATTATTATTATTATTATTAATATATCACTATGGGGATAGCGAGGTCAATATAGTACTATGGTTCATACTATTGTAATATTGCTTAGGGTTCTAAAAGCTAGGACTACAAAACGTATTGCTATAGTGCCGAAAAGCGCTTGTAAAGAACATATATAAGGTGACAACTAGTCTATAATAGAGTATAAAAGAATATAAGACTTTTTATTAATTCTTTAACATCCTTTCGAAAGTGAAGTTATGTATAATGTGAAAACTCTGTATCGGATAAATAGTTGGCTCGATGTTGGTCTTATATCAATGTTTTATAATGAAACCCTTTCTTTTAAGACTTTTGTTTCTAAAAGTTATAAAAGCTATAAAAGAATCGAAAGTTTTAAAGCTTATTTGATACGTTCTCTTCACTATATCAATATGCCTTCGAAGTTTTATTAAATTTTATAGAATAAATTTATTGCAATACCTACATCCTCATTTCATAAGATTCAATTCTTTTATAGCTCTAAAGGAGCTATATTGTAGTACAAGAGTGTTAAAAGCTAAAATCCTGTTTTCAATTTCTAAAATCTAATGAAACAAATACTTTCCTCTTATTCTAATAATATTGATTAGATATTGATAAAATAGTGAATCGTATTTGATATAATTAGGAGTATTTCAAAACTTTTGAAAATCCGAAAATTCGAAAATTCGAAAAATGCTACATCTCCTCTTATTTCATTTATATTGATTCTATTTTAATGAAATAACAAATTTCAATCGATAAGATTGCCTTTCTCTTTCAGACTTTTATTCTCAAAAGTTATAAAGGAATTGAAAGTTCTAAAAACTTAAAACCTATAAATTATAAGATTATAAATCAATAGTATCTCTCTAGCATTAAATTAATCGAATACAAAAATCTCGAAAACTTGAAAACCTAAAAGCCTATAAAATTCTGAAAATTCTAAAGTTCTAAAGTTCTAAAAGCTTGAAAATCTTGAAATTATAAAATTAGAAACCGATAACATTCAGTTAGCATGTATCAATAAAACTATGTAAAAAAATCCTAGAGATTCTGGAAGTTCCTAAGATCTTATAAATTCTGAAGTCTTGATGAAGCTTATAAAAGCAGAATCCCGAAAATCCTAAAAAAGGAGGGAATATTATTAGCTTTCCATTAGAACTCAAAATCTAGAAAATCTGGAAAGGAAAAGATTCTAAATCTTTTGAGAATAGTCATTCTATCATAGATTTAATATTTAATTAATATAAATCTTATTTAAAGATTATTTGTATTTGTAAAGATAATTTCAATGAATATTGTTTTGCTGATTATTTAATCCTAATAGACTAATATCATATCATTTGTATTTACCCAATTTTTATTAGTAAATCTAATTGTTTATATAATGATAAACTATATCCTTCCTTTTATAAAAAATAACTATAGAGAGTAATAATAAGACTGTTATTATTTTTAGTTATAAAGAATTAAGAAAAAGCTCGTTATTAAAAGTTTAAAACATTACTTTAATATTAGTAAATTTAATTTAAACTTATTCCTGTATTATTTAGAATCTATAGTTCAAGACTAGAGCCGATAATATTTATATTTATAATTATTCTTTAAAATTGAAATCTAGTATTAGAAACTAGAAACTAGACTTATGATTATAAAATTGACTTTTTTTTTTATTAAAAAAAAAGCTATAATATAGATTATTCAAAAAATGAGATTGAGTTCTCTAAAAAGAAAGAGTTATTTAAATGTTCTAAAATTTACTATTATATAATAAGCTAGAATCTAAATTTGAAGAACACAATTTATATTATAAAACTAGAATTTAGAATAAAATTTTATTTATATAAAGAAATCAAAATTATAAAAGGAAAAAGACCTTTATATAAACAATTCTTAATTTCTAATCCTATAACGTTATAATTTCTTTATATCTCTAAAAAGCATTTCCTATTCGATCAAAGCGAAACTAAAAATAAAAACAGTTAATATATAATTCCTGATTATTCGAACATGCTTTTTTTAACTTTTTTTATTGAAAACCAAAATATATTGTTTTAACTACACTTTAAATCATTTAAAGATATTTAATTAAATATATAGTAATATATTTCAAACATATTATATTAAGAGCCTTTTCAATTATATAACTTTATTTATTTTTCTTCTTTCTTTATTCAATAATAGAAAACATTCTTAAATATAATATTATCTTTCTCTACAAATCCGCTAAACGTCTCTCTTAAATCTCCCTACCTTTTTATATTATTATAGATTATAAAATCACTTATAAAATTATAATATTAGAATCAATAAAGGGAAATCTCTTTTCTATATAACTAATTTCGCTACGAGTATTTCTATTATTTTTATAAACTTAATATATTATAGATTCGTAGCTACTGTTATATATAGATAGGAGTTCGACTTATTACTAATCTAGTTTTAGTAAAGTAAACTCTTTTTTTGAAAGTAATTATCCTAAAGTAAAAATTAGAATCAGCTTTTCAAATTTCTCAAATTTATTAATATATTATTAACTAAAATCAGCTTTGTGAGATGTAAAGATCTAGATTCATTAAATTAATATTATAAGAACACTTTTTTTTTAATATTGAATTAGGGTATTAAAGATTTTATTATATTGATGAAGTATTCACTTTGTTAATTATTGATTCCGCCACCACAGCGTCCACGACCTTACTGATGGTTGAGTTGAAGTGCTATAAGCTAGATCGATCAATGCGGAAGGAGGTATGCTCGTAGAGACCAGCAAGAAATCACAAGCCGTGATCATTTAGCTAGATCCGATGTTTATCATTACAGTTCAACTACTTTGGGTTGAAGTTCAAGAAGGTTCAATAATCATATAGGCAAATTAGAACCCGCAACAAAGTATACTGATATGGTTGAAAGCGAGAAAAAATTGGAAGTCAAGTTCTCTGAGCATGCTAGATTTTCTTCATTTTCCCACAAATTATGACAAACTGTCAGCGATAAGATCAATGTCCGCCATCGCGGCAAAATGCTATTTGCAGAGAAACTACCCCTCCGACTCTCCGTCACCGACTTAAGAGAGCTCAACTATCTGAAACCAAGTGAGGTCATACAGACTATGAGTTGTTATGTTGCCCCGCCCTCGATATCCAATATGCAAAACCCAATCTTCTCCGTCCTTGCTACCTTGGAATGTGCAGCTAGAGAACATTCACCCTGAACCAAGCATTATCCAGACTATTCGATGGTCGGCATCTCGGTTCTGTTCGCATCACATCAGGGTTGTCTATCAGCAGATATGACGTCGTACTTACAGAAGATCATGGGCCATAATCACTCCTCAGTCTCGACTCCTAACTGAGCGGCAGATTGATTATCACTTTCTTTCTTGACCCGCTTCGATTGAATCTTTGAGGGTGCTTCCTCATCATCATCCTCTTGTCCCTCCTCAATAGAAGCAGCCTTGGACTTGCGTTTCTTGGCAGAAGTAGCAACAGAAATGGTGCTGGCGGAAGCAGAAGGAGAGCTGGTGCGCGATTCTTTTCTAATCTTCTGGAAATGTTGCCTTTCATTGCTTGGTCAGTTCTTGAGCGAAGATGATTTGACAGGGGCAGCGGTAGAGACAGGTAGACCATTCAAATCAATCAAATCAAGTCAAAGATTAGAATCTTTGATATAAATCCAAGGACGAACATGGATCAGGGATAAGATATGAAGTAAACTTTTGTACGTACCTGCAACCCTCGTTGTTAAAAGGATGACCTTTTCTCTGGAGCTCATGGGCAATTGTGGACCATTCAATAGCCTTGAGATTATTTGCTTCAATAATAGCTAACAACAAATCCTTGTCGGCTATATGATCCCATTGAGAAGGCATTATTGATGAATTAATGGAAGGTGGTAGGTGGCGTTGTTGTTCTTGTTCTTTTTGTTGCCACCTGGGTTTGTAGATAGATGAAGTTCTAGGGTTGGGAAGAGGAAGAATACAAATGGAGGATATAATCAAGATTGGGAAAGAATGCTGAGGAGAAAAGCATGGGAGTAGTGAATTTCCAAATAAATGGCACGATTTTTCCAAGTGGGTGAATAAAGAATGTACAATTGGGTAGAGAGCAGGTATATGCAAGGCCTTGTATTCTAATGGGTTTTCCTCCAAAGAGTGTCTGGACTTTAATCTACAACTTCAACAGCTTCAATCTTCATCGTTCAATAGAATTTGGCCATCTGCATACCTCTAGGGTGTGCAGTTCAACCTTCACATTCTTTTGTCTACGTAGCTGTGTAGGTGGGTAGCATGCAATCATGCAATCATGCAATCATACGATGTTGAGCGAGGCAAAGCAAGTGTAGAGTGAAAGCAGGGCAGGGAACTAATGCAAAAGTAAATGAATGCAACTATATCAAACACCCCAAGAATGTTTGTCCCCATGTGTTGGTGTCTCGGGTATTGTTTCGATCATCAATGAATCACTTAGCTGTCCCTGCTACACTCTTGCTTGTTCCGTTTGTTTAAGCTGGCTAAGCATACGGGAACAGGGAAAGGCAAAAGAAAAGAGACTCGTCTTATTGTTTTCTTGTTTGACAATTCTTTCAAGCCCTGAGGTTGTATTCATCTGTCTACCGCAAAAGGGCTCGAGCGATGGTTGTAATCACTGTGCCACATGTTAGCATATTGAGTATCTTTCTGATATCTTCAACTCCCTTTCAGATCATTGATTGAATACATACAGCCTTAGCAAAAGAAATATCTGTGTGCAGTTCAAAAGAATATCAAATGTTCTCCAAGTTCCCTTTCAATAAACTCGGCTTGGAAAGTGCACATGCTACTACTGAATTCTGCGCAAGATTGGTGCATCAAGATTCAAGATGCATATTTCTATAGCTTCCCCTCACAAATCCTCACATGCTTCTTTCCAGAATCACCATTCTTGCTACCCTCTTAGATTTTTGCTTCTTCGCCTTGGAAAGCAAGACCCCAAAACGCCATTTGCGCTCTATTGCATCAGCGAGGGAAGCATCCATACCCCGCTGTCTATACCGCAAGACTTCCTAGTCCTCCCAGTCTACTCTAGTTGCCCCCCCTCTAAATACACTGAGGACACTCGAAGTTACGAATTTTAACCCGCGGTCATCAAGTTGGCTACCCTAAGAGCGAATCAAACAATGACCAATGACGGGGCCATTAATCGCTTGCTATATGCCATACTCAGTCAAAAATGCCTCAAAGATGTATGGAATTCTCATCGAATGAAATCTCTCGTTGTGAGTGGAGCATTGACAATGACTGTACAGATTGATTGGAATAAAGTAGCACATGATCCTATTCTTTCTCAAGAAATTACCAACGGTCACGCTGCTCGAATGCGCTACTCTCGATTCAAGAAACAAATGGACAATGCAACGCCATCGCCCGTCCATGCCAGGAAGATTGCTACTCCTCGACGCTCCAGGATTGAGAAGAAAAAATCCGCCAAACGAGAGCCGAAAATAAAAATCCAGAAAAACTGTCTCGATAGCGCGGACCTCCCTGTTCACTTGAAGTATGAGTCTCAGAACGCCCATACGCGACTCTCCACGAATACAAGTAACATTGAGACGAACCATAGCAACTCATTCCCCATGCTAGAAGTCGCCAAGCGCGAGCCCACCACACCCATCACTTCCCAGTCAAAGATGAAGACCGAAGCCGAGTTCTATCTCTCTCTCTCTAATCCAGCAGAACCCCCCTGTCTCCCAACCCTCTTTTCTACCAACTCATCCACGTCTCCAAACAGTCCCAAGTTCCCCATCCCTGGTGTTGTTAGTTTCAACAGTCCCATGAGCAGCACGGCAAGTCTTAACAACCGTATGATAGATACTTTGTTCTTTGGTCCGCCTCTTCATGGACAAGCTGGATACAAGGAATCCTTCGGAGCTGCGTATCGAGATGAGCAGAGATATTGCTTTGATCCTTGGGCTCAAAGTGTTGGTGGATTTGATACCACCAGTATCGAGGATAGGCATGGCATTTTGTTCAAGACGGAAGAAAACTATGATGATGGTTCTTATGAATTCTTCTCGAAATAGACATTCACGGAAAGTTGGGAAGTGGGAGAACAGAAGAACTTGCTCAGCTTCAATGTGTAAAACTTGCTTGTCGATTTGAATGAACATATTTATTTTTAATTTTGGGGCATTCGTGACGCAAGCAAATGGATCATTTTCCTCTGACAAATGCCCCTGTCTGTCAATAAAGCCTAGAATCTGGGGATAATACATGCTTGCCTATTATGCTGTCCCAGAAGTGCTACACCTCCCTCTTCATAGGCATGTCAATAACATAACAAATTTAACAATAGTACCAATTTCTCAAACGATACATCTTAAAGTTGTATCATCCAATATTACAGAGATGAAATCGAGTCATCTTCTTTCACTAGTCATGAAATATGTCATGTTCTCATTTCTTTCATCATCTTCCACCTCTTCCTTTACTCTGATGTATGCTTCATCCAGTTCTTCATGATTACAGGTGGGTTTGTAACTTCTTCGATTTTTGAGACTGGTCGGAAAACAGTGACTGGCCATCTGCGTGTCGATCTTGACGAGACCGTTGACACCGAGCCCATTTCGGTGGTGGGCTTCAGATAGCCGAGAATCAAGTGTTTGTAGAAAACTTGGCCTCGCCGCACATCCATTGAATCTCATTTTGGTAACTCTCTCCCTAGAAATTGGCGCTGTTATTCTTAAGGGAGTACAAGGACGGCTTCCAGCCTGAGATCTCGGTGCCATTGTAACCTTGCTCCCACCAAGCGAGTGCTTTGTTGGTATACGACCGATCATTCCAGAATTGTGTTCCAATTTTAATATGGAATGGCTCTTCGTGTACTTTGAATCAGTGAAGTATGGCGGTGAGCTACCGCTTCCCGATGCTTTAACATTCTTGGTGCCAGACCCAGATGGTGATTGTTCCCTTTCATTTTTTGTAATGAAACTCTTCACCCATTGGTAATCTCTACCCTCATCTTTGACTTCCAGTGTATCCGTCGAATTTTGTATGTGATGCCCACTGCTCCTTCCAATGAATGAAAAGAAATACTTAGGATGAAAAGAGGAATTCAAGCTCCCCGACCTGCCTTCTCCGTAAGAGTGTATGTAATGTGCTGACATACAGATATACTCCTCGTAATCAAATTGTCTAGATATACGTTCCCATGAGTAGCCGAGATGACGTGCCCTGCTGAGTCTTCTCCTGTCTGACTCAGTCCACATTATACGATGAGATTCATTCTCGTCTTCATTGATCCCGTTCCTCTCCAGGAAACTCTTATATGCCGCAGAAGCTGTCCCAGCGTTGGTACCAAATGCCTGGCCAATTCTTCCCCATGTCCACAAAAGACTCGATTTGCGTATTTTAAGCATATGATGCATCATTTCTTCAACTCGAGAAAGAGTCTGATGACGATGACCAGAAAGCTTTTCGGCCCTTCGAAATAGTGACGCCGAACTATGGGGATCGACCCAGAATTTCTTCTCGTACCTGGCAAGAAACTGAGCCCATGATTCTGAAACTTCTTCATTTCGCCATTCTCTGAAATTAGAAAGGTACGTATCCTCCTGAGAAGAAAACTTTTGTCTCCTGCCACGGGAAGCTGGCATTCTGGATGTGACGGAGCCTCAGCAACGAGTAATATATAGAGTATCTTATCAGTAAAATCGTCGCTGCGAGGGATGCGTCTCTTCCGCTAGGGTCTAATATCTAAGATGAAAATTTCTAATACTCATCCGGTCTGTTAGCCGTGAATGTCCATGTCTCTTCGATTTGTTAAAAGGCTCACGGTTCAAAAGGCGCCAGTCAGCGCCAGCAGCAAACTTACAACAGCGTATGTATTCCAAAAACTCACATGTGGCTAGTCTTCCACGAAGCTGTACTTGAATGAAACCTTATGGTAAAAGGGTATCGATAACTGTGTTATTGATGGTTTCCAACAAGAAAGAAGTCTACACAAGCACAAAATAGTAGAATGATGTTGCATTGAATGACTGAAGCATTGTGTATTCCAAGGACACAGAACGAGAAGTTTAAGTATATGATTACATTGATACCATTAAAGAAGGAACGCAGATGCATTCGGGATAGCCCGCTCGAAGAGTGGCCTCGGATGTGGCAAGAACGGGGGATTTGATAGATACTTGCACAGTTTCATTTATGCCTACCATATTGGGAAATAGAACTATAAAAGATGGAAGGACGCTGTGGATAGCAAGTCTCGAGGGGGTTTGTGCCCATTATGAAAGCTATTCTCCTATATTACAGTCATGGGCTCAGAGGAAAATGCGATTAGACGCTAGACAATGGATTGTTTGACATACGAATGAAAGGTCTCCGAACAACTTTGGTGGACGTTGGTCACTTAAACAATTTGCAGTGCCTCTTAATTACAATATGAATTGTTTCAGAGTTCTATACCTACTGGTATGATCAGAATGCAGATTTTCTTTACTGCAAAGATCTAAATAGCATAAGATGTCCTCCTTCCCATGCGATATTATGTGCCAAACCTCCGAACGCCAGAGACGTTACCCGCCTTGAAACGCCAACGTCATCATGATATACCCGTTTTTAATTCACTACTTGCTGGCATCCTTTCCGTCCAGCCTCCGTCCTGTACTGTCGCCCTTGGCTTGAGGCTCTGGAGCTGGTTCGCTTTTGGCCTCTACTTTCTTGCCAGTCTTCAATGATTGTCCTTGCCCCGAGAAGTGGGGCTGTTTAGCATCTGCATTCTCTTTGTCCTTATCAGCTTGGGTTTTGACTGGTTTGACTTCGTAACCGAAGAAAAGTTTGTTGGGTGGTAACCGAAGAGGCTGAGGACCATTCGTTCTTCGAGCCGAAACAGCAGGAGTGTTCGTGCTAACTCCAGCAACAGGAGTTGACGCAGTAGGAGTGGGGGTCTTTGTGCCCTTCTTAGCGCTTAGTTTGTGACCTCCAGATACAAAGTTGGACGAGGCCGCCTTTGCGCCTTGCGCGACAGAATTAGACGTTGGTGCAATGGCATCGTAGTTGATCGCCTGTGCCATGGTTCCTTGACTGTGAAGCATACCACCTGCAGGTAAACCGCCGATGGCACTTCTGGGTGTGCTGGTTCCGCTGCCATTGCCCCTAACCGGAGTTGGCTCAACATAGCCTAATGGAGCTGCGAAGTCGACCTCGACGTCCGTTTCGAGCATACTAACCCCCATCTTGTCAGTAACTGGTTTGACCTCTAAAACCGCAATATCGTA
The DNA here is from genome assembly GCA_019395245.1 of Botrytis pseudocinerea. NCBI lineage: Eukaryota > Fungi > Ascomycota > Leotiomycetes > Helotiales > Sclerotiniaceae > Botrytis > Botrytis pseudocinerea. The sequence continues at coordinate 91,382 of JAHXJK010000043.1, forward strand.
GATAGTATCATTGTAGTGGAAGCTAAAGATATCGCCTTTAGTAACCGTAGAAAAGTCACGAAAGGCTTTTTCGAGTACGGCCTTTGGGTTGGAGATATCGAGAAAGTTGACGGATTGAGGTTGGAGTTTGATAAGGGAGGCAGGGGGAAGGTCGGTCGATTTGATCTGGAAAAGATCTCCAGTTTCAAGTCCAAGGGTTTGCATCATCTGGAATTAGGTGGTTAGATCAAAAGCATACTATCGATGAGACAGAAAGGGTGCGTACCCAGTGTGGAAGATAAACCTTTCCTTCATCCGCAATAAACTCCAGTACACCAGCGTGCGTTAATTTTGGTCCACCAGGATGTTGGCTATTGATGAGCTCGAAAAGCATAGGGTACGTAATGTGCAATCGAGTAAGCTTTTCCAGAGCAGATGGTGGCATAATAATCTTCCCTCCATAATTAAGGTTGTCTCGTTCAGGACCGGGTATCATGACAGTTGGATAACATCTGTAGTATTCATCGAAACGTTTGGGAGGCCCTCGCATTCCGCGCTGCTGCAACATTTGATACATGGCAGCTGGGTCATCTCCTTCATAAAAGCCCGAGTACGACTATTGATTTCATCAGTATGTGAAGGGATACATTGCCTGCGGACCATTTCACATACCATTTTCTTTGAATGAGTGAGATCTGTGTCCTATGGTATGATGGATCAAAATCTGTATCGCAAAAAATGAGAGCCTTGGAAATTTCGGTCGAGAAGTAAAGTACAGATGTTACTGTAAATCTTGTTCGCAATTAAATCATTAATATGGCCGTTGTAAGTAGATGTAGTTCTGGGAGTTTGTTGGTGTAGGGTGGAAGTTTATGGTAAGTTAAGCTCAAAGGCTGTCAAGAGATGACGCAGGAACCAGCTCTCTCTCTCGGTTGCTTTAAATGGCGGGGACTCTTAACTCCGAAACCTTAAAGCTTCAAGTGTTTCCCGATCCTTGCAAAGAAGATACTCAGTATTTACTTCATATTATTCATATACCAGATTCTCGAAGCTCCTCAATTTATCGGGATAGCGAATTCATCAGTAAGACATGTCTTCCAGATACGCAGCTGCGCGACCGAAACGTGCTGGCGAAGAATTTGCCCGTTCATATCGGAATGAAAATGAGGATGGCCCTTCAAAGAAACCAAAATTCGACTTAAGGAACCCATCTGCTTTGGTAGCCGATGAACCGGAGGAAGATGCAGTTCTGGACGCAGATGTTATCGGAAGTCGAGGAACTGGTACCAAAAGAGGAGCGGTTAACATCGATGGTTATGATTCGGATTCTGATAACGAGGGTTTTGACGCGCGTGCAGACGAAAGAGCTAAAGGAAAGAAGGGCGAGGTAAACCTGGCGGAAGCGCTAGATGGATATAGTAAGGAGAAATCTGGTGCGACAAATGCGAAGACGGATATAGAGGAAGACGCGGACATGTTTGCAGACTTGGAGGATGAATTTGCGGATGGTGATGAAGACGAGGGCGAATTGAAGGCTCGCAAAAAAGGGAAAGAAGTACGATTCTTGAAGGAAGATGAGATCGAAGGTCAGGTTTTAGGCAGCAAGAGTGGAGGTCATGTATCTGGGAACTTTGCATTGGATCCAAAAGGAAAATTATCAACGCATGCGATGGACGACCAAGAGAGCAGCGATGACGAAGAAGATGCCGTGTTGGCCGCGCAAGAAGAAGACGTGGACGAGGAAGTTGGCGCCGGTGGATTGAAGAGGAATGCCCCTAAGGTCGATGCCTTCAACATGAAGGCTGAACAGGAAGAAGGCAAATTTGATGCGAACGGCAATTTTGTGCGAAATGCAGCGGATCGAGATGCAGTGCACGATACTTGGCTGGAAGGAATTAGCAAGAAGGATATGAAAAAAGCCGCAGAAGCACATGAAAAAAGAGAGGAGGAACGACGGCAAAAAAGGCTCGAGGATGATGCCATGTTACTCTCAGACATTTTACGAACATTAATACTACGACTGGATAAAGCCGAGACAGTTCTCGAGGCACTGGCAAGACTTGGGAAGAGCCAAGTGAAGACAAAGAAAATACCGAAATGGAAATTAAAGAAGCAAAACCAAAAGGATGATTCTATGGATGTGGATGCTGAGAAGATTGAAGATCCAGAACAGACCAGGATACGAGATGCCATAAACGCTATTACAGGCGCTGCTGATCAATTACTCATCAGAGGCCAAACGGATGTCTATGAGCAGGAGAGAGAGATGCTTATACGACAATACCGGAGAGAGACGGGTGAAGATTGGGAAGAGCCATCCGAAGAAGCAGCTGTGAACGAAGAGAACGGCCTAGCGCCCACTAAAATGTGGGAATATAGATGGACAGATGGTCGGGATGGGGCTGCCAAACAAGGTCCTTTTGATGGCCCGACTATGGTAGCATGGCAAGATGCGGGCTACTTTGGAGAGGGAGTCGAGTTCAAAAGAGTAGGACAGGAGGGTAATTGGAACAGGGTTGCGGATTTTGTATGATTATGACATGATACCCGGGATACAAATAAATAATGGGCATAGTTAGTTTTTAGTTACATCTTAATGTTGGCTTATCTTGCTGCAATAGTGCAAAGACAAGTACATCGTTCTCGACTGACCACATGCGTTATGTCATCTCCAAGCGATTCACATATCATAGGATTAGTGTACAGCTAAAGGAAGTTTGCCCATTCTATTACATCTCCGTAATTGCGCCCACTTTTAGTCAGCCCTAATATACAACATAAAGTTCTACTATTTGCATTGCTTGCCACAGCAAATAGGAACGACCAACGCCAAATGATCATATCTAAAACCCTTCGAACCCTTCACCATTCATGAAAGTTCCATTGCATCGCCATGACCATTGGTCACTGACAAATTTACACCGCCCTCCTCCCCGATGAGACGCTTTTCAAAGTCTGTAACAAATTTGACGCTACGTGCAGAGTCGAAGAAGAGAGTGAAGCTTCGTTGAACATCTTCAATACCGATTTGCTTGGCCTTTCTCTTGGCACAAATGAGTTGTGATGTGGTAATGAGATTGCTGGCATATCTGATACCAGTTTCTTGTCCAATCTTAGTAAGTAAGGCTAATGCATCGGGGGAAACATCGACTTCTTCCTCTTGAGCACGAATTGAGAGGATCTGCTGAATCTCTTCCTTGGCGTACGGATGAGTGCTAACGATGACGACCCGATCCAAGAAATCAAGAGGTAATCCATGGGGACTTTTATAATTCGTGCCTCGAATTCTAGAATTTCCGCGGTTGCTTGCCATTATGACGATGGGTGCGAGCTCATCTTCCAACGCGCGATTAATATACGAAAAGCATTCGATATCCAGCATGTGCACTTCATCGATGAATAGAACGCCAGGTACAATCTCGGCTTTTCCTTCTTCTTTCCATTCTGCAACCTTTGTGTTGATCTGATCGCGAACCTCGCTTCTGATTTCTCCAGTGTCTCCTGAAAAGAGAGCTAAGAAACCTTGCGTTCTCGAATTGATGACGTCGATCTCGTGTAAACTCACAGTGTGGACAACCTCCTTGCGCTTTTGCAGCTCTCCGTCGGGGCACTGCAAGAACTTTGTGTCTACACCCATTGCATCGTAATCTCTTGATTTCGCGTATGATCGTCCCAGCTTGGTAATTTTGCCCGAGGATTTGTCAATTGAAATAATATCACCTGCCATTACGCGCTCCTTTGTCATGGAATCGATCATCTTGCTTCCCATGTCGTATATCGTCTCCATGTCGGTGGTTTTAATGGTTAATTTGCCCTGCTTCGTCCCACCCGTTACACTCCTGTCGGTCTGGATCTCAACGACCTCTCCTTCAATCATTTCACTCTCCTCCTTTATGCGCACGCCTATCGATTTTCGGAAGGCTTGAGTAAGGGCTTCAGTTTTTGACATTTCGAGGGAGAATATTTCTGAAGAAGCTAACATGGTAAATGGCACATCCGAGCCTAGAGATTGTGCCATTCCCATTGCTATCGCCGTCTTTCCAGTACTAACACACACAAGTCAATATAGATTTTCACGACGAACTCTACAGTCACATACCTCGGAGGACCCGCAATCAAAACTGCTCGGCCTGCTATCTTCCCTTCCTTGACCATTTGTAAAATCACGGCAGCAGCTTTACGCGCCTTTTCCTGACCTACAAGTCCCTGGGAGGATGCGCGGGGCTCAAGACTATCCGGATCGACACCTAAGCCGCGAATATGAGAATGTGCGGCGATTAAATTGAGCCCGCGCAACTCTTTGCTCTCCGAGATGGTTTGAATTGACTAGAACATTGTGAGTTTTGATACCGATTTGACTTGGAATGAATTAATCTTACCGCAGCCATGGTGCAGAGTTTGCGATATGACGGAAATTTGAGATCTGAAAGAGGTGAACAGGCAGGGAAAAAAGAGGACTTGTTGATGGGGTGTGTGATGATGAAATGGACGAGGCGGAAGAGAAGTTCAGTTAGTTTATTAGTTAGTTTAGTTAGTTAGTTTCTCTTATCCGATAGATAAAAAAAGTTTTGGGGCAGGCTTCAGTATCTGATGAGTGCCGCGTCGCGTTTCTTAAGCGTTGTCAAGCGGAATCAAGCACTGTTACTTGGAGGCCGTACTCGTCCTTCTTGTTGTTGGTGGTGGTGGTGGTATTGTTGTTGAGCTTTAAAACAATGATGGGATGACAGAGACAGGCAGGTTCAAGTGCTAGTAAGCATTTCCAAGCTCGAATCTCTACTACGAGATCTACTACGAAAAAGACTACGAGCACACAGTACCAGACCACACGGCACTACAAAGTCTACTGGATGCTTGTAGGCGGCCGGTCGGGATAAGTCATCAATCCTCACGCTGATCCAATGAAACACAAAGGTGGATGTATCCAATCGGCGCGGAATTCTAGCAAAGAGACTGATCGCAGACAGCCCACCTTACCTAAGTCGTGGCACTAAGCAGGGCCTGCTAAGCCCTTTTAGCCCTTAGCCCCATCGTCCAGCATATAGTATCCCTGCTAGCGTGACGACGAACTCATTATTACCATTTTACCATGTAATTATCTAAAAACGCGTTGGATTTACTTACTTTGCTCAGATTACATTTGATCGATATTTATCTATTCGCCTTCACCAACTCAACCTTTCTTTCCTTACACGTTCCTTACAGACTCCTTACCTTTCCCTGCCGTACATCTTTTAATTCAAGTCGCCTGGGTTGTCTGCTCATCCATTCATACACACATGCATATTGCCCACAGCTTTTTTCACAAAGGTCTGAAATAAGGAGCGGGTTTTTTTTACAATACCAACATCAAACAAGCCCTTTCAACCTCACCCGAACTAGAAGTGACTTATAACCACAGCCCACACTTTTCTTCCTTACACTTCACAACCTACGACCTCTCAGTTTTTCACCATCCTCTCAAACTTCACGCCGACGAGGGTCATTTTCAACTACCCCTTACAAGTCTTTCAACTCTACGGAGAAAGCTTTGCTAACAAGTCATCTCTGAGGATTTATCAATGCTAGTATTCTGCTTGGAGAAATCGCTTTCTTGTTTTTTCAGTCCCTTCTACGGAAAGTCAGTCTCGCTTTTCAACATATTCAATTGAACATTGATATTGGGGCTTCTAAATTCGATCCGTGACGAGCAAGGAGAAGAAGTACTTTTCTGTCTTTGCCAACTATGTCTAGCCGCAGACACTCAGAGGATAGACCTCCTCTACGAGGACCAGCAAGTTCTCATCGTGGTGATATGCATAGGCCGGATAAAAATTATGGCACCAGAGACAGGCAAGTTAGTGAAGATGGACATGAGAAGCGTAGATCGGATGGAGATCACGAAAAAAATGACAGCGGCACCAGGAGAAATGTGGAAAGGGCAGATCGAGGGAGCCGCTCTTCTGAGGAGACCAGCTCGACAAATATTCAACTTTCTAAGTCTGATAGATCCTCTCCAACGACAACAGGACAAGCAGCAGTCACGACTGACGTTGAATCAGTATCGAAAGGCAAGTCCAATTCATTATTATCCTTTCGAAGTTGTTTAAAGTTTGATTGAATAAGAAGCTACGGAAAGCTCCATTGTTCACATTAGCTCAAATATTGAAAGATTCTGTGCGGAAGACATTACTTTCCTCTTGAACAATCTTGTTTAGTCGTCTTTGAGAAAGTGGCAATAATCTGTCCGATTTTGGGAGGGGAGGGGGGAATGAGTCAACGAAAATATTTTAATTTTTGAACTTGAGTCTTTATTATGTTCGACGGAATTAAATTATGAAATCTAAGCTAACAAACTATAGAGACATCTGTCAACCCTCTCATCAACCTTTCTAAACAAGTTCCTGTTACAGAATCATATCAGTTAGAATCTCTTATTGCTGCATTGATGCAATTTGCCGACCAAGGGGATTCTAGGAGTGTGCTAAATCAAGTACGAAACTCGGCCGAAGAGAGTCTGAAACGGCAAGTCGAGGAAATACAGAAGATGGGTCCCATAATGCAAAGCTTCCCTACACACATGGATGTACAGAATAAGCGCAAAGTTGAGGCAGAAGAGGTTCTTAAGAAAACTAACGAAGAGCTTGAGAAGGCCAAGAGATTGCAGAAAGAGGCAGCTAAAACCATTGCCTCTCGCCTGGTTATCAAAGCCTCGCCTCCTATCGCAGATGACTCGAAGTACCTTCAGGAACGTTGCCGGAAGTTGGAAGAGAAAGTGAAGGACCTTGAGAAAACAATGACAGCCATGGATCACAAACATAAATTCTCAGATATCAACAACCGCTTTCAAGAAAGTCAAGCCGAACACCGTAAGGTTGTTACCGAGATCAAAAGAAGTGAGGCACACTTTGCAGAGAAGATTGAAGCCAGCGAATCCAAGATAAAGCGTGAACACCAGAATCTGTCTGACCAATTTACAAAGCTTGATCAGCGACACCAAGCTACCCGTAGCGAAGTTTCTTCACTAGGTCCCCGCCTGGATAGACATGAAAATTCCTTGAAGAAGCATGACGTGTCGATCAACGCCTCAGAAGAAGAGATAGCAACAATCCAGCAGGAGGCTAGCAAACAATACACAATCTTAAAAGCTAAAAGTGATGATATTGACCTCCTTACAAGAAAAGTCACATCCCTTGAAAATTCATCGGAAATTCATAAGGTTTCCCTGGATGATTTTAAGTCGTCAAGTCTGGAAAAGATTAGTCAACTGAAGGACGAGACGACAAAGTCTTTTGAACTCCAGACTGCCCAAAGAGCCGTCCCCGAAAAATTTGGGGCTTACGAACAGGAACTAAACGCCATGAAGGATGCTCATAAGGCCATCCTTAAAAGTCTTGGAACTAGTGTCGAGGAATTAAACTCCCTGAAGGACAAGGTTGGTCGATTGGAGCAGATTCCTCAAGCTCCATCTATTGCTATATCTCAGGCCCCCTCTAAAATAACAAGTGGATCAAGCGCAACAATGATCGGGGTGATGCAGACTAGAATTCGTAATGCTCAAGAAGACATCAGGGTTTTGGATGAAAGAATCGACAAGATCGAAAGCTCTCTTGGATCTCCTAGCCGCGCTACGCCCCAGGAAGATGCTAAAGTTAATGAGAAATTGAAAAGCACTCTGGAAACTTACGAATCTAGGCTAAGTGAGTTAGAGGACTCTCTCAAAAAAGTGGATTCTGTCAGCATGAATAAGCCAGTCACGAGAATTTCGTCATTTTCCACTGCAGGGCAGGATGTGGCAGATGTCAAGAAAGCCTTTGAGCTTTACAAAGAGCAGCGGGAAAAAATGGACCAAATTTTGTTTAGGCGCGTCGAGGAGCTTGATCATCAAGTAAAGTCGATGCAACGCAATGATATCACTACTAATGAACAGATTGTTCAGATTCAAATTCGTATGGATGTATTCGTGGAGGATCTAAATCGCATTGCTCATCGAGTCACTGATACGACCAACGACCAAAACGCCAATACTATCGCATTAAGGCACTTACATAGCCGATTCAACAATATATCAACAGATGATCTAGCGAAGAACATGCTACGTCAGTTGGAAGTTATTTATCCCGATGTTGGAAATTCCGAAAGAACTTTCTTAGAGTTGAGGAAGCTACATTCCAACCATATCACCCAATTGGAGAGGTTGAAGAGTCAAGTAGTGGCTCTCCAAAGCCACCCTGTTAGCAAACAAAGCCCAGCAAATGCAGGCAATGGAGCTACTGAATCTTTACGCCAAGAAGTAGACTCGTTGACCAAAGGTCAAATTAAGCTCGGAACAACTGCTAAGAAGCTTGATGAAGCTACTACGAGCACTCAAGCTAGGTTGACTACGCTCGAACAGTCCCACACAGCCCTGGATCTTAAGATTCAAAATGTCAATGAAAAAATTGAGACTCAGCAGAAGAGTCTAACCGAAATGAGTGCGGATCTCATTGAAGCAGTCGGAGATCTGCAAGCTGGCCTAGAATATCTTCAAAATAGTATCGGCACAGAGCTCGAAGGTGATACTCCTGCGCCTGCACAGTCTACTCTGCTCCGAGCCCATCAATCTCCGGCCCAGGAAGCGGTGGCAAATGGCAAGAAAAGAAAAAACCTGACCAGTGAAGAGCTCTCAAAACCCGAGAGCTTGACCAATGGTCACAAACGAGGCCCTTCGAGGAAGAGAACTAAGAGAGCCGAGGATGGTGACGATCTTGAGTAATTGAACCAGAGACTCAATACAGAATAGAATACACCTTTGTAACTTTGCAGATAACACAAGTCTTATGAAGCCCATAAGGGTTTTGACGGCGTACCAGCCAGAGCTTTTAGCTTTTTGCGCTACTCGCATGCACAAACGACCATGGAAAATTCTAGCCTATAGCCAAGTCTAATTTTGCTTCTCTGTTTTCAGGAACTTTCAACCGCGGGATAACCAGTGTACGCAATTGACAGTGAAGCTAGGACTTTGTTCAGGGCTCAAAATGACCACCTTGTACATAAAAAAGCGAATTTGGGCTGAGGGATACACATGAATACATGAAACTGGTCTTTGCTAACTGCATGATGAATATGTATGCTACCTGTCAAATACAGCCTTGATTTTCACCTGCTTTACTTTGAAATAAATATAAGTGCGTTGACTAATATACTCTATGTAATATAAAAGGACTTCTTTAGATCTAAGATTAAAATTATGAAAGTATTAAAAGAAAGAGTGGAAAAATTGATGATTAGATCCATATTAAAGAAAAGTTTAAATACTTATAAAAATTAATATATATTTTTATTATAAGTCATATAACGTAGTTTAACATCGAGTGGCCCATATCATCGAGTGGCCCACTTCAAAATACACCAATATTAAGCTTTTTCTAATATTTATATTTTAATAACCAAACATTATTTTTGTAAAAGAAAAAGATATTAAATAATAATAAGAAATTAGTTTTTCAAAAATCTAGTTTTTATATAAATATTTCTATTATATTTTAAAAAAAATCGAAATTGTCACGATTTTCGTTACAAAAATATTATTTTAATAATAACTCATATATCAATTTGAATTTTCCAAAACAAATTAGATTTTTATAACATTTATATAATCAAATATTCTAATTTCAATTTTTTAAAAATTCTATCAATAAATAAAGAAAGTGCACGGTTACGCACGGACTAATTTTGTATGTATTTTGAAGTGGGCCACTCGATGATATAGGCCACTCGGTGACAAACTACGTTAGTCTATTAGTAAATAGATTATAAGTTATTAAGAAACATATTAATATTAATTTTTTTTAAATTCTTATTTTAATAGTTAATTGTTATTTTGGAAAAAGAAAAGAATGTTAATTAATAATAAAAATTAGCTTTTTAGAAATCTAATTTTTTGTATAAATATTCCTATCATATTCTAAAAAAGTTATTTCTATAATAATTACTATAATAATTTTAGTTTTCAATAAAAGATTACAAATTTATATCACTAATACACATAATTATAATATTTTTATTTATTTAAATTCAATTAAATTCAATTAATAAATAAAGAAAAGTATATAACTATATATAGATGATTTTTATATATTATTCTAAGAAAATTTATATACTAAAATGAGTTATATACTAATAAACTACACTAAGTATTTTTAAATAGCTTTTAGTTCCCCATCATATTTAGTAAGAACATTAGTAATTAATTACTAATCAAACAGACACGCAGTTTCATTGGTTGAGAAATTGCGACTGAGTGGCAATGTAAGATGCCCCCGCTTTGATAGATAGAGTATATATTTGATAGTTACACGATAACGCATATTATATTTCGTATTGACTGAAGCTACTAATGGCGCGAACGGCGCAAATGGAATGTAATGATTGGGTACAAGTATTGGTGGTGACACAAGGGCGCAAACATAGATATCAATATTTCGCAGAATGTTTCCCTGACAGGATTTGAAGGGTTAGTACATGCGTGTGTAGTTTGTGTCACACTATGAAGATGTTGTATTGGTTCTTAACACACACTGCAAATGAGCAGTTAGCCGGTTCCAAGTTTCGCAAGAAGTAAACTTTTCTTTTAATTTCTCCCCTACACATATTTTCCATGCACCAAACGCCATTAGGGAATCTTCTCAGTCTAAGCAAACAACTCGGCATTATCCAGGGCATCCTTTGGCGCCTGTCTTCCCCCACTCGTTCTGAGTCCCAGTTCTCCCTTCTTTGCCAGTCTCTCAATACCCTGTTCAGCTCTTGCATTATATCTTCCTGCCTTCTTCTTTCTGATCTCGCTTCTGACTTGGTTAGGCGACACAAACTCCTTGTTCTCGTAGATGATTGGTCCACCAAAACTTCCCTCTTGGATGACAATGGGTGTCAAAACAAATCTTGGTCCGATCTCCACCAAGTTGCATTCCGTCTCGCTGGCTCCCGAGCTTTTCGATTTGGATTTCGTGGAAGTTTCTTCTTCAGCACCCTTCACTTTCGATGGTTCCGTCTCGCTGATCTGATAGTTTCGAATCCAGATTTTGCCATCTGCCAAAGTAAATCCCATAACATGGTCAATAAAAGGTTTCGATTTTCTTGCACCCTTTGGTACACCGAAGATATGGAGGAAAAGTTCTTTCAGTACGCGGAGATGAGGCTCCTTATCAAAAGAGGCATCGAAAGAAAGGATGGGTCGGGAGCCCTTGAGGCAGTTTCCGGTGAAATGGAGTTCTTCCATGGTATGTACTAAGAGGCGTTAGAAAGACAGACTTTTGCATCGGAGGATGATAAAATAAACATACAATTCTGCATATGCATCTTTACGGTAGGTCCATTGGGTGCCTTGCTCATCCACAGGTAAAGATCCTTTCCTTTTCTTGCCTCGAAGAAAAATACATTATTGCAATTATATAATTCGGCCAATTCGTTCAATTGATAAAGCTTCGACTTGGTATCGAGTTTCGCATCTTTTTTACCGTGAGGAAGAAGGGACGCAAGGTCATTGAGCAGATGTCGATGTCTAACGGTGAAGAGTTAGCATTTTTCTTGAGATTCTCTGCAATGGCACAAATTTATTTACCTGTAAGTAATTCCTCTCGACGACAAGATCAAAACCCTTTGCTTATTTTTCTTCACCCCATTTGCAGGACCATCTTCCTTATGACCGGTGGTCTTTGATAACGACTTATAAACAGAAGCCATCGTAAACGGTGTATTGTGTTGTGTATATTAAAAAAATATATGTTCAATGCTATCAGGCGCAAAAAAGTTCTTGAAATCTCCAAACTTTCTTAAGAATTTCTTGATAGCGTAAGCGCGACCTTTAATCTTAGCGCGATGCTCAGTGTACATCCTTGCTAGCACATTTCGGTGATTCGGATGATATCTAATCGATCATTGGTTCTGCCGACCCAGCAGGTATTAATTATCACATCGATCAAATCGCAGTCTGGTGGCTAGGTAGGTGTATTCGTTGTAATGACATGGAGGGACATATGGAGACGCGGAGACCCGGTGCCGAGGAACTTTGCTTGGTATCGTATCGGAGTATTTGGTTCACTGGGTGGAGGATAGATTAAGATCTTCCCCATGGCATCATGTTCCTGCATGTAATGTGAGTCTTTATTAAGAACAGAGATCTAGAACTGCCAACTGGGATTCTACCTACCCATTTCATGATTCTCGATGTGTATTCTATACCGGTACTCTATGGTGAACTGGATGGATGTACACGATGAAGTCAATTTATGTTTTTCAAGCCTCCTTTGAAATCCCCCTCCCAATGTAATGACGTCTTCCATTACGATCTCAATTATCAAGTGGTAAATCATGAATCTAGCTTGTCGATTTCCATACTTGTATGGTACAAGGTAACAATCAAGTCTCCATGCGATGCTACCTACCGACTCACCAAGTATCTTCTGTTCTTCATCCAAGTCAACTACATAGTACTTATATCCATTGCCGCAACATCGATCATGGCAGCTTTCAAATCCATCCACAATTGCCTTCTCAAGATTCCAGCCCCACTCCTTCCACCTACCTCACCTCACGATCCAACGCTTACCTCGGAAATCGCCTCCCTTCAGCTTCATCCAACTCTGGAGACTGCTCTCCACCTTTTAAACCTCGATTTACCATCAGCACACTTCTTAGCTCGCCATATGCAGTCGGCGCCAGCTTTCGAAGGCATGTATCTACATGGAATTCTGCATCGAATCGAAGGTGACTATGATAATTCAAGAGCATGGTATAGCGATGTCAAGGAGTCAGAATTATATTCAAACCTTTGGGGAAAGGGTGGTCAGACTTGGAAAGCGTGGAAGGAGGAGCATGGCGATGACGGGAACAGGGAGTCATTAGATAATGGCCAAAAGTTTTTGGATGCTGTTCAGAAGTTCAAGGAGATGAATGGAAAGGGAAGCGAGAAGGAGAAGGCATCTCTCGAGAAACAAAGTAAGGAGGAATTTGATGGTGTCATTGAATGGTGTGTGAACAAGTTCGGCACATCCAAGATGATTGATGCCAGTTCTGCTTGGGTCAAACCTAGTGATGAGATCAAGAAAATGGGTGAAGATCAAGTCAGCGGAGACAGTGGAAGAAGAAAGTTTTGAAGAAAGAGTCTTTAGAACAGACATATTAAGACAAAAACCATTGCATTAGACAAGCATAGCGATCGTTGCAGACGTGAAATCCCAAAGAGGAAGAACCACCGGACAACATAATTGGAAAAAAAAGGGAAGATATCCTTGAGCCCGCGCTCATCGAGTGCTGAGCGTTTTGCTTAGCCCTGACTTCGTAACCCCCCATGCTCCCGCAATGACACTTAAAGACGCCACACCTTTGTATCAACCATCAACCAATATGTCCGTGTAGTTGCGCAAAGTAAGAACGCCTGACTATTTAACAACATTTTCCGCCTCCCTTTGCTGCCTCGTCCGAAGGAGGAGGCGTAAGTGTAATATTTGTACCGCTTGCAATAGTGGCCTGTGCAGAATCACCATTATCGAGGGCTTTCTGGGATACAATTCGATAAATTTCTAGAGAAGGCAGACACTGTTAGGATTTGTGGATACGTAGATGAGTTGAAGGGGGTCATACCAGTTAGAATATTTTGGAAGGCAAGCTCGACGTTGCTAGCATCGAGAGCTGAGGTCTCAATGAAAGATAGGTTGTTTTCGCCTGCAATAACAAAGATCAGCATCGCATCTTTGTCGTAGATATGAGGAATTCCTTACTGGCAAACTGCTTGGCCTCCTCCGTTGGCACAGCTCTAAGATGCCTTAAATCGCTCTTGTTTCCGACCAGCATGATGACAATGTTGGAGTCAGCATGATCCCTCAACTCCTTTAACCATCTTGTAACATTTTCGTAGGTCTGGTGTTTGCTAATGTCGTACACCAGAAGAGCACCGACGGCACCTCTATAATAAGCGGATGTGATGGCGCGATATCTTTCCTGACCAGCGGTATCCCAGATCTGCGCCTTGATTGTCTTTGCATCCACTTGAATTGATCGAGTTGCGAACTCTACACCGATGGTTGATTTCGAGTCTAGGTTGAATTCATTTCGAGTAAATCGACTCAAAAGATTGGATTTACCGACACCAGAGTCTCCGATAAGGACAACTATGAGAGAAGAGATTAGAGGGAGCGACCACGGGAAGAATTATCACCAGGCAACGCAGACGGTTGAGGGGGAGAGGAGAGGAGAGGGATGCGGTATTTACCCTTGAACAGGAACTATCACACGAGACGTTAGCATATTCTGGTGCGTGGGTGAGAGGGATAGAATCTGATGGAGACGATGTCTACTTACGTCGTATTCGTCATTCGCCATGATTGATGTTGAAGTAGAATAGTATTTATTTATGAAGGGGGGGAAAGGGTAACGGATTTCGTTGTTGCGATGGATAGATGGATGATGGGTGTGGATATGCGAGAAACCGGGGTTGGGGGGTTGTAAGGTTGTTTGGGAATTTTTGGGAAGGGAGGGGGGGGGAAGTTTGAACTTTGGCGATTTTGCACGTTGGGTGGTGCTGTTATATCTCGATTGTATCTCGATTATATCTCCACCAGAGCTCTACTCATCCCTAGGCGTGGTTCACCCGTCTGAAACCGTTATTTGGCTGATATTAGACAATGAAAGTTAAAATTCAATGAACTGACTGAGCAGTGAGTCTTCTCGACGCAAATTGAATCATGAGTATGATTAATACTCGGAGAGCTTCCCTCGCCTCAACAAGGACCGTCTGGACAGTGTGTGCTAGGACTAGGTGTGCGTGTCTAACCTGATGAATGTCTAGTCTTCACCCCTCTGGCCCCCTGGCTGGATGGTGACGCCGTGCTGGAGGGACGCTGGTTTTGCCTTGTCTTATCTCTCCTTTTTATTTGTCTAATGCTGGAGGGACTGGCTGGGGACGGATAATTACTGACCAGGTACCCAAGCACGTCTCCGTCTCCGTCTGCGCCCTGGACGGACGCTGTAAAGGAGTAGAATGCTGTCTCGCCGTCTGTACTTGCTATCTATCTGGCTACTATTACTACCTGGCTGCGGACTGACTCCTGAGTGATTAATCCGCGGATTCAAGCGATGCAATACACGTCTACAGATGCACCACTGCCCAGATTCAAGACTCAATCAATAGACGGTGTTTGAGAATGCAGACAGGTGGTTTCGAAATTCCATGTCAGAGCGGTTGGCTGCACGTGAGAGGATACGTTTGGAAGCGTAGGTGTCACGATCATGATCACGCATGTAGATGCTCAGAGGAGAGGGAGAGGGGCTCTCTGAGAACGCTTTAATGCCATTAATACCATTGATACCATTTTCCCCTTCACTCGACTTCCCTTTGAGCTTCTCTGCATACATACCGGGCCCACTAATCAATTTTCATTCATCAACTCAGTCCATTGTCCATAATCACGTGACAACGCATTCAATCTTTGTTTGCAGTCGCGGTCGCTCGACTTCAAGTTGTTGCAGTCAATTCAACTTTTCCCCCAGCAGATGACTTCCCCCAAAAGGAATCAAGCAATTGGAAAATTTCATCCCCTTTATGTCCTGCAATGCAATCCTTCAATCTCTGGTGCAACGCATTCTATTTCGTCAGCAAATTTTAATTCATCACACATCAAATTACTTTTTGCTATCTAAACCCAAACAAAACCATTTTGCCTTCTGGCTAGGTACCTCTCATATTCTTCTTCCGTTTGACACCCCCAAAGTGAATTGGTTTGATGTTGGCACGATTGAATACGTTCTACCTCCCTCTACTTCTCTCTACCCCGTCATTCGACCTTTAGTTTGGCATCCTTCGTGCATCTGAAATTCATGGTGCCAAATGACTTCCAACCAACCATCAAACGAAGGAAGGTTCTCCTCACTTGAAGAAGAGGAGATTTCCAAAATTTCAATAGAAACAACGGATGATGAGCAATATGCTTCGGATCACGAGTTCAATGTTGAACGCATTTTGGCCCAGAAAACAGAAGGCGGCCAAAGGCTGTTTCTAATTAGATGGTCAGGATTCCCAGAGGAAGATTCATCGGTAAATACCCTTTCTTAATATGAATCTCCGTTCAAAGGAGTACCCTAGTGCTTACATTCTGGTAGTGGGAGCCCAGGAAGAATATATTAGGTCAAAGCATTCTTGACGCTTGGAAAACACGACGAACTCGTGAGCTTCAGGGCTTAGATGCACCGTATGATGTCGGAAAACTGGAATCTCTAAAGAAGATCGCTCATGCTGAAAAAGCACGACGTGCTCGTTTGCGTCGTGAGAAGAGAAAGCGCCTGGGAATAGTCGTATCACCTCACGAATCTGACGCAGATAGTGTCGATGAGTCGCAAACTTCAGCTCCTGGCCCGCTAGTTAACACGGCTGCGCTCAGGGATGCAAGGAACTCCGAAAGACAACAGCAAGTTCAAGCTACCAGAAAATCTAAAGTAAGCCCAGTTGTTTATTTGAACCAAAGACCTACCTGCACAGTGTGTGGTACTGGCACCACCCTCACATATCAAGTCTCTTCCAGTAGTGTTCCACGTTCATGACTGGCTGGCAGACATAGTCGCCGTGTTTTAGGAGAGATAGTATATCGAGGGGCGAGGGGCATGGTATTCATTGTCATGTTTTCTGATAGCCTGTGATCCATATTTGGACAACAGAGGATATTGATTATCTAATTCGGTCGAGACATCAGATCTCTTTGACTAACTTCATCTAAGATTCAGGAACGTCAACAAATCGACTCTGATTCATCGTCTGACGAACCACTATTCGTAACTTCGCAGCGAAAGTCAAACTTGAGTGTCTCATCTTCCAGCAATCCACAAGCGCAGAAGGAGTCACAGAACAATGTTGTTTCTCATGTGACCGCCAGCGATGACCAACAGAATGCAACCGCCGAGAGCTCTTCATTATCTAGAGGTAACCCAAATATTCGGGGAGGGGGAGGTGCCACGAGGGGAGGCTCTTCTTCACTGTCACATAATGTTTTTCTCAGTGGAAAAGCGCCCAGAAAACAAAAAGCGAGTTTAATTGAAGCAGCGGCAGATCCGTCAAAAGACCAGCGTCATTTCAAGAACAGGCATATCCTCAGAAAAGCGGAACTGGCTGCGAGAACTTTACCAGACCAACAATTAGATCGTAGTGCTCTTCGCCTGATAAATCCTTCGAGGGGTTCATCCTCGTCCGTACAACGACCAGAAGCTCTTTACAGAACTTCTTCCGCTCCCCAGACCGAAGAGCCAATGGAATCAGTTGAATCACCTCTTGAGAAGCAAAATGTCTCCCAGCGACTGCCTGCACTGCACCCATCTGAAATGGCATGGGAAGAGGTACAGCATATTCCGTACGAGAAACGAACAATTTGCTTCTTCTTTACTCAAGCCAGTGGATGCCTTGATAGTAGCTGTAAGTATCTCCACAAAAACGATCCCCTCCTACCTGTTGCCCCACCCCCGGATGGATGGTTTGGGTCGCAGAAAATCTGCTTCTTCTACAACCTGAATGGAGACTGTAAAAATGGAGATATGTGTAGCTCTCTGCATGAATCAAACCCCAATATTCCGGTTAGGAAGCCGCCTCCAGGATGGGCAGCGCCAGATCCGTCTACCAAAATCATGCCAACGAAAGCACGGCTCCCTGCCAGTGTCGATGGTCCACAGTGGGTCTGCTATTACTGGTACCACGATAACAGTTGCACGAAAGGGGTTGACTGCAAAATGGCACACTCAGCCGATAACGACCTCCGAGTAGCAGCAAAACCTGGTTCTGTTCCTTGTAGATACTGGATTCAGGGTCACTGTCGCAATGGTATAGACTGTTACTTTGCGCATGAATCTCCTCATAACGGTCGCTCGATATTCTACACGAGCCAAACTTATTCTAACGTCGTTGATTCCGAACCCCTAGGGGAGAAAAGTGCACAGCCTCCACTACATCAATCAAAAGTTATTCCGATATTCGGTGACGACGATGCCGTAGATTTTGAGATGGACACATTGCCTGACCTTCCACCGCTCGAGTCAAATATTGAAGGGTCTGAAAGATGTTTGAATGATCATTTAGTAACCGAAAAAGTAAATATTACCAGTACCAAAATCAAGACAGTCAAGTTTGGTCCCCAGACACAATCTATCAAGCTCGACTTCACAAGCCTTCCCCTAAATACTTCAGACTGGGCAAGAGCATTTGTGAGTGCAGAGATTTTGGATTTCAACCAAATATGTACCGTATACGACTTCAAATTGAGATACTGCCATATTCAACACTCTACTTATTGGCAAGCTAGTATCAGCACCGATCCTACTGACAAAGATGTATGTGATACGGTCAAAAACATAGCTAAGCATCTCTTTCTTCAGATGTCTGGTTTGGCGTGCATCTCGGACAATTACATTATTTTACTCTATCCAGCCGTGGCTGAAGAATGGAAGTATTTGGATGCAACACCTGATTTATCAACTGGCGCTACACTGAAATACTCAGTTTTTGGTTCTCAAAGCCCTATTCTAAGTTCCATGGACTCTGCCACAATTGACAAAATTTCAATGACGGCTCTCTCCTCCAGTGACATGATGATGAAAAGCTTCCATCATCTTGATTACGAAAAATTGACCATAGACTTGAAGCTCAAGGACCAGAAGCTCAAGAAACCTATCACCTTCAACTTTTGTTTAATATTTCCTGCATCTAAACAGCCTCTTGCGGGATTAATAGCATCCTGGCTTAAGAGCTGTTCAAAAGACGACGGCAAGGTATACAACTATCAGAAGCCAGGATGTTGGAACCATTTCAAAAAGTATGTCAACGCTGGAGCTGTGCTGATACACTCGTCTGCGCTCAGTCTTATCTCTGATACAGATCTCACTCATGGCATGACGCTGGACGGGATGAACTACACATTTTGGTGTATTCAAGATAGCACATCTAAAGTGCCATTCTCCCAAATGCAAAAACAATCTGAGCTGGGCCAAGTTTTTGTAAAACGCCTCTTACCTTTAGGGTATACTATACTCCTCACACCAAGTTTCTTGATTGCAGAACCAGTCATGACACTAAGCTTTTTGCAATGGTACCAAAAGAAACTCAAAAACTCAATAAGTGGCTCAATCAGAGTATTGTGCTGCCACGAACTTCCGAGCTTTCTTCTGGAACTTGCGATTTCGAAGGCCGAGGAACAACAAGAATTGATGAAGCGCCTTGCTGGCGACCCATCGATGCTTTCAAAATTAAGCGAAAGGGGATTAAGTCACGAACAGTGTACAGCGAGACTCGACCTATATTGGCTTCTTTGTGATATTCTCAGCAAGGACCTTCCTGCAAATCTATCTCCATTTGATCGTGATCCATCCGAAGAGAATTCGCGGAGTCCATTTCTCTTTGCGCCTCCATCCATCGATCAAAATGACGAGAAAAAGTTGGTCGCTTGGTTTGCAGGTTGGGCTTATGCGAATCTCGATAAATATAGACGGTTCTACGTCTTTGGTTCTGGGAAATCGAACAGAAGCTCTGGGGCTCCAGTGAGAATGATTCCAGAGTGTGAAAGTTTCCCACTAAATTCCAAGGCCTTCCAGGAAGGAGGTGCGTTAGCGTGGGCCAGGCGAGGAAGAAATCCGGTTTCAATTGCATGTACTACAGCACCATCGGGCACAAATGAACCTCGGGTTGAAAAAGCGGAAGTGAAGTTGAAGGAATTCAAATATGATCTTACGGATGAATGGTATCCTGAATGGAGGGGGAAACCAGGCGAAGGACGAAGTTCAAATCACATCATCGAGTATCGATGGAATCGTGTCTTTGAGTTGCTCAAAATTCCTTTCGAGGCGGGAAAAGTTGAATATTGATTTATGAGAGGGAGTTTTGAAGTTGCTTGTGGATTTTCATGAGCGTTCGTACATTTTGATTTTCCTTGCTATTATGATACCATATGCTTTATCTTGCGTGCATGACGAAGCTACACAGAAAATAACAAGTTTAATGCCGTTGTCTGTTCAGATTATTTAGAGCCTGTGAGATAATTATCGTGCCAAAGTTTTTACTGAACCTTTTTAGATGCAGTAAGTGTCATGGGTTTCCTGTGATAGTACACATTATTGGATTATGTAGCAACATATAGTCCTAGATATTGTATTAGTGGTATGCAATGATTTTGAGGCGCTTTACCAATGAAGAAGCGGAATCTGGAGAAAGAAAGGAGCGATCTATTCTCCCGAGTGTATACTAGGCTATGATGGTACTGCGGGCCAGCTTGCGTTGTTTCAGAGCCCTTGTGCCTGGGAGTGGGAGTGGGAGTACAGACACAAAGACGAAGCTTCTTGTGACCCCCCCCCATTCCCTTTGATGGCTCTATGGTTTTCCCAATTTATACCATAAAATGGCTCTCATCCTCTCATAAATTACCTACCACATAATCATACAATTAGCCTAGTAAAGAGACCCTACGCCACACACAAAATTTCCATTAAAACTTTGGTACGATGATTTTATCGGTAGGCTCTAAAATATTCCGGAGCCTCCTCGAGTAAATTGAAGAATATAATGATAATAAAAGACTTGAGTAGCACATTGAATGCATTCAGAAGTATGCAGTTTTCAAAGATAGTCCTCTCGGAATTCATGAAATGAGGACTGAGCGGGGTAATTCTCAGGAAGATACAAATACAAATATGATCATGCATTCTATATATATCCTTGGGAATATAGCAGTCGAAAGGTTTGATAAGATAAAAAGAGACTTGTGCGAGGTGAAGGAAAAGAAGCGGTTAGAGTCTTGTTGAGTTTTCTTTTTGAGCTGGCGATACTTCTCCAAGTCAGTCGCTTGGCTGTAATATTACGAGGATGGACAAGTGTAGCCTCTTCGATCCGCTTTACTGACGCGTCATTTCGACTATTAAGAGCAGATATCCATACTAGCTTTCTCCTAGTGATTCGCTAGGAACGTGATAGCTCAGAAAATCAAATAGATAGTGCTAGGGTAAAAGAGAACAGCGATGAGAAGCAAAGAAACATGAATTGCACCAGCCCCACCCCCTCATTTTTGCATATCCATTGAACACGGCGTTCCAACTAAATCTTGCATGGATATTAGCCGAGTTGTCGATGTCAACAATTCAATTCTCAAGCCCCTTCTCGCTTGTAGAAGTGCATTTGGATTGATTATGTTGATGATTATACCCATAGCCCTCACCAATTGCAATGAATTGTTTTTGTTTCTAATAGCCTGCCTGCTGAGATACTCAAACTAGACGCTGTTTTAAATACATGCTCGGAAAAGGTAGCCGACGCCCTCTGGGTTAAAGTCCGCAGGCGACGATCTGCCTGCCGTAAGCGAATTGCAATTTTCACTTCTTGTTCACATAGCTGCAAGGTTATTGGGACAGACCAATGAGCGAGAGAAATTATGTATCTTGGTATTGCGGACCTGTGGTTGTGGCAAAAGATCGAGAAGTGTCTGATGTTATTGTGCAAAGGGAAGAGGAATATTGCGTGAATGAAGCAAAACCTTCGTATCTGTGTAGTGAGTGAGGTAAGTCACGTAAAGCATAGTCAATGGAATTGAGATGTCTTATCATGGGATTGCATGGGATACGGAAAGAGCTCGAGCATGAATACAATAAGGGGCTAGGAACATCATTAGTTCGTGACAGGCTCGCAGTCACTGGTTGTGCGGCTCGGAGATGAAAGGGTGATGTAAATTTAAATTTATTTGAAGGAATTGATTTATAAGAGGTCATTTACTAAAAACTATAGACTGTGATGTATGAATGTTTCATATAACTCTGTGAGGTATGATATTGTAATTTTCTAGAATTATTAATGATCTAGCCCTCTTTATTATGATTTTTGGTATAGGTTGTGTAGGAGGTGAATTAGGCAAAGGATTTAGAGGATTTACTACTGTGACGTTATTTCAACATTGTGCTATGTACTTGTCAATTCCACGGAGTAGTCTTGTAATATATACTTAGCATGAAGACATCGTAAGGAGACACCGCTGACTATTCCTCTTCATTCCAACCGCCTGTGCTGTTTTGTCCGTCAAGCCATCCTCGTGTATACTATTATATGTCTTTCGACTTTTCTAAGTACACAATAGTTGATAGATAATTGAAGCATTGGGGACATGCTCGTATCACTGAAGTCCCCCATTCAAAAAAAGAGTAAAATTTAGTGAGTATATCTTTAGATGGAGTGCGCTTAAATAATTTTGTATTTTGTCTGACAACAGAAGAGGGCTATTGATTCTTTTCCCTCCAAACCCAAAACGCCAGTATATGCAACAAGTATCATTTCCGAGAAAGAACTCATACACCCGTCACGAAACCTTTAAAATTACTACACTACTTGGATTTGCTTCCCTTCTTCTTCTTCTCCTTACTTTCCTTCTTCGTGGTATCTGTCTTCAAAGTCTCATCTTTCTTGACCTCTTCCTTCTTGGCCTTCTCTTTAATTTCCTTCTTGGGCTTATCGGCCTTGGCCGTCTTTTCATCTTTGGTCTCCTCTACTTTGGTCTCCTCTACTTTGGTATCTGCCTTTGTCTTGTCTGCTTTGGGATCAATACCCTTTCGTTTCAAGGTGTTCTTTCTCGCCTTCACCATATACTCTTCATCTTCACCGTCATCCCATCCTCCAAATGCATCCTCTTCCTCAGTTTCTCTAATAGGTGTCTTGTCAATGTCCAACTCATCCAACTCCTTTTCAGCGTCCTTCTCGCCAGGCTTGCTCTTAGGAGATGGACCTGTCTTCTTGAATTTAGAAACGAAGAAACCATCAACATTGTAAGCATGGGGGTAATATCTTCTTGTCATCTTCATGTTCTTGTCAAAGCTTTTGCCCATGTATGATGTGAAACCCTCCTTACCAAAAGCTAGGCCAGTCTCTACGAGCTTAACATTTGGTCTTTTGTTGAGCACATATTGAACGACTTGCTCGTTCTCCTCAACGGTGACACTACATGTCGAATAAACGATATAACCTCCGGTCTTGCTTGCGTGGTCAACTGAGTCGATAGCTGAGAGAAGGAGCTGTTTTTGTAAATGAGGAAGCATGAGGAAATCTCGTTCTGTTTTGTTTGTCTTCACACTAGCATCCTTGGCGATGACTCCAGTACCAGAACATGGTGCATCAAGTAAGACACGATCGAAACCTCCAATAACTCTGGGGAATTCTCTCGCGTCATAATTGCACACGATTACATTCTTGGCTCCTAGACGATGAATATTACCGATCAAACCTTTAGCACGAGATTTGTTGCTATCGTTGGCGAAGATGCAACCTGTGTTCTTCATCAACGCGGCAATGTGCGTTGTTTTTCCACCGGGAGCAGAGGCCATATCGAGAACACGTTCATTTTCTTGTGGTGCGAGAGCCATCACGGGAAGGAAAGAAGAAGCGGCTTGTAGAATATAATGTCCGGCAAGGTACTCTGGAGTGGCACCCAAAGGTACAGCACTCTCGAAAATTTGCAGACCAACTTTGGACCATTTTCCCACTGGCTCTAAGACTACTCCGCGGTTGATCAATGCCTGTGCAAGGTCTCTTCGATGCGTTCGCAAGGTGTTTGTTCTGATGACGACAGGTCTGGGGGTTTCGTTGGCCTCGAAAAATGCGTAAGCCTCCTTGGGTGGGAACAAGTTGAAGAGCTTCTCCGCTAAGAACTCCGAGTAACCGTAATATGCGCAAATGTCTTTAATCAACTGAGCTGTGTATTCGGCTCTGGATCTACCCTCTTCGGAAAGATTCGAGAAGTCATCCAAGACTCGGATAGTATCGTTAATTCGAGATCGTAGAAGCTGTAGATCAGGTGCCAATAAAGCATTAGTCTTAGGTGCCTCTCCGTCTTCGTCGTCGCTGTCGAATATATGGGGTCTATCTCCTGCAATGTTTGTTTGCATAGCAGCTTCCTCCAATTCAGCCTGTGCCTCTGCGGCCTCCTCAGCTTTTTGCTCATCCAATTTCCTTGACAGTCCAGCAATATTGGCAGCAGTGAGCTTTTCCTCGGCATCAGACTCGTCCTCATCCTCAGAGAACATTGCTTTTGGGTGATCATCATCCGAATCATAGACATCACTTCCACTGTCCGAGCCAAGGAAATCATCTGGAAGCCCAGGACCATCATCATCTGAAACGTCCAATTCATCAAACTCGTCATTCATGAGATCCGCCGCATCGGAGTCGACATCATCCATCTCCTCATCTGACATGGGCAATGGTGCAGCCTTTTTCGACTTTTTCGCAGAAGGTTTCTGAACAGGTAACGAGTTTGTAAATTTTCCCTTTGTTGTGTTCTGTGCCGCCGAGTTCTTCTTGCCATTGGCAGTTCCATTGGACTTTTTCTCCGAAGTTCGACGTTTCTTATTAGGATCGGGAGCATATTGCATTGATTCTGCTCTTGATTCTGCTACTGACATTCCAGCTTTTCTTTTTAAATTGGTGAAATGTGCTTCATCGAGCGGTTCGGGCATGCCCTGCTTCTTCATACGTCTTCCGACACCCATTTTGAATGATTTCTTTGGATGTTCGTACGAAAAAGTTAAAAGTTGAATGTGAAGATTCGCAAATGCAGCAGATGCGATTTGAGGGAACTTTTTTTCTAGACGAATATAATTTTCTCGCAGATAAGGTTTAGCGCACTTAACTTATCAAGCTCGGTCGCCGTTGTTCCGATGCCAAGACTTTTATCTGGTGCTATGGTCAGGTCACACAAACACACATGATGGAGTGGTAATTGTGAATTTGATTGTCTGTAGCTTGTTTTGCCCGCAGTTGAACTCCGAAGGACTATAAACCCCTTTACCCAGCTTCTTCAAATATCATTCATAATGACTGAACTCACATTTGCTAAGTCCTTCATTCAGACTCTCGAGTCGCGGTCTCCCAAAATCACTGCCGATCATGTTGAAGATCCAAGAAATTATCCCTCAAGAGGGGCAGTATGTCTCCCTTGCACTCTTGTGTACCTCGTTTTGCGTTACTTGCGTCACTTGCGTCACTTGCGTCTCCTTACCCTCCTCCCCCCTTCTGCTTTGAGTTATTGCTTCCATACTAATAAGCGTGATAGGCAATTCTCCCAAAGATGAGAAAACCTCCTGCGAAACGTCAAAAGTTGAGTCCGGGACAGGAACGTAGCATCTCGGTATCTTTGAAGTCATCGCGAAACCCACCTCTCGACGTTACACTTTCCGCACTGTCGCCAAATACTTCTATTCTTAATTTGAAAGAGTCATTATCTGAGAAAGAAGGGATCCCCGTGGACAGATTAAGGGTACTTTACAACAAGAAACCGGTCGGAGATGCGAAAGTTTTGAAAGATGTTATTGGTGAAGAGGAAACAAAGGTCGAATTTAGTATTATGGTAATGGGCGGGGCTGCTTCCGTGAGAAAAGTTGAAACGCCCGGAAAGGAAGTAGAAGCGCCAGTTGCACAAGGGCCCAGTGGACTGGAAACTCTTGCTGGGGAAGAGTTCTGGGGAGATTTGAAGGGCTTTTTGGTGCAACGATTGAGGGACGAAGAGCAAGGAAACAAACTGCATCAAGTATTCAAGAAAGCCTGGGAAAGTAGCGCTGAGTGAGGTACATATATTCACGGGGAAAGATAGCAAGGAGTTTGGCAATGTACAATTGGAAAGACACGGGCAAATTTGCCAATTCAGAAAGGAGTACTTCCGCAAAAGTCGCTTTTAATGTCTTCATATATCATCACGCTGAAATGATCAATCCGTCTTCAGAAGAATAAATTCACACCCATGCATAACATCGCATGCAATAAGCACCCAATGAAACACTGTTCCTTCCTGTCAAGTTCATTCCCAAAACCATGAGGCTTGTATCTACTTGAGAGCGGCTGTACCCTTGCTGATTGTCTTCAACATCTCATTCTCTTCGATGTCGGCTTCGTCGTTTGCTTGGAGTTCATCGCCCGAAAGTCCGGATAAAGCACGCTTGAAAGATTCCTTGGTGGAGGCGTACATCATTTTAGGCTAGAAATTTGTTAGTGCTAGAAGGCGACAGTAGAAGATGGGACTTACGAAGGTACTAGCATCATCAGGGGACCACGAAATGAAAGTAAGCTTGGTTCTAGTAATAAATTAGCCCACAATCCGTAAAAACAAATAGTAGTAAAATTACCTTTGTCCCTCTCCGTTGGCCAAATCGTAGTTGAAGTCGTAGACAGCATATCTGGGACCTTTACCCAGGGTTTTCTATAATGCTTATCAGCGCTTGGTCCCTAGTTAGAAGCTTTCAAACATACGTTCTTGTTGAGTGCCTTTGCGTTTACGAGGACCTCACGGAATGGTTCCCATTCTGCCGACTCGCTGGAAGTGTCGACAACGACCTTTGTGCCTTCATCGTTGATCTTGTAAACAATCCACTTGATCTTCTTTTGAAGCTTCATCTCGTTGAACTTCTCGATGCATTCTTCGTCGACGGTGATACTGTAGACTTATTAACTAATGGTCTGCGGCCCTGCTCAGATTGTTGGCAGGAACAGATTCGCATCAAGCTCGGTGGTCACCGCAAGTCACTGATGGTAGTGGGTTGAGTAGTGGGGTGGACTGACCCTGAGTTAGACTTTTAAAGCAAGATTATTAGCAAGCGGTTGTATGAAGGTTTGTACAATAGAAGCTACATACCATGATGTCAAGAAAGTCTATGCGACGATTTGTGT
The DNA here is from genome assembly GCA_019395245.1 of Botrytis pseudocinerea. Classification (NCBI taxonomy): domain Eukaryota; kingdom Fungi; phylum Ascomycota; class Leotiomycetes; order Helotiales; family Sclerotiniaceae; genus Botrytis; species Botrytis pseudocinerea. The sequence goes on from JAHXJK010000043.1 coordinate 118,029, forward strand.
TGGTAGAAACTGTCAAAGCAACAGAAAGTCAGCAAATGCCTAACACTTAACAACTAGACAGATAGACAAGTGGAATGACTTTGAGTCAAGATCAAGCTCTCGAACTGAGAACGTACGTTAAAGATTGTTCAGAGACCCGTTTTCCAAAGTCCACTGTATGTTGTGGTAATTGCGAGGTAGTAGGAGGAGCGAAAGAAAAGCTTGGGAGATGTTTATCTTTGGGAGAGTTTTGGATTTTGCGAACGGGGATGAAGGTCAAGAAATTGGTGGGGTTACTTGCCGGTGTGCGATCACCTGAGTGGGACGCTAAGAATACCTTGTCGTGCTTTCACACTCAATCTGGATGGGTGAAAGCTGGCAACTTGAGAGGATTTTACCCCTTTCAAGACATATAAAATGGAAATGGCCTTTGGCGGACAACGAAGAAGACAGAAGTTGAGTCAAAAACACGGATGATGTGTTTCTGGATATGGATATGGCTATGGCTATGGCTATGATAAAATGTCAACGGTGCGGTAGATATCTGTGGGTGGAGCAATTTCCCCTTGGAGTTGCCTGTACACCTTTTGAACGTTTTATCGGCGATTCTGGGGCAATAAAGATGTGCCTACACATACGAAGCTCTTGTTAGCTGCTCAGCAGACATGTATGTACATTGTAGAAGCCAAGATGGAAGACTTGAGGTTGTCGCCCTACGAGTAGAGCAATAAGGGCAATAATCTATTTCAATGGCTGCCTGGGTAGAAGTCACAGAAATACATCTGAAGCTGCAAGCTCCAGATTACATTTAGATGGCTACATTTATCTCATCCATGACGAAATTACCTAGCCACCTGGATAGATGGGCAAACCGGATTCGCTTACCATGTAGACATGTGTAGGAGGTAGGCAGAAGGATAATCTATGCCATGTCCAAGAAGCTGCCGGTAGAATATCATCAAGTGGTATGTATCATTATGAAGGCAACCCACCTAATTGATGCCATCTTACTATCTTTCCTAGATTGGATCACAAGGCAGATATCTTCCAAGAAAATTGACACGCAAACGAACACATCACCGATCTTGTATAATCAAAGTCAGCCACATTGTGTGGCCATAGAAATGAATTTGGAATTTTTCATATTTTAATTTTAGTTTCATTAATTTACATGGTCATAATCTCTTAAACACATCATATCGCTCCGTGATGCAGGACGAGGAACGAAAAGGGGTGAGTGGGGTGTTATACAATGTTTTGTCCGGTACCAAATTGTCTGGTAAATCAAATCGCACAGACGGATGAGGCTCAGACGGGTATTTTATTTTATTTTGACCAATAACTTTTTACATCATTCCTGTCATATTGTTAGCATAAAATTCATCACAACGTGTGAGATGGTGTACTAACCTCCCATACCGCCCATTCCTCCCATGCCTCCCATACCACCAGCTGGTGGGCCCTTCTCTTCTGGTGCCTCGACAATAGCAACTTCAGTGGTACCCAATAATGAGGCAACACCGCTGGCATCAACCAAGCCAGTGCGGACAACCTTGAATGGATCAACAATACCAGCAGCAATCATGTCAACGTACTCTCCAGTTGCGCTGTTGAATCCCTTGTTGAAGTCGGATCCAAATTCATCCATGAGCTTACCAACGACAACCGATCCTTCAGTACCAGCGTTCTCAACGATAGTACGGGCTGGCTTGGTGATAGCGCTCTTGATAATGTTAATACCAAGTTGTTGGTCGAAGTTGGCAGGCTTAAGACCTCCAAGAGCTTGACCAGCAGCCTTGAGGAGAGCAGTTCCACCACCTGGGAGGATACCTTCTTCAACAGCGGCACGAGTAGCGTTGAGAGCATCAACGAATCGATCCTTCTTCTCACCAACCTCGACCTCGGATGCGCCACCGACCTTGATAACGGCCACACCACCAGAAAGCTTAGCAAGACGCTCTTGGAGCTTCTCCTTCTCGTAATCGGATGTGGTAGGGTCGTTCATGACACCTCGGATTTGCTCGCATCGCTGAGCAATGGCATCCTTGCTTCCCTCACCGTTCAAGATGATGGTATCCTCCTTGGTGATGGTGATGGATCCAGTGGTACCGAGCATTTCTGCGGTAGCCTTCTCGAGCTTGAGATCAAGCTCGTCAGTGAAGACGGTAGCATTGGTCAAGATACCGAGATCGCCGAGGATGGACTTTCGGTTATCACCGAAACCGGGGGCCTTGACAGCGGCAACTTGGAGTTGACCACGGAGCTTGTTAAGAATGCATACAGCGAGAGCTTCTCCATCGATATCTTCAGCAATGATGACCAAAGGACGGCGAAGTTGAGTAGACGCCTCAAGTGCTGGGATAATATCTTGGACGTTTGAAATCTTCTTCTCAGAAAGGAGAATCAATGGCTTCTCGAATTCCACCTTTTGCGACTTGGTATCGGTGATGAAGTATGGGGAAACATAACCGCGGTCAAATCTCATTCCCTCGGTAATATCGAGTTCATCCTCCATGGTCTTACCTTCCTTAACTGTGATAACACCTTCCTTTCCAACCTTTTCCATAGCGTTGGCAATCAATTTTCCGATGTGGGTATCACCGTTTGCACTAATAGTCGCAACTTGTGCGATTTCCTCGCTGGTTGTGATATCACGCTTGTTCTTTTGCAAAAACTCAACTACGGCCTCCACGGCAGCTTGGGTACCTCTGCGCAAGTCCATTGGGTTGCATCCTGCGGCCACGTTCTTTACGGTCTCGGAGAAAATAGATTTAGCAAGGACAGTAGCGGTTGTGGTTCCATCACCAGCGGTCTCGTTGGTTTTCGAGGCAACATCTTGGATAAGTCTAGCACCGAGGTTCTCGAATTTGTCCTTGAGGGAAATAGCTCTGGCAACGGTTACACCATCTATTCATCAATAATTAGAATCTTGAAACTAGGTAGCCGGGAGTTTCACAAACCTTTAGTGATCTTTGGAGAGCCATATGCTGACTCAATAAGAACATTTCGGCCTTTGGGACCCAAGGTTGTAGCAACAGCTTTTGCCAAAGTCTCAACACCAGCAAGAAGAGCTGCTCTGCCCTCAACACCGAATTTGAGCTCCTAAATTAAAAACATGATCAGTTTACAATCACCAAATATCTATGTCGTATCTTAGAGCGACGTGGACTGAAGTCAACCCAACATACCTTGTGGGCAAATCTCAATTGTTGTAAAGGACGAAGCTTTGAAGCTGTCGATCCGTTAAGGATCGAAGCTCTTGCTCTAGAACTCAAAGCACGTTGCATCTTGAATCAATTGAATGAAAGACGCTTATGAAGTATAACAAATAAAAAATTGGATATTTAAAAGCTCTCAAAGTTTACAGAGAGAAGGCCTTTTTGTTGTTCAAAGTAAATAGAAAGAATGGAGACTTTGACATCTTGGAGATAATTTTTCTGGGCCCCATGTTCGGCAGAACCTTTCTCCATCGAATCTGCGAGAAACATTTGAGCTGGGTAAACGGAAGTTCCCGAATGGAGGGGCCGAGCTACCGGACATGTATGCTTGATGACTAAGGAAATTGATTCTCGTTTTCAAACCTCACTCTAAACTTCACTAGTACTTCATGACCACTCTAATCTTCATTCATCGGACGATTGCCGATGAATACAGGTTTATGTGTACTTGTATATCGTACTACCCAAGGTATAAAGTAAGTTATGCTTTAAGAAAGATTAGTACCAGTGAGTAGGCATGTATAGATATAGTATGTAGTGCCTGCCACCTCCGAGATTTATGCAAAGAAGGAAAATGATACTTATGAGTGTGCACAGGTATGTAAATGTACACCCTTAGTATTCATGGTGCTTTCTTGATCTATGCCGATACTGATGTCGAGATCTCTTGACGTCCCTACGCCCCTCCTTGGTCACTTACCTCCCGGCGTCTTGAAAACATCCGAATCGCCCTGAGTGTGATGACCATATGTCGAACCCGAGTCTTTTATCTACGTTTTGAATCTGAACTATTGAAAAGGAGCAGCAATTCAGTGTACGAAAATGTTAGCGAGTGCTTCCCGCGCCGACGTGAGAGTTCAGGATGCATGTATCTAAGTGAACATTGCATTCGAATGATACTGGTGCTGCATCTTTTTAAAGGCTTGTCAAAGTCGAATAAAGCTTTTGCCGCTTGTACTAATGTGTGCTGTTAGTTTACTTCATGAGTGCGTTAGAAGAAACGTACACACATCTTGATCTTCATCATAGCAAAGTGGATGAGCTTAAGAGCAGGTCTCAACTGCATAGTCTTATTACTCTGAATTTGTGTCAATCAATTCCCAAATAGTAAAAGTAAAAGATTCTCTTTATTAAGCAAAATAAGATGAATCCACATCATGTTTGTCCATCAATTTTCTAGGGTTATCATCCAAGCGAGGGGGTAGAAATGGCCAACCCCGCAGTGCCTTCCTTTATCCACATCAGTCCTCCAATCAGCCTAGCCAAGGATTGATTCTATCGTATGTTATTGAGATAATCTGCCTGTATAAAGAAGCACTTTTCACCTTTTCTAGAAGAGCATATTATGTCAAGTGACCGTGTAAGTCTCAACCACTCGTATGGGAGCCTATTCGCCAACAAATCACATGCTGGCTTGCTTCTTGATCACTCATATGGAACTCTGCTAGCATTATATCTTATAAATCAGGGCTAACCACCTTCTACCACAAACCAATGAGGAGTCTTGACTAATTGTACTGCTTCAAGCCCATATGGATATCAACGTATAGGAAAGGAAGTGAGGATGAATTGCCATAAAAGTGTTAGATTTCTATGAAAGATGGCGGGCAGGAGGAATTCTCAGGTAACAGTCATCTGATATGTAATATGTCTTTGTAGGCTGAGTTTATAGGTGAATCCAATTCATAATCAGCTTTGATCATAATAACCTGGCTCGATCTGCAGCTAAATAATACAAAGGTCTCAGGTTTTTTTCATTCTTTGGATAACCCATAGCCTTACTGTTTACTACTAGATAAGTCTTCCAACTTCTTTAAGTCAAATCACAGCTAATTACTTGGTGATCTCATTAGAATTTCCATGATCCCTGATGCTCCAAATGAGATCAGTTACAAAAAAAAGGCCAAGGTCATTTTCTCATTCGAAGTACCCACTGACCAACATTGACCTCTGTGGACACCCACAGTCAAAGTAATTCGAGAAGGTGAAGGAGAAGTCGGAGTAGCACGGACCTCGCCTATTGATTCAATGGTCTTATCTAAGGTCTAAGGTATATGATTCACCTCCACAATTCTGCCTATTGGCTTGCCAGTTTTTGTCTTTATTCACAGATTGTCACCTAGCTCGATCACCTCTTGTGACTCTCCACCGTGAGCAAAAATCAAGAGACAACCTTCCAAGCAAAAATGCATCTTGGGATTGAGAAGCAAACTAATATACTACACACTCCTTCTAACTGGCAAGTAAACTTTTAACACTGCATCTTTACTGATATTTCATGCTGAAGCATACTGATTTATCACAGAGAAACTGTCTTTCAGCCTCGAACTTCCTACAGACCTTTGTTTGCCTTCAAATTTCTTCGACTTCAAACTACCTCATACAGCAGCGAGTACTACTGCTTTGGTTGAATAAAGGGAGAAAGACCACCCATATCTTCTTGATCAAGAATGCGAATGCGTTGGGAAGTTCCATGGCATGGCCTAAATTCGCCAGGCGCGCTCACTGCTTAACTAAACTCAAGTGGAGACTGCTCACTCAACCAACCTGGGTCAAAAGTCTTGTACTGCCGTTTGAATTTATTCTTCGGATACCTACCACAAAAAATCAATCGTGGGCACCTACAAGATGGAACGTTGCACGAATGTTGAGTCACGGTTCTGTGAGGCGAATTACCACTATCACTTGACAGTCCTCATTCACAGTTCATCTACAAAGCGAGAAAAAGATTGCGCGTCTGCATAAGCTCACCGTATAGCTTCTGGGCAAATATCCCTTTCTAGTTTCCGAAAGAAAGAAGATTACGTGCATGTAGCAGCGTGTCAAGGACGATTCATTGAAGTCACTCAGCCACCTACAAGAATATTAAGAAGAGAGGCTGCACTTGCTTTTGAGTCGTAGCTTAGTGGACCGATTCTCCAGCATCACTTGACAGTTTTGCCTCGCAATTTATCTATATTAATTGGGCAAAAGATGACACCTCTGCATAAGCTCACTATGTAGCTGTTCTGCAAATACTCCTCTCTCGGCAGTCAAATTCATGACGACAGCATGCAACAGCATCCAGCGGTCTTTCATTGACAACCTCCTGAGGTAACTTCACCGACCAAAATCAACATATTGAAGTCGCAGAACAGTGCCTTTCCTACCCTTGGCATTGTTCTCCAAAGCGCAGTTGATCTCTTCCAAGGGGGAGACATGCTGAGTCGCAGGATTTTGAGTCAAATACAAAGTTGTATCGCGCTGTGGGTGGCACACTACTGCCTGACCCGATTCAATAATGTTAGCACAAAAACTCACACGCATTTTCACAAGGCAAAAATGTCATGAAAGATTGTTATTTAAAGCATCTATCTATGATACAAGGTCTTGTGTCCTCCGCTTTCTCTACTGCTGAACGAATGACGATGAAGATTTCCATTCGATGCAACCGGCAAATAACTTACGAAAACTCCTGTTGACCAAGAAAATTCCCGGAAACAAGAGCATGTCGTAGTGGATTAAGGAAGCAAACAGGAAAGACTGCTCGCGCGGATACAGCAGTTTTGACAAGCAAAGCAAATTAAGGACCATATGTTTATGTCTATGAAACCGTTTACGCCCTCCGCCAAGCCCAAAGACTTCCTAAATATGATAACCAGGTTTGCCACAGAACGATGATGAAGTATTACGAAAGGAGTTTTGATAGCCAGCGTTCCATGACAACTCTAGTGCATCCAAGCGCCAAAAAGACAGCGAAGAGACTTTAGATTTGTGGTAAAACAAGCATGAATCCAACTGGTCCAAAACCAATCGTTAATACAAAGAAAGAAAATGGGAAAAGAAATGATTGCAAAATCGATATTGCTTTGAAAGTTACTGGACCCTTTTAGCGGATGAGAACTGGTATGAAAGTAACGCCGATATCAGTTGTGCCAAGGTTGTTCATCTTCGAAGGCAAAAAAAAAAAACAGACTCAAAGGTTGTTATCATCGAAGTTGGAGGGTTGGTTGGAATCATAATCTTGAAAAAGACTATTGTCGGGAGATTCAAAATACTGTCCAGAAACTTCGATGGGATCGATGAACGTAACTGGTGCTCCATCATAGTCAGTACCGACAGAGTCAGCAAAGCTATTGAATGCGCCGGCGTTGTCTGGAAAGCTAAGCGGCAAGGAACTCATGCTGTTAATGCCACCATTCAAATCTTGCATCATCTCACCCGAACCGTCGAAGTTCAAGCCATGTTTCATAACAGGGGCTAAGCTGGAGTTTTGAAAGCCAAACGGGAGACTGTTGGAATTTGCGTTATTGAAATAATGGTAGTTACCAAGGGTGCTTTCATACGGACTCGTCTCAGCATTCATAAAGTTATGATTACTATAAGAGGTTTGGCCGTAAACTGAATGATATGCTTGAGCATTTAATGCACCTTGTGGGCTGTAAGTGCCGGAACCAGGGATAATGCCTCCATTGTAGCCGTAAGGATTGAAGAAAAGCTGGTTTTGAAGCCCAACATTACCATTGTTGAGATGCAAGCCTCCTTGGCCAAAAACATCATCAACATCGCGAGCATGAGCACCGACAATTGTCTCTGCGTCATCTTCACCATTGCCATAATCGACATTATACTCCGTCTCATTGACTGCAACTTCCTCTTCAGCTGACTTGATAGAAAGGCCTGCAGCAAACTTCTTTAGTTTGTCAGGTGAGATTTTGAGCTTGAGTGGCAAACTGGCTAAAGGTGCCATGACATAATTTCCGGCGATCTTCTTGCTTGGTGTCTCTGCAAGGAATTCATCATCATCAGAGTATCCAAATGATTCATTCTCGAAATCGCTGGTCTCATCCAGATCATATTTACGCTCGGTCTTGACCTTAACCTTACGCTTGCGATGACCCTTGATCTTAAGACGGTTTCCGGGATCGTAATCCTCGTCTGATGGCATCTCGGCAGGATCAATTGATTCGGATCGCTCCTTCTTGATCATGAAAGACTTCTCTTTTTGGTCTGTCTTTCCCTTTGATGCTCGCTTATCAGGACGAGCTTGGGTGGGGAGGGTTTTTGTCGGAGTTTCCTCGACGATGGTCGCCTTGTTGTTTTGCCATTGGGCCCTATTGCGACGATAAGTTCCTGACCCTCTGGTAACACCAGGAATAACCAGACTCTCCTTCAAGTCCTCAATCTCTTCATCCCAAGTGACTGGACGAGTTGCTTTTGGGTCTTCGGAATTCATATCGCGAATGTATCCACGAATATTTGGATCAAAGGCATTCTTCTTCCCGAAAGGAGGAGGAACAAGGTGACCTTCAGTGATAAGAATCTCACGCAACTTATTGACATGCTGCATTGCAGCCGCACCAGAACTTCCAGGGCGTTGTCTGTGAGCGATCTTGTCCCATGGAAGAGTTATTTCAGAACGGCGAAATTCATACACCATGTTTAGAATAAATTTTTCCATCATTCTTGGCCCTATGGTTTGATTAGTTCTTGTTATCGAAGTGGATATGAGGAATGGAAGCTTACTGTGCCAAGGTACAAGCTGGCGTCCTTCGACTCGACCATTTGGATGAGTTGGTTTTCCAGCAGAGCCAATCACCTTGTCAACTTGACCCCAGGTGTTGTCGTCAGACTTGACCCCATCGTCTTCAGCCTCCCAGTCATCGTCATCGTCTTCAAGACCCTCGCGTAGTAGTGTGCTGCTCAAGTTTTCAAGGTGTTTTGTAGTCTCTCTCTTTTCTATTAAAAGATTAGCTCAGACACGACTTCGATGTTTTTCCTCCTGTTGAAGGATGTGTATTGACGACAAAAAAAACATTTTCTTGGAGCAACTTACTTGAGGACTCAGTGACTCTAGAGCTCTTTTTACGAGTGCACTTGGTACTAGCAACTTTTCTTGGCGAGAGAGATCTGACTTTCTTTCTTCCATTGCCACGGACAGCTTTAGCTGGTGACTTGGATGGTGTGACTGGATTATAGCTGTCATCTACCTCGATCGAGGCCAAGAGACGATCTTTGGGGTTTGGTATAGCTTTGGCATTAGAGAAAATGCTAGACTTGGCAGGTGTAGCGACAGAACTACGACAGGAAGATTTTTGCTTCTCGATACTTTTGGGGTTCTGGTCATGGCCAAGCGCCTCGGTCACACTGGCATCTCCATCAATTGAAGCCATGTTTGCTGTAGATTGACCGTTCATGCGACTTGTGGTTGTCGTGTGGTTATTGGGCGAGGGGAAGGAGAATTATCTGGATCGAAGAAATACTTGTTAGCTTTTGTTGCTTAATTGAGCACCTTGTCAGACCTCCAGCAGATATGAGGTAGCTGTTCCGAAAGCGGACTTGAGGAGCGGGGAATCTTAGATTGAGGGAAGAAAAGGGAGTGAATTCAGATTGGAGATAGGTAGGTGCGAAGATTGCAAATAGAATGAGATCGTGGAAAAACAACAACTGGACAAATCTACCAAAGGGGAAATGGTACATAAGTCTTAAGATCTGAATCCAGATGAAACCTGTCCCAGAGTTGTGGGTGGGTTTCCCACTACTCTGGGGGTTTCAGTGGAGGCATCGATCGAACATGACGCCAAGTAAGAAAGCCCTTTGGGATCAGAGGCCAGATGGTAGTAGATGGTAGTTGATGCAAACACAATACATGAATGCATACTAGTGCGCAGAAAGAATTGAGTGCTTTCAATCCTATTGATCTTGCTGGGCTTCAGATCACCGCCAAACCTCTGCAAGACAAGGATTGTTTCGGCAACGCTATCATCACCAAGAGGAAGAGTCCTCTATGAATCGGCAGAGCCTTAATCAGATGCACCTCGATTGACTGAGGCTATTCTGGTTTGAATTGGGCGTTGAGAGAATGCAACTGCTAGATCGGGAAGGTGGGGTAGAGTGGTGATGAGGAAGTCGCAGCGATACTGCCATCAAGACGACGAAAAGAACTTTGAGTCTTTGGAAACATACCTGATAGGAGGCTTAAGATAATTCGAAATAGCAGAGCAGAGACAGAGGGACTCTATTTGCTCCAGTGATGAAGTGGAAAAATAACTGATGGTAGATTGTAGAAAGGTTGGGGGTTTGGAGAGAGAAAGATAGAGAGAGGAAGAGGGAGAAGAGACGCAAGCGAGAACCAAATTTAAAGTATCAACAACTTCAAATTTGTGCCGGAATCTAATCGGGCCGGATAATCTTGAATTACCGGCCGACTCAAAGGGGTAATTTGGGTGACATCAAGGATATGTAGATACTGTTGAGGTTTTTATGGCTCTCTCCTGGAGTGTGAGTAAATGCTTGACTCAAGGATTTACACATCAAGTCGCCGTCATAGACTTCGACATGCATTCTGCTTCCGGTCTCAATACTTTTCTTATGGCAATGCCATTTTCAGAACATCCAGTTCACGTCTCGCTGATCTGAGGAGGCTACTACGAGAATTTGTGATACTCAAGATCAGAAAGAAGTATGCGAAAGTCTCTGTTTGTGCTGGCTACCGGCTATCTAGTAGTATGGTTGGCAGAACTTGAATTTCCCCTTTGGAATAGGAAAGGGCCAGCCCAACTAATAGAGCTTATTGATAGGCTGCAAGGAATACAGACTCCGCAGAAGTTCTCTACGACGGCCCAGCTAGATCTGCAGCAAGATCTACGTCGATCACTGCGGGAGCAACCCAGAATATACATTTCAACCAGATAACGTTGGCACCCTTCCTCGACTCTGGGTTATCCATTGCTTCTTGCAATGATTCCACCTCTATTAACCCTATCCTTATAAAGAGAGAAGCGATAGACTAGATCTTTGTACGCAGGATCTTCCACCTTCCTTTAGTCACAACGCTATTCGAGTTAGATATTTAGAAGACGACTCAATCAATAACTCCTGCTACCTATAGAACGCTGCAACTTCACTAGCGGAAGTACCAATCTACCTGCACAAGTCGTTGGTGCCACCATATATTCATTGCAACGAAACAGAATATCTAGATGCTCCAATTCCACAAAGCAACAGCGAAAACTAACATACCAGCTGGTGTCTGTAACGACGAGAAACTTAATATGTAATACCAGGAGCTACTCGAGATGCTTGTTCTACCAGCTAGCCTCTCTTGTCTTGAGCAAAAGCCTATACACCCGAGCTATAGTGATCTACCAGCAAGTATGTAGCACGGTAGCGTGCTAGTAAACTTTGCCTCCCCACTGTATCCATCTTCTTAATCTTCATGACTCAATTCTGCGAGTCAAATCTCTAATCGACGCCCCGCGCTAACTGCGAGAAAGTAAGAGTCATAAAGTAGTCATTGAGATCGTGTAGGACTGTTGGATTAGATGAAACGAATCAACACTTGGATAGTTATACTGTTCACTGTGGCTTTAGATGGCACATTTTGAAGAGGGTTATGTGACGAGCAAAAAGAGCCGAACATCATAATCTACATGTAGTAGCTGTACTTGTGCCCACCCAATTCTGTTTGGCGAGGAGAGATACAGCCACAATTTTTGCCATCATTAATGAGTTTGCCCTGAGACCCTAGGGGTTAAAAGATTCACATTCAAGGTGCAAATGGAGTAGAAAGACAATTTAGATGCTCAAAAATAGATTCAATAACTAAAGAATCGTGTCAATGATAGCTTGAAAGTTTTCATTCGACATTGATTCCATGTTTTAAAGGCATAAATACTGATATTGCGATTCACCACCGTCTAAACGAATTGCAGATCCTCCCATTCCGTGCTACGTAAGAGCTGACCACAAATTTCTCTCCTAGGATGTCATAGCCGCAGACGCCATAAGCAACGACATTCCCCCAGACGAATAATTCCCACTCTCCAACGACCAAACAAAACCCAGCGTCTTCTATTCAACTAACAGAGGACTCTCCGAACCGCCTTCGCTCTCATAACCTTGTCCAATAGACTGATATTGCTGCGCACCCATACCCATTCCATTCGGTCCTGCAGCATGACTTCTAGACTCCATTATATTCTGTCCACCGTGACCACCCATACCAGTGCCGCTTCCGATCATATCGCGTCCGCCCATCATTCCACCATATCCACCGGCGCTAAAATCATATCCACTCTGCGACTGACCATAAGCAGTCAAAGCACCAGAGCTCGCACTAGTAGCACCCATACCGCCCGCACCCCCAACCCCAGCATACCCCTCCACATCGCCAAACTCAAGCTCACCCACCTCCCCACTAACACTCCCCGCCGCACTATTCTCCCCACTATAAAAGCCCAGCAACTCCCTATTGACATCGCACAATCCGCTTCCCAGCCCCGCACGCATTCCCTCTCTCAACTGCGCGCTTGGAGAATCCTCTCGGTACATCTCTTCCTTAATCGCGTTTCTCGCATTCATCTCGCTCTTCACTTCTCTCTTGACTTTGTTTCTGCTCGAGCCCTGCCCGGAAGATGATTCCTCCTCATCGTCTGCGTTCTCATCTTCGTTGGAAAACTTGCGTTTCTTGTTGGAAGACTTGCTGCGGGGTGCGGAGGTGGGAGCCGAGCAGTTCGGGTTGGGAATGTTCGAGGAACCTGGGGCGGGCTTGATGGATGCGGCGTTGGGAGCGATGCCGTGGGAGCGCATCATGCGTTCGTAGCGTTTTGCGCTGGGGAATGAGAGGGTCAGTTGGGGGTGGACTTGAAAGTGAGGATAGATGATAGAGGAATGAGAGAGCAAGATTGGTGAGTGGAGAAGAGGAAAACTTACGCGGCGCCTTTGGTGACGATCTTGCATTCTTTGGCTACTTGACCGAAGTCTACCTGTGTGATATAAGTAGCCGTCTTCAAAAAACAGGATTGTGGGGGGAAAGTAAATAGACTGTAAATGCGGCAGAGGAGGAGAAATACCTTTCCATTGTTACTATATCGAATACAGCTAATAAGGAACTTGAACTGCTCTTCGTTGGAAGCTGGAGCCATGATGAGCAAGCTGTTGTTGTATAGTGTATATCTTATGTGTATGGTTGTATTGTTGAGGTCTCTAAACTTGATAGATAGACTATTGAAGACAAGGTGGTAAGCTAGCCTTCTTTAAAAGTGAGCAGAGTCTTCGGTGTCTAAGTGGGAAAGAAGAAGAATTTGGCGGCAGCGGAAGGAAAGATGGATGAGGTCTTCCGATCTTGCAAGACTGACAGTTGGAGATGAGGGAATGGTGAGAGAACGTCTTTCTTTTAAATGTCTAGACTGTGGGAGAGCGTTTGCTACTTACTAGCTTGTCTGTAATAGTCAAGCTATAGATCTAGGCCAGGCTGTTGGTGTTGAGAATAATGTGTGTGAAAGAATTGGGAATGTGGATATGAAGAGTTGGGGGATAAAAGATTGATTTGGTTGTTCAGCCTCGGGTTCGTCAAAGAAAGTGGATTGTGCCATCATAGTTCTAACAGTGAATCTGAAAGATTTTTTTCAGGTAGATGAGGGGCCTTTCACATGGAGAAAGAGCATTTGTATGTCACAGGTCATGAGTAGACAATGGAGTTTGGTTCATGGGATATTGCATTGAATAACAAACTCTGGAATAGCTACAGCTATGATTATTGATTCTGCACTTTTCCTTTCTCCTAGTTTTCCCTATGATATCATAACCTCCCTACCGCATTCCTAGAAACCCAATATCTCCCTCATAGTATGCTCCTGGCAAAGGAGGAACAACTTGCCGTGCTTAAAGCAGAGCCAACTTGCAAATCAAAAGAGTGAAACCCATCTTAATCTTATCCATCATTTCGACCGAGAGTAGCGAGTTGGATTAGAAAAAGAAAAGAGTCGTGTTCACTCGAAATCCTCTGCCGATATAATTGAAATTAGCAAATGTAAGTGTGAGTATAAAGTAAGAAAACACAATGACTGTGTCTGGTAACAATGCCCCCGAGTTAAATCAACGCAAGAACCCAGAATAAATGCGGCTCTGGAAGAAAGTTTGAAAGCTAGAGCCCAGATTAGAACATAGCTCTCTTCAGGAGTTCTCCAGGAATGTGTAATCATTGAGAGCCTTCCAATGTCGATAAGCATCAACACTCATATTAGACTGGGCGGCTAGGAGTTCTTCGTCAAGATCAACCTGATTATTAACAGGACGGTCTCCAATGGAATTATGAGATGGTTCTCCGGCTTCCATGACAGACATTCTAGCAACGTCATCTGAAATCTGAAGACTTTCAGAAGATGCAGTAGAGGGGGTAACAACGGCGTTCTTTCCAAGACTTTCGGCATTGAGGGAAGGAACATGTTCTGGTAACTTGCCATCTTCGTCATCCAATAATGGTTCTGCCAACTCATCACCACTATCAACTTCTTCCTCCTTGACTTCCTTCTTTACTGCGGTCTTCTTTCCTCTGGGCTTAGGAGTGGCTTTGATGGGACCGTTCTTTGCGCCAACCTTCTTCTTCGGAGAAATTCTCTTGATGGGAGCGGGAGGGACATCACCATACCCATCATGTGGAGGAGGTCCGGCTTGCTTCTAGTAAGCATAGAGTCAGTAGGGTGTAGCTAGGTGTAGATGAAAGGTGCGCTGTTGAGACAGCATCATACCTTCAACTTTTCAAATAGATTTTTGAAGCTTTGACGTGCATTTCTGGCGAACTTGACATTAACTCGAGCGGCGACACGTTCGAAGTTGATCTATTTGACCAGTGTTGTAAGTATGCAGTTCATGTTGTATAAAAATCAATGCGACGGCAGTGCACGCAATTGATATAGACGATGTCAGATGAGTGCCGTTCTCTGCCATCATGTGGCATCAGAAGCCAAAGAATCCACATGATATGAGCACAAACGAGCGCAACAACAGAACGACCCAATTGATGGTTCAATACAAAGAATCCTGTGCTACAAGGGGAAAAGGGAAAGAAAACTCACAGTGCTAGGAATCTCTCCCATCTCAGACATAACAGCAACAAGCATCTCAGTCTCCTTCGCGGTCAAAGTCAAGGTTGTCATGTTTGCGAATGTTGATTCTGCACTCAAGTCAGCTTCAGTTTACTTGAGATCGAGCACCATCACCATCACCATCGCCGCCCATGAAATCTTCAAATCCTGGGTGAAGAAGGAAAAACTTACTTTGTGCGAGATGAGATAGTTCCTTTTCGAATTATTGCTTCTTTGCGATGATAACTTTGAATGCGCAAGTTAATCTGTAGGAATGGTGAAGTTGTGGCTTTTGTTGTGAGATCGTGAGGTTGCGTTTGGATATGGGTTTGGTAGAGAGAAGAAGCGAAGCAGTTGAGTAGCAGCACAGCCCAGATAAATCGAGATATTATAATGATAACCAAACTAGCAGGCAGCCATGGAAGTAAAAGTGAAATTTCCAGCCATTTCTCACTTTTCTCTAGAGCATACGTGGTAATGTCTTTCCGTTTCATGAACCTTTGGGCCAAGTTTGGAAATTAATACCAGCTGTCCTATGGGAGATTCCATCAACTTCGGGTGTCACATTATGCATGGAATATCGCGTGTTTACCTAGTTAATTATTCAACGGCGAAGGCAAAGGTAACTCATAGTCATGTAGATATTAAAAGAAGTAATGATTTTATAGAGATCCTAGATAGTGCTTTCCAGAACAACTTGAAGTTGCAATAACCAACACCTATCTATGAATCGTCCCTTTTCCTAACGAAGAGGAGTAGACAATTACTATTATCCATAGCTGATAACAACCTTCCTCCCCGTAATTCATAGTATCTATCATAAACCCGAATCGTCATGAACATAAAAGAAGAAGAAAATTGTCAGAACGTTAGAGATCCAACGCTGAACAGAACCACCTTCCGGCACCCACAACGAGCTTGGCTAACACATATGTAACCTCGCTCATAGAAGCCACCAATGACAGCCCAGAAGAATTGGTGACTAGATATGGTTTACTCATCATATTCTTCATTAGCTTCTTCCTTGACATCCTCCATCTCATCATCTTTAACATCAGAGAGTTCCTCGTCGGATTCCTCGGCCTTCTTGGCGGATTTCTTTGCTGGTGTCTTCTTGGCACGAGGTTTGGAAGCAGCCTTGGTTTTAGTGACGCGGTTCTTGGAGGGTGTGGTAGGAACAGTAGGCTCATTGGTGCCATTGGCATCGGATGCCTTCTTTGGAGAGACGTCACCCTTGCCAGCCTTGCCACCGGTCATTTCATCAGCAGTGCGTGATGAGGCGCCAAAAGGAAGATCGTATTTCTTCTTAATGAAAGAGACCTTGTTGGAAACCTAAAGCGGAGAATTAATTAACAAAATGTTTGATGGCAAAGAGCGTGACTTACCGAGCGTGGATTCTTGTACTTCAAGAGTTGAGCGACCTTTTGAGTATCGACCTTTATAACATATCCCTAATCAGCTATTGGGAACAGGATTTGAATGTGGAAAAGTGGGTAAGATAAAGCGTGATTGGAAGTGAAGGATACGTGATATGCGGTGCGCGCGACAATTTTACACGCACACAGAGCCACCAAGTGAAGGCCAGGTGATATGGTAAAGCGCGAGAATGAAAAGCTTGTATTGAGATTCAAAAGCGAAGCTTTGATTGAAAGAAAAATGAAGGTGTGATGCATGATCGTGATGATCAATTGTGGAAGTGGAGGAAGGACAAACACCAGAATGAGAGATTGCAAGGCGACGAGATGACTTACCTGGATAGAACCGCCGGTGGTATTGCGAAGACAACACATAAGGAAATCGACATCAGACTGGCTCATACCGCCGTTGCCTTGAGTCTGAGAGCTGGCGACATCGTTGTCGGACATTTTGATTGTGGTTGATGAAATATCTTTGGTGGAGGAATGGAATGCGACGAGATGATCTATGTATGCAAGACCAGTCAGCACGATGAAAATGTCGCAAAAGGATGAAAGTAATGATACGTACATGATGAACTTGCAAAGTAATGCAAGAGATTGATGTATTACTGGATGAAGTTACCGAAAGGTATGAGAACTTGTGTATGCAAATTGATTGAGGTTGAGAAAAAAGTTGTGTAAGTGGGATGGAGAAGTTGAGTTGAATGTGCGACGAGTATTTTCTTATATGTCTCCATGGGAACGGTGCTCATTGGAAAATTCTCTCATATCTCTCTCGCCTAATTGGGCGAAGTGGGAACCAAACTTCACTATTCACTCAACATCATGTTCATTCTGGGAAGTTGGTCATTCTCACATGTTTTGTTTTTATTTTTATCAACTCATACTCATGGAATGAATGGATTCAGTATAAATTTTGCTTGGAGAACCCACAGATATGACATCAGGGGCGGGGGAATGCCTCTGGATGAATGATTTTATTGTTCCCAAAAAGCTCGAGTGGTCTCATTAAGTTACCCGAGACTACTGACCCTATCGAGTAATTACCAGACACGTTAGATCTTGATCCAGTCAGTCAGGTTAGAGGCAAACATCTTTGTGCTAGAAGTGGGACGCTTGAGAAGGAATGTATCAAGTTGAGCAAAGGTCAACGACGTTTGAGTGGGAGAACATGCACTAGCTGGCTATCAATAAATTCAAAGCCTTCGGACTTGATCTTTCCAGTACTCTCGGGACAGCTGTTTGTACATGTACGTGAAGTGAAAATACGTCCACCACCATGAATTTTCGAAACGCAGCCATAGTCCCTTCGAGAAGTGACTCCCAAAGAACACGCAGTTTCTTTTAAAGAAACTGTCAGTGCCTAGGAGATAATGCACGTATCCATGATGTGATACACTGCATCATTCGCAAGACGACCTTCCAGAGAAAGAATAGCCAGTTTTAGAGACAAGTTGCATGGAGCTTCAAACGGATCACCACGGAAAATGGCAAAAGAAACCACGAACAGGGCCTGTGGCTCCCCGCTTCTGTGAGCAGAACCATGAAAATTACATAGCTACTGGGTATCCTAGTACGAATTTGCCTCCACTTCACCTTAATATGTCTACCGAAGGACCCTGAGGGGTAACGGCTGCGAAAAATCATTTTTTCCATCACGTCAATGCTAAGTGAAGCGTAAATTCACCAGTATACACTTTGGCCCAAATGCACATGGAATATTGAACTCGAATCATACATCTACTACTTTTCTTATCCGTTCCACATTTTTGTGTGTTTGTCCTGATTCCACTCAACAGACACTCTATTTTTCTTTTTAGGAAATATGATTCAAAATCTAGCCGTCGAACAAATGAAAGCAACCCCATTCGACTTCATATGATTCCTGAATCCACTGTGACCATGCAAACTCACGTATCTACTATCCTCATATAATATCTTCTGCTGATGTACCCCCGAGCTACGAAATGAATCTTCACCTGTATATAATGGTTAGCCCACTCCGCTGAAAACAGGCAACACAGTTTGGGATACATATAGAGCT
Source organism: Botrytis pseudocinerea (assembly GCA_019395245.1). Classification (NCBI taxonomy): domain Eukaryota; kingdom Fungi; phylum Ascomycota; class Leotiomycetes; order Helotiales; family Sclerotiniaceae; genus Botrytis; species Botrytis pseudocinerea. The sequence continues at coordinate 136,534 of JAHXJK010000043.1, forward strand.
TACTAAAAATTGTGTGACAGCCCATCTAAGACCTTGGGGGCTGCTTCCTTGATTTCATTGTCGGAGCCTTGATCACTGACAGTAAGGGTATTCGTTTCTTTGTCAAATCCTTGATAATTGTTCAAGTCGAATTCCTCTTTGTTTTGAAACTCATTCTCAGAGTCATAGTCATGACGTTCATTAGCAGTAATGATTAAGTTCGCTGCTGTGTCATTGTTCTTAGTAAGAATATATCCTTGGCCACGATTTTGTTTGAACTTCGAGGGCTTCTTGGGGTCAATATTCTGGAGGTTGCCAACTCTGACCGCCTTTCGTCTGACGAGTCTGTCGTAAGCCGGGTCGGTCAGGATTTCTTTCTCCGCATCGGGTATAGGAGGATAGGTATATATTTCTGGAGGACGCATTCCAGTAATCTTAGGAACCAGCGGCTGTGCCTCTACCTCGTAATATTTCCTGAGTTTCGACCTAATCTGCCCAAAGCGAGAACGGGCCATGCAAGCATTGGAGCATCCAGCGCGCTCAGCAACACGTTCCCAATCTATCTGTATAGGGAACGAAGATGTTAGTAAATTGAATCACATGATCGCTTATTAAAGGGAGAATGGCAAAGTCAAAGAATGTGAAAAAATGAACAAGATGTAATATGTTGTAGATTTTTGAGTTAGTGGCATAAAGAAGAAAGGAAGCTTACATCTGGAGCAGTATCGATACAATCAAGAATTATGAAAAAGAATTTGGCATCTTTCGCCGTTGGTCCGCGTGAATCAAAATTGTTAGCTCTAAGGTATGTTAGTAGAATAGGGTTGGAAATGTAGTATACTGACATCTCATTTTGTTCATCAGTCATTGGAGGTATCTTGACTGCTCTCTTCTTTCCTTTTTCCTTTTTACCATCTTCCGCCTCGTCATCGGCTTCCACGCTTTCTCCATCCTCGTCATCCTGACTTTCCTCCTCTCCCTCCTCTCCCTCTTCTTCCTCTTCTTCCTCTTCTTCCTCATCTTCCTCATCTTCCTCGGATTCTTCACTTCTCTCATCACTCCCATCTTCCTCGTTTTCTTCGGATTCCTCGGTATCATCATCTTCCGTGTTTTCCAGCTCCTCCACCTCTTCTACCTCCTCAATTTTTTCGGGCTCCTTACGTTTCCTAGACTGGATGAGTCAATCAGCATTAGAAAAGTTTCTATGAGTGAATCTTTCAGTTTTACCATCTTGGAGTTGCGAAAGATTTTTTTAGTTTGGATATGTTGGAATGAATTTTATGGTCAACCGTTGCCCAGTACCCGATCGATTTTTTTTTGAGGGAGTTATCGCATGTTTCTCACAACGTAGCAAATTTAGGAAAGATTATGTGTTTCGGTTGGACTAGTTCAAGGTTATAAATAAGCTAGTGCAAATTTCCCCGTGAGCATAGGCCGATTTACCGAAAGTGAATAGCAACAGCATGAATGGGGGACGAACTGGTAAGAAATCACAGTTATTTGGAATCCAAGACTAGATGTTTTAGTTAAACAAACTTTTCGGGAAAATCTTTTAAATTTCCAGAATATACTTACTGTTTCCAACATCTTTCAAACACAATTTTGGGAAGGAACTAGAAGAGAGTGGAAATCGCGCGAAATTCACTTAGGTATTGTTTGCCGCGATTTTATTGGTCGAGCAACGGTTCCGTGAAGTGAACAACATATGGATGAATTGCGAGTTTGTAATATTCTACCATTCCGGAGAACCTTGAGTAAGCGTGCTTATTCTGCGAAAGGAAGCTCGCCTATACCTCTATTGTGCAGAACAATGATTGTGGGAAAATTTCCGTCTTTCTGCATTTCTCCCGTTAATTGTACTTTTTTTTTTTGGAAAGATAAGAAATTTTAACATTAGGGAAGAGAGTCCTTCCAAGTCTGTGATGACGACCAATACGTGAAGAATATTTTCTATCACTATGCCCCTGAAGATGTTGCTACCCGAAGATAACGGTAATGGTGTTCCGTTGAGCATCCAACCTTACCAACAATTTTCTTTCGTTTGCATGATCTTGTATCCGTGTTGAGAAAACAGGTCAGTGTAACCTGAAGAATAGTCCGTAATCAGTGTCGAATTATGATTGGAATGGATGTAGCATATCAAGAATGTCTAAGTATCTGGACTTGCCAACTAGATGGAAGTTTTTATTATCTAGAGATAGTTCAATATGCAAAATGCGATCGACATCTCATACCGATTGCATTCACCAAACTGGATCCGAATATGAAGTTCTCTATTTTTACTCTGTGTATCAGAAACCCCAACGATATCACATCTCATCAGTTGGATGTCGTCAATTCAAGCCCCAATTATTTTCGGCGCTTCTAAATCTCACGCGACGATCTAGCCGCCAATATTCATGATTTAGTATTAAAGTTGACCCCGCAAAAAGAAACTTCCACAAGAGTAAGAAGACTTTGAGGATCTGAAATGTTAGAAGTGGATACGCCGATCTGAAAATACCCACGCTGATGTGTTAGATAATCTATTACGCTCGTGTATGTTACCTCGTTCATACTACCCTATTCCCTCAACTCTCACCGAGAACAAACAGTATTGTTTCCAGACAGCTAAATTTGCTAATGTGGTTGCAAATGCAGAAATCCATTAAGGTGCAGGGTTTCTCGGAAAGCTGCATTTACTGATTTGCCTCTCCCCTGCGAATATTTGCTTTGTTCAGGTGTATCCGCTTCCCCGTATTATTGAATCTAGAGATCTACTTCTCAATGTATTCTGAATCGATAGTAGTCGATGCCATTTTCTGCAAGAAACCCTTTCCCTAGCAAATTTTGAAAGGGAAGGGGGGATTTCTCAAATGATCCTGGATTATCGCTTAGGGACTCAGGAAATCAGGATATGACTGCCGCAATAATGAGCGTTTGCAGGTGCACAGTGGACCGGTTGGGACCAGGAACGTTAGGCTGGGCGTGTGGATGTCTACCTGGTAGTAACCAAATATTTTCTGGCTAAACAAACTTTGACATGTTTTTCACTCCTCTTCTCACTATCTTAATTACATTTAATCTGTCTACCTGGCAGAATACTGGCTGCTCATCTGACAAAATATCTACCATCTCATAGCGGGTCAAGTGTCCTCAATACATCTGCAACTATTCATTGCCACGGAAAACATGAGTTCTTGTGTTTACGAGTAAGTACACATATCAATGGCTCGCTATTTATGATCCGTCTTGTCCCAGCGTCTTTGACGAACTTCCCAATTCTCAATGTTCCAGCATAACTGATCGGTTCTCTCTTTCGTATTGTCACACACGCTCTCAATACTCTGCGATATATATCATAGTCTTTTGAATTTAAGTTACAAACCACCAAGTCTGACACAATCACCAGACATGCCTCTTCAGGAATCGTCACCGTAATTATAGGTCCGGAGGGAAGACCATTCTTCTTCCACGAGAGTCTCCTCTGCCAAAAGTCTCCCTGGTTCCGTTTGCAACTCGAGAACCAAATGGCCGAAGATTATGACTATGATTCCGCTAATGAACTCTCACCCATCGAATCATCCTTCCAGCACTTTCAACAGATTCAACGAAAAGTAATCTACCGCTAAGAAGATGACATCCATACATTCAACCAGTTTTTCAATTGGATGTACGGACCCATGTGCCCGCTACCTCGACGTGATCCAGAAAACTATTTTACCTCGACGCATATATTAGAAGGGATAATCCTCCACCAACTAGCCGTTGAGATGGGAGTGATGTACTAAGCACATCAAGCTTTATCCGAGTGTGTTCTTTGTAGAGACGCCTTGCGAACAGGATGTTGGATGCCCCTTCCCGCAGAAATCCAATTTATATATCAAAACCGAGCAACAACATATGATTTACGCAGTCTGGCTATGTTACAAATGCGGAGGCTTTATTTTTCAACTGGGTTTGAAGGATTGCAAAGAGAACTGTCTGATATCTGCGGTTTTCATCCTGAGTTTCACATCGATGTTTATGTAGAGTTATAAAAACATTCGGAACAAATGACACAGTGTGACCATGTGGACTGCGCTATTCATACCCCGCAAAATGCAACTGCTAATAGCTTGTACATTCCAACTACCAGCCACTTCCAAAATCCAGAATCTCCTCTAGAAGTCGAGTCACCTCCTCCCTCTTCCTATGAGTATCTAGATAACATCTCTAATCTTGATTTGAACAGCTCACCACCTTATTTATCCGATTGCGATACGACATCCACAGAAGAAAAGAACGCAAACTCTGATCAAGCTAGAAGCGAAGCAATGGCTGAATATCATGAGTAGGAATACATTGATGTATTTTGATGGGGGAGCAGAAGGTCCATTTTGAATTAGCGAGACGGTTGGGCGTTGACATGATATGGATAAAATTGCATTGATATTTTGGTTAGATGATGACGACGACAACGATGATGTTGTTGATGTTGATGATGTTGGTGGAAGTCGGTGTGTAGTCTATTCATATTTTGGGTTAGTTCTGGAAACGGGGCAGTGGTTGTGAATACAACCAAATGGGGTTGAATATTCGCGCAACAGGATGGAGTAGAAAATTAACGCAACAGCGCTATCTAAGAGCAGAAGACGGCATCAGAATTGTTTTGAATATCTTTAAAAGTAGAGCGAGAATTATTTTTAGTGCCACAAAACTCGGATTATTAAGCTATATGCAATCCGAACTTGTGAGCAAGTACATGATCGGATGCACGGATTTCTAGATCTTCCATGCGAAACGAAACAAGCCCATTGCATGGATGCCAAATTCCATTCCAGCCATTGTGTAGATGCGATTCATGAATTGAACATATGGAACCCCCCAAAAGGCTTTACCATAAACTAAATCATGCCACAAATAGCTAACGCAGAAAAAAAATAGCCCAAAGAGCCCAAAACACCAATCCAGCTCTACCATCTCCTTCGCTTAACCTCGACCACCCTTATCTTCTCTGATCCTTACCATTCTCTCCTCCAATCCCTCCCCAATCCTCATACGAACAGCTTCCTGAAACTCTCTCAACACACTCTCACTCCTCAACCAGCTCTCCACACAATCTCTAGTATCTCCCGTATGACCCTCCCCCACCACATTCCACAATTGTCCCATCTTCGCCATTGCATCAACCAAAACCTCTCTCACATCTGAGCCCTCCCCCGTCATCCCAAATATCTCCACCACTTCCTCCCCCGTCGGGATTCCCCGATGAAACTTCCTCTCACCCAAACATTTCGCAATCCTAGCCAGCATACTCTCGCACGCCTCCTCCATCTCCAAATACCTAGCAAACTTATACACTTTACACCACGCCACCAGACACCCCGAATGCCGATCAACATCAGAAGTCGGACACCCCAGTTCATTTCCATACATACAACCCACCAAATGAGCCACCGCATCGACAGTGTAGAAGTGTTCCGGATCGGGATCATTATCATCGCCATCTTTATCCTCGACTTTAAAAGTAATTCTTCGCGCGGTAGGATTCGCGCTCCATGTTTTAGCAATGAGTTTAGAGGCGTTTATAGCGATATCTTTGGGGATTTCGAAGACGTGCGAGCGCACTGTGAGGTAGAGATTCATAGGAGCTTTGTTATTCGAAATCTTTTCTACTTTCTCAGAGATGCGACACGCTTCAGCTTCGGATTCGACTTTGGACTGCGTATCAGGAGGCATCATTGGCAGTAGAGATTTCTTCTCGCGGAGAGTTGCTTTTGTCATGTAGGATTCGGGGGATCTGTAACATGAATACAGTTAGGAGGGAATTTTGATGCGGATCTTGGGTTGTGGAGACAACAGTGAGAATTGTTGTGTCGACCGCGAGAAGTGATATGGTATTGATAGTGAGGGGAAAGAATTGTCTTTGGTGGCAGCTTGCTGTACTGCTTGTACTAACTTGTGCATGTGAATGATTCAGAGAGTGCGAGAAAATTATCTTGCCGACGTCTTGACGGAAGGGGCTTATATTGCATGGAGTCAATAGCTTTACTAGACTAGATCATATTGTTATATAGTGAGATCGTTCGAATGTTGTACAAGTATTAGACAATGGTTCTTTTGATACTGAGGGAGGGGGCCACAAGGGCTTTAAAATAACCCGTGCAAAGCGCACCCCAATTGATGTAAATGATTGGACCTTGTGGAGAAATGTTTGTATTTCCTGCAATTATATTTGAATTAAGACAGAGAAAGCTATGTCTTTCAATACCTGCTAAATTTACAGTACGCAGCGAATGCATCAAGTGAATATGATAAAAATTTTCACCGCCATCACATTTATGCGTATAAGGCTGCGCATATCTCTGGTATCCCGCCGAATATCTATTGTCTCAATCGATCCCTTGTTTATAATCCTACTCTGGATCGCTCAGGTTGAATCCCATCATCGCAGATCCCATGAGCAGACCGAAGACATCAAGTCCTTCCATCTTCTCATCATCTCCTGGATGTGAACAATCGATGAGCGGAACCGCACACGATTTGTGTCCTTTGTGAGCCTGGCCAGTCTGTATGGTAAAATTATGTAATTAGCTAAACAACTCGACTTCAAGATGGAAGACTAGCAGACTTACAGGGTGTACATGGAAATGGCAGGGGCAGAGCTTAGATCTATGAAGCATGCTAAAACTCTCATTTGAGTTCCATGGTTCCGCCACTTCTTTTGAACGTCGACCCATGAGATGGAAGTTTCTGGAAACCCATTTAAGCATGCCTTGGAAGTACCCAGGGAGAGCAATGCAATTTGTCATTACTTCTTGCCGAAGCTTAGTACAGCCACGATCTACATCGGCAAACTATCAGCGGTTGCGTATATTTATATGATACAATGGAATGAGCAAAAAGACTTAGTACAAGGGGCACATGTTAGGTAAAGTAGGTTGTGCTTACCCATATGCATAACTGTGCTTGCAATACAAAATTCCCGCAGGATAGAATCTAACTTTGTCTCTTGCCAAATTTGGGCTGCAAGACCGGGTCCGAAGACAGTACCGAACTCAAGGTAGCCATCTTGAATGGCATCAATGGTACGATTCATCAAGTTATGAATTTCCCATCTTTCTGCAAGTGAGTACAGACTAACCAGAACTCTGAGGCTTTCATTAAACTCTGTGAGTAGCTCTGACTCGAGACGATTAATTTCGGCCTGAGATGGCTTGGTTTTGATGTATATCTTGGTCCGAGGCTTTTGAACAGTCCCTGTTTGTGATGATGGTTGTGAGTGATATGCACATTGAATCATTTCCAAATATTGCGCATGCGAGAGAGATGGAACATACCATTGTATGCCCAATCGACAAGAAGTTTGAAGACTTTTGGATTCTCATCATTGAGAAAGACCAATCCTTGTTTTCCAGCCATAGTGTCAAATAGTTTGTTGGACTCAAAGTAAGTGGTGCATTGCTGAAGTATAGATTTGTGGACATTGAAGGTTTGACGCTGTGAGTTGATTAGAGAAGGTATTGCACTGAGACGTAGAACAAGGATATATACCGAGTCACCAATGCCAACGTTGACCGATATAGTCTCATTGCCTAAGTTCCTGCGCATGTCAAATCTTATCCTCGCACTTTCCAGAAGAGAGCAATTGGCTACAGAGATAACCACTTACTTGAGGAACTTGTTAGGCTTAAGACTTTGGCAAAGCATATTGAATCGATCGATCACAGCGGCGAAGTTGTAGATAGGATGGGGATATCGTGGGATATGCTCTTGCGTCCTACAGAGAACGAGCCTCGAAAGTGAAAGAATGCTATGTATTGGGGGAGGCTTGAGAAATACTCTCCGTATCTTTCTCAATTTCAAAGTCAAAGTCTCTGTCGTGCGATAATCTCAGTGAAAGGGTTCTGATGATCGACCGGAGATTCGATGAAGGGAAGAAAGAAAGTAAAAAGGAAGAAAGAGATTGGGCGAGGGTGAGGAGACAGCTTGGGTTACTTTCATTGAAGATGCAGATTGGATGTAAAAGCAAACGAAGTGTTTGAAGAAACGCAAGATGCTGTCACGTGTGTCAGGCAGCATTGCCGACTCCAAGCATAAACGAGAACACACCAATTTCTACTTGAGGAAGGCGCGATTAGGCACATTTTAGCTTCTTTCCTATTAGATTACTAGGCATTTAATTGCTGCTTGCTGGCTACTGACTGTATTCAAAGGAGGTATTCTGCATCGTTCATGTCATCGATGGTGACTATCGCTTGAGTAGGAATGTATGTATACTTCTGATGAACAGTTTCCTAGGGACCATGTGTCTAGCATGGGCATCACACTCTCGAACTTACCAGCAGTACTATTTTCCTGCCCATACTTCTTCACCCTGATCTCATCCGTGAGCATTTCGACTCGCTCACAGAATTACCTGTCGCGTACCAAAGTAGTTTCTCGGCCCAGTCTAGCGACGATCTGAAACATGTTACCATCGTCAAGATACTTTCGGTAATTAGCTTTGTGTGTGTTAGATATCCGCTCTGCACCCATGAAATGTTTTTGGGGAGGTATAAATCCCCTTGGCACATGGCATTTTCTTGGAGAAGGAAATAGATTGTGATCCGAAATTCTTTGGACTGTCGCCATTAACAAGCGATCACGTAAACAGCTAATCTGAATGGCTGAATACAGTGACTAACTCTTATCTTCGTTCTCGTGTTTGCAACTTGCACTGAGGAAAGAATCCGCAAGTTGAAGCCTCCTGAAAAGGCTTTCGGTTCATGGTACCGAACGGACAGACCGGCTATCTGCATCGGATCGGCTATCAAATAGATGTATGATTACATAATAGAATACTGTGAATGATCGTTGTCGTGCCCCGTTTTACAATCTCTAATATCAATCGAATATTAATCTTCAACCTTGAATCAAATGTTAACGACAATCAAAAAGACCAGAGCACCACCATCACTTCTCCATGCATTATCGCAAACACACAAAAGCCTAAGCGTCAAGGTGAAAAGATTTCATTCCCTTGGAAATGAAGAAATTCATCCTCGAGCTCGGTCATTTGATCCCCGCCAATTGTTCTCCCACGGCACTCTAGTGACTCCCAAAGATATCGTCGAATACCATAAATCTAGTGGGATGTCCTACTTGGCATATTCTGAAGCCGATTCTTTTTATTATGAATTCGGATTTTACTCCCCAAGAGCAGTAGTGGTTGCAGTTGATGGTGCTTGTCCTGGCAATGGAACCGTACAGGCTCAAAAATCCTCCTTTGGCGTGTTTTTTGGTCCAGACTCGCCTCTTAATACTTATGATACTATCACTCGACCATCCGGAGAGAAACATACGAACAACTACGCAGAGTTAATGGCCATGCTTCATGCACTCGAGCTCCTCAAACATCATAGAGAATTACGACAATGGATCTCCCAGCACTCCCTGTTAATCGACTGTACGTTCAAAGTAGGGGTAATCATCATTACGGATTCCAAGTTTGTGCATGATTGTATTACCTTGTGGCTTCCAACTTGGTTGGAGAACGGATTCAGAACAATAGAGGGAAATCCAGTAGCAAACAAAGATCTCATTTTACGAATCCATCACATGATGGAGCTACTTTCAGGTGATCTCGATATTCAAATCTGGCACGTTAGAAGAGAGCATAATCGAGATGCGGATGAGCTGGCTATTCGAGCCCTTCATACGTAAGTTATACATCAGATACAATGTATTGCCCCATCCAGCTGTCAACACGTTAGAAGAGAGCATGATTGAGATGTGGATGAACCTGATGTTGAAGCCCTCTATGTGCAAGCTATACTCCAGTGAAAATACATTACCTCACCAAGCCTTCAACATTTCAAATCTGGGATTATCTACCTTGTCCCTCGAATAATGCATTTGGCGCATGATATTAAGATTTTCCTCAAAAGAATTGTATGGAGATGGATTTGGGAGCAATAGCCATGTCCATGGTAATGACTGGAAAAGACTGAGGAGCAAATTTCAGAACTCTCTTTGTACCGGAATACGAGTGATAATGTTTACATGTATCGAAAACTCAGCCGTGCAGTTGTTTATCTTTCCCTAGATGAGCCTGGCCATTATTCGTGTCCCATAGAGTAAATCATCTACCTGCCTATCTATCTATCACTCTAAAAATACAAAGAAAATTACAAATAGCTCATCTTTCCGCTGTCTATATATTTCTCTCTATCTCTACATCTATATAGATGAATATACGATTGAAAAAAAATACAAAATACAATGTATTACAATGTGTAATATACATATACATATACATATATCTACCTATCTACTATCATACATATGATATATAATATACAATACATATATAATTTCTAAAGCCTACAAGCATATTTTACTATTCATTTATTCATTCATCCATTTAGCACCTCACTCGCTACTCGCTACCTATATAAACTTTCTCCCCTATACCCTCGTTCCCCTCTCTTCATCCCGAAATCAAAATCAAATTCGAATCCGAGTTGAAAGTAGAAATAGGAATACCTCATACCGGAAAAACATTTGACCCATCCTAATTTCAATCCCAATCCTAATTGTAAAGTATGTTATAGAATTAAAGGATCATTCTCATATTCTCATATTATCATATCCCCCCATTCCATTTCATTCCATTCTCCACCCTCACTTCTCTATAATCTCTGTATCTCTGTATCTCTAGATCCATATATCCTTATACCTCATATCTTATACCTCATATCTTATACCCTTACTTCAAACCCTTACTTCAAACCCTTACTTCAAACCCTTACTTCAAACCTTTACTTCAAACCCTCATACCTCACACACTCATACACTCATACCCTCCTCACCACATACTCCCTCCCCACCACCAAACGAAATCAAATCAAATCTCACCACTATATACATACCATTCCACAAATCCATGAAATCCCAATCTTCCAATACAAAGAAACACCCCTTTTATATCATACACACACTCACATACACACTCTCTCCCCATCAAAACCTACATACAACAAATTATCATTTTCCCACTAAGCTAGACTAGACTAGACGAGACTCTGAAACGATATCTATATCTATATATCGAGTCACAATCTAAGATTAAGATTTCAAGCACTTCCACTCTCACTCTCACTCTCACTCTAAACACGCACGCATCATATTATATCATGAAATAAATCACCTTCAAACTAATGGATTTGAAAAAACCAATGAGCAAGTCAAAAAACAAAAAACAAAAATGAATTGTTCCACACCCCTTACTTATCCTGTCTTAAAAAGCTCAAAAATTACACACGAGTCACTTCACGTCCCGCGTCTCCCATAGAAAATACATCTAGATAGACAATTCCATTAAACGTCGATTTCTTTTCATATTAATATTATCTACTCCATATCCATATCCATATCCCTAACCATCCCATCTATATAAATCAAACTCCATTAAAGATTATTCCCCATCCAACCCAATCCAATCCAATCCCATTTGATCCGATGTGATTCCATACTTAAGGGTTTCCAATACCTCGAGTGCAGTCTGATGATCGTGGTTATGTTACTTGTCGAATATGACCCGCAAATTTAGCGATTCGAGAGATTGATTACACCTCGAATGTTGAATAGTCTTCGGATGTCGAGAACTCTTAATTATCAGACTGCAGCCCGCGGCTCGCAAGATTAGAAACCGGCTTTATTAATTTGGACACGCAGCCAATTGGACACCCAACCATTAAACTTCTCACTCGAGACTGGCTCTAAGCCCAATACCATCAGAAGTAAATTCACCCAACTCAAATCTTCCTCGACAACAAACACTCATCAACCGGTTGTTTCCACTCCCTCTTTTCATCCCCACAATACCAGCCCTCCTCAACCAATTCCTGTTCTTTCTTCCTCCACGACGAATACTTCCTCGCAGATTTATAATCCAGATCTCCCAAACGAGCTTCTACAACCTGGAAGTTCCGATCCATACGAATATATAGAGAACAATCTCTTAGCGTCATCGCCACACAAAGTTCATGGGATGCCTTTTCCGGCTTCAAAGATGCTTTACCATCATATTCTGTCTGGAGATCGCGAAGGCGTTTGAGTAAAGGATTTTCGTGGATCCATTTTGCAAGTGATTGAACCGCAGGTGATTCACGAGGTTTGTGTAATATATGTGACGCCGATGCTTCATAATTTGCAAACTTTAACTTAGGGTCATCATCGGTAAGTTTGAGTGGACAAAGATATGATTGAAGATCAGTATTTTTTCTCTCCTCTCCAAAAGCGATCCGACGTGCGTGAAGAGCACACGTTCGACATCGTATGGCTTTCGATGGCATTTCATGAGATGGAGAGAGCCATTTTGGTTTAAATTCTACGACGGTTTCTTGTGCTGATTTCCCTGTAAATTTATCAATATGTGCAGCGAAAAAGAGAAACTAACAACTCACTGGGTGTCATATCTGTTACCAAAAGACCATAATCATCTTTCGCTAAGAAGGTACCACTTTGTGCTCTTGAACGATAGAATTTCCCTTTTGGTGGGGCAAGATGATTCGAGGTAGATGTACCACCAGGATTATCAAAACGTCTGAGATCGGTGTTCAACCCAGGAATTACGTTGAGATGACCAATATAGACCAGTTCTTGAGTAACTAATTGTTCTGGTTTGAACAGGGGTAAGATATATCCGAGCCATTGCTGGTGTGAATCTGAAGTTGGGGCTGTAGTAGGAACATCTTTTCGAAGACGTAACAATTTTCCTGGGCATCATTTAGTACCATTTTAATATTATCGACCAAAAATATGAAGATATATTGTTCAATATCATTTGTAGAAAAGAAGTGAGAACAAGTTACCAGAGAGATATTCTAATTCTTGATGACCCTTGTTCACTTCGGCAAGGTCTTGTGATCCTGGATCAAGCGTGATCTGATATATAACATTTGCAGCCCCTTCTGCGAGAACTTTGATACTGATATGACTGGTGGGAATGAAGCTTATAGTAAGTAATGTAATGCGTCATATCGGGGTTCTTCCGTTTACCGTAATCGAAATTTAGCTTAAGCGCAAATGACGCTTGGACTTTTAGTGGTGGAGGAAGATGGGATGAAGTGGGAGGTATGAATGTGTTGGAGTAAGAAGAGTCATAGAGAAATGAAACGTGATGAGAATGCCAGTAAAAGAATTCGGATGGAGATGGAGATGGGGATGGAATCAAATAGAATGACCATTTACTTGGAAATACAATAATAATACGTCCTAGCAGTATGGCAAAATAACGTTCTGTAGGTCTTGGACGAAAGTATGGTGAATATTTGCACCTGGAGACTATGTTGTAAAATGGCCAGCAGTATAACATGGAGACTTTCGAGCTCAGTCATTCTCCAAGGATCAAATGTAATCTCGACTAGAGCAAGGCCAAGAAAGGAAGTGAGATTGAATAAGATGGTTGGCTATTATGATGCTGGAAAACATGGAGTGCTGTCATCATATTGAAGTGCACGAGAGAAACATAGAGACTCATGGATCTGATATCACCGGAGAAAATTGGGGAAGAAGAAGCCTCCTACACTTTATCCGAATGTTTCTGGCAGAATCGCTCTTGAACGGAAGAGAACTCTTGTTGTTATTGATGTTGCTAATGTTATGGATGAAGATAAAGATCTATACGCTGGCGGTATATTGTATTCATGCTTCACATTACACATAACACTTCATGACTTCTCTGCAAATCACATAACACCCCATAGCTTCTCTGCCAATCGCATAACAACGCTTCATACCTCTCTGCAAACCACATAACACTTCACACCTTCTCTGCCAACCACCATGAACCCTTCAGGTTGACGGCAATTGAAGGAATGACGTTGAAGAGGAAAGATCAAAATGCTGCATGAAGAGAGACGTTGGGCTAGAATTTCTATAGAACTTTCTACATGATGGAGTATCCATGTTTCTTTGGAGAGTAAGAGAGCAAAAGAAGGAGAGAAGATGCAAAAGATGCGGAGTGTGAAATGGACTAGATCAAACTACGATCTTTCGAGTGAGAAGCTGTATCTCACGCATGTCAAGCGACATTACATTCTATATCGATATTTTCCAATACTTTTGGTGAGTTGACATCAACATGAAAATTGTTACCTTGTTAGCAATTCATCTCTTATCTCGTATATCAAATTACAGCGTTCATGATCAGATGAAGGATGAGTTAGTGAGACAAGTGCTGATCAGTGTTTAAGGTTGTGATAAAAGTCCGATGTCAATCACACAGAGATGGGACGAAAGGAACTGGGGGGACGTGATGGCCTGACATGTGCTACGCTGTGTGATGATACTATGATACCATGATACCATGATACCATGATACCATAATACCATAATACCATAATACCATAATACCATAATACCATAATACCATAATACCATAATACCATAATACCATAATACCATAATACCATAATACCATAATACCATAATACCATAATACCATAATACCATAATACCATAATACCATGACTATAATATCACAATACCATAATACTATAATATGCGTGAACAATGAATTATGCAAGGGTTGTACACATTCGAGACAGTAACGATGATTTTCCGGGATCTGGTCTGTTCCACTGTGATCAAATTTCCGGGAAATTCCCTGTTGGGTTTTAAATAGAAATTTCTTCATTTTTCTTTTCATTTTTACGAGGGACGGGAGAGGAGGGGAGCTCAAGAGGCCGAGCACGTGCCGAGGAGAGAAGGAAGAAAAAAGATCTGGGCAAGACGACCAATGGGTGGTCGGGGCACATTTGAGTCTGTGAGCTGTGAGCTGAGTGAAGTGTGAAGTGACGGGGAGTGAGGGGAAAGAAATGAAAAATTGCGGTCGTGATGATCGGGAGGACAGTAAATAGACCAATCTTTGAGATGGAATATATGAGATACAACGTACAATATAACTATCATATATAATACATAATATATAATACATAATATATAATATATAATACATAATGATTATTCCTATTCCGCGTGAATGATGGTATTATCACTCTATCCTATCAAAAGGACCGGACATCGGCATAATGGCATTCAGCACCCATAGGCGCTGCAAATGTCAGGGTTCATACGGCGGGAGAAATGCGGAATGAAAAATTTACAAAGACCGGGAGGAGCTTCATTATCACTTTTATCACTTTTTATCTTCAAGACCCAGACCAGATCTTGTCCTGTCTCTCATCCGCACGCAAACATCCACGACAAGAACATTAGACATTTATCATCTTCTGCTCGAGTGCCTATCGCGTCATCAAACTCACACCCTTCATCCTTTGCTTCTTTCCTTCGTCGTGGACACTAAGAGGATTAGCATCGACCGTTACGTCACACGATCATCAACAGTCTTTTTTGCTCGCACGATCAAATCCATCAACACCCCTCTCGAGTCGACGTCTCCTTCTATGAAGCTCCAGTCGCCGGAAATCAATCCATAACTCCATCGACATCGACATCGACCACTCCTCCTCAAACGACCTACTCTTGCGTAGGAACGTTGTGATCGTCGACATCTAATGTCACATCAACATGGCCTTCAATTTTAACTGGTCGCCTCTCACGGCCGATGCGGAATTCTATCAAAGAGCTCAAGAGATGCTCACGGCAGCTCTCAACAAATCTCCCAAACCTCCCATCATCAAAGACGACATTCTCGTCAACGAATTAAACTTGGGTTCGGTCCCTCCCGATTTGGAAATACTGGAGATTGGGGATTTGGCAGAAGATCGGTTTAGGGGAATCTTCAAGATGTGCTATTCGGGGGATGCTTTCTTGACTTTGAAAACAAGAGTTCAGGTACGTGTGCTGTGGTCTTTGTCGTCGTTGCCGTTACATGCTACATTTTACATTTTACATTTCATACTTCACACTTCACAATTCACACCTTCCGCATCAACCTTCATTCTCCCACTTTTGATCGAACCCTTGATCGAACGACAAGTGAGTTGTCATTGCAGAATTCTCGACGCGCATAGAGGGGGAGTCGCGCTTTAATTTAACCATTCAACTCGCATATCGCATATGCTTGACATATCCTATAACGCATAGCTAATATATCAACATAGGCTAATCCACTCAACAATCATTTGTTCTCGAAACCATCATTCACATCTCCACAACCCCTCGCCGCAGATGCGGGGCTGACCATCCCATTACAAATTACGTTGTCGGATATCAAATTATCGGCGTTCATCATTGTCGTATTTTCAAAGTCAAAGGGATTAACCTTGGTCTTTCGAAATGATCCCCTCGAATCCCTCAAGGTCTCCTCCACCTTTGACTCGATACCGTTCATCAAGGATTATTTACAAAAGGAAATTGAGCAACAGCTGAGGACTTTGATGATGGATGAATTGCCTGCTATCATTCACAGACTTTCATTGAGATTATGGTGTCCGGAGTACAGAGCAAAGGAAGATCGAGAGATGGCCGAAGCGGCAAAGAAAGGGAAAGACGAGGTGGCGGTAGACCCATTTGCAAGTCCACCACAAGATGCCGTTGATGCCCGTGGAAACGTTCTAGATGCGACGGAAATTTCCAATCTATCATTAGACGGGGGATCAGAGATTCACTCCTTGTTCTCACAGAAGAACTTACTTCGACTGGCGGCACTTACTAACTCTCATCGAACATTGTCACTCTTCACTCCTTCAATTCGAGATGCGGTCTTCCGAGCTTGGGCACCTTCTGAAAGAGGAGATTCGGCTGGAACTACCACACCAGCAACTCCCTCACTTCAAAGACCTCAATCATCGCTTGGAAGTCAAAGTACAACGTATACATTTTCGAATCGAAGTTCCGATGATGGCCATGGCGGGATACCATCCAGACCGTCTTTGGTCAACATGAATTCGGCCACAACAGGGTTAAGTCTTGGTGCAAATCGGGGTTCAAGATCACATCCGACAAGGAAGAAGAAGAATAGAGTGGTAAACTTGAGAAAGCCTAGAACTACGGAGAGTAGTGAGAGTGGAGAAAGCGAGACAGCTTCGACGACTGCAGTATCTGAACCAACTGTTCCATCCCGTATTCCAGAAGAGCCAGAAGATCTTCCAGTTACTCCACCATCCGGAAAGGTACGATTCAATAGTATTGATCTTGGAGATTCACCAAAGAAACTTCCACCATCTCGTTCTATGACTCCCGAACAAGTCAAAATGGATCAAATTCCATCACTCACTGTGCAGCCTTCTACTCCAATTAACACGCAAGAACAAAAGCGTCCTGCTTATAATCAATCCGCTTCCACTTCATACACCCCAGAGAAGTCAGCAATAACTCCACCACATACACCATTCTCATATCCACATGGTCTTCACTTCTCGACAGCTGAATCACCATCAGGAATTCTCGAACAAGCTTGGATTATGAAGATGGCTTCTGAACTTGCTCGTCGTCAACATGATGATAAAACAGCTCGTCAAGGGTTCTGGTCTACATCAAGCAATGGAGATGATGCTCCCCCAGCCTATGAACCAAAAGCCTTGTAATGTAGGCTATATTACATTCAATTCAACCCATGTATAACATCTCAATTCTTTCCTTTGTTAACCATTTGACGGGAGTTTCATGGGAATAATTACGGACTTACGAACACTCCACTCTTTTGTGTTTTTGGAAGTACCTAATATCGATAAAAACTTTGGTGCTGCGATTTAGCGACTTACTTTTTTTGCTGGTCAAAAGATATGCTATACCTCATGGGAGGTTTGGCATCATTTGAATGTATGGATTTTGGGATGGGTTGGGTCAGGCAGGAAAGGGGTAGTATATCAATATTCTGGGTGGTTTTGGTGGTAGGTACACAAAAGTTGGTTCTTGAGGATTGTTTCGTTTTGAGCGATTTGGTTGCTTGGGGATTGTTGAGTCCTGATTTTCGAATGATGTGAAGAGGAGGAGAGAAGTGGAAGTTGTTTTGGATTTTTTATATACACGGGCTTTACGATTCCTTTCCTTGCAAATCGTTTTGAGCGATAATACTCGCGTACTAACGAATTTCATTTGTCTTTGCCACCTTCAGATACCTTTCTTGCTTCGGTGCCACTTGAAGCATCATTTTAGAGAAGAGAAGTTTGAAGAGAAACAGTAGAGAGATAAGATGGATAGATGTAGTGAAATCAAATCCAGATATTATCTACATTTTTTACGTGTGAGGGTTATGATATTGTGAATGTAGAGTGGCTGTTAATTTGATGAATCTTCAATGAATCACTCTTCTTGCCTTTGTAGTTGAATTTACTGTTACTGAACACCTGCCCATTTATCTAGTAAGTATCTCAGTTTTACGGATCTAGTACCTAGTACCTAGTACCTAGTACTTAGTAGTAGTTGGTTAGTTGATTAATTAGTAAGTAGTGAATGAGTTACTTTGCTTTATGAGTAATGAGGAGTGAGGAATGAGGATTTGGGAATATTTTAATATTGTATTTCTGCGGGTGGGTAGTGAAAGAGGTTTTGTGGGATGGGAAGGAGGTTTGGTGGGATTGGAGAAGGGGAGAGGGGAGAGGGGAGAGGGGAGAGGGGGAGGGGAGAGGGGAGAGGTGGGTATTGATTTTATTGAGATTTGGAGATTTGTGTTTGTGTGTTTGTGTGTTTGTAGATGGAGTATTGGTGGATGGAGTATTTATTAGTGGATGGGTGGATGTATAGTAAGTATAGTATAATCTGATACTTGAGGAGAGGGAAGGGGAGAGGTAGGGGGTTTTGGATTCTTGGATTGTGATTTGGTGAGTGAGGAGTGAGGAGTGAGGAGTGAGGAGTGAGGAGTGAGGAGTGAGGAGCGAATGAGAAAGCTAATGAAATAGTAAGATACGAAGAAACTAGTAAACCACCAACCCAGTATTCAAACTACCGTACCAAAAGTCCCATATACCACCAACACACAAATCAATACATTCCACCCACAAGTTCACATCCGCGAGAGAACAAACTGAGATATCAAAGAACTAGTATATGGTAACAAGCTCGCATCATAAGATAAGCTACAGCTAGCGAGCTCACGCGTTATGAATCTCGATATCGTGAGTTAGTGTGTGAAACACATTAAAGGTAATGTAATACATCGACATACCAACAAGCCAAGCCAGCCAGTGAGTCAACACATTAACAAACAAACAAACAAACAAACAAATAAACGGACGAAGTGAGGAATTCATGAATATAAGCGAATTTTCTAATCCGAAGCGAATTCGAACCGAGCACCTATTCAGATCTAGGTATTATGTCGAGATGGAGTATTTGATAAGTTGATAATTTGATGAATGATTGATAGGTAGATACTAAGTATTCAATGAATTAGAGTAGTAGTAGCAGTAGAAGCAGAGGTATGAATGTAATGCAATGTAGACTTTCCATGATAGATGATGTCCGAGACAAGATACATACAAGAAGCAAACGAGTTTCTCTTTCTTTTCTTTCACAGAATTCCATGTGTTTGTGTTAGTCCCGAGTATCTATCTACTCCTCATTACTCTCTTGTACTTTTGTAAACTGACACACATCGAGATGCCACTCTGATGTTTATCCTGACTGCCCCTCTCATCATCAGCCTCTATTTTACAACATTTTACCCCCTTTCTGATCCTTGCATGGCCCTTAAATATCGATTATCATGTCGTAAATCGTGCTAAATCATTTTTGGTCGAGCATCTAAAAATGACCCGTGTATCCATTCTTCCTAATCCAACGCTTCCCTCGCAATATAGTATCAACATCGCCGAATGCCAGTCTCCGTTACCCTAGCCTGTTTTGAATACTATTCTTGGGACCTATGCACCGTCCGTAATAGCGGGGAGAGCCTTCTAGCAACTTAAGCCTATACAGTGATGCGCCAATACTCCAATTACATGGATTTCCGATAGACTCCCAAGATTGCTTTACCCCTCGCGCATGTAGAATCGGGAACTCATTTAAACGCCTCCCAAACCCAATCAATGATTCGTAGAGCCCAAACACAATTGTGATTTTCATCCCACTCCATTCCTATAATCAAGAATATACCCCTTCACAATGTTTCCAACTCTGCCTTTAATCTTTTCACTTCTTCCTCTTTTTCCCTTAATTCATTCCTCAACTCCTCATTCTGCCTATCCACCGTTTTCTTCCCCTCGGCCAACTTCTTAACCTCCGCCCTCTCCCCGTCCTTACTAAATGGCTGTCCCGGTCTCTGCGTCATCGGTATAAAAACCGTTCTCTCCCCCACGCTTCCCACCATCCCTCCCCTCATCGTCCTCGTCGCTTTCCCCTTTCCCCCATTGTTTTTCTCTCTCGGCACGGGATTTGTTAAAACCTCATAGAATTGTTCATAAGGCTCGTTAAAGACCATCTCATCATATACCCAAGACCGAACCTCATTATCTCGATTTTGGGTAAATTGTAATTGGTCATCGCCATAAGGTTCGAGTACAAGTCGATGCCAGAAACTTTGGGCTTTTTCGTTGGCAATTGGATCGTAGTAGATTTTTATTTGGATATCAAAACCACCCCAACCGGTCTCAGTGACTTGGAATGGATCGCCTGGCTTGACATTTTCGACCGCTAGAATCATGGAAAGATGAATTAGCACATGGTTGTCATATAAGTAAAGGAGTACTGGATTCACAATCGATAGAGCGGGAGGCGCAAAGACTTGCGCAAGTTGGCCCATACAAAAACATTAAGATACATACATCTCAAGTGCTGCGGATAAGTATCGTGTAGTTTAAATTGCACCTTTCGACACCAATATGTAATATCCACGTCGTCGACTCCCTTTACAAATACCGTCCATTGATGTGTATGTTCCTCTGGCGTTCCCTCTGGTTTTGGATATTTCGGACTGAATTTGTGAGATGTCGTACCGTATACAAAGGGTCTATAGATTGAGACACCCTTTGTGCGTTTCTGGGTATTCGGCGGTGCCATGCTTCTCGTAGATAGATCGATATGTAGCTGTGGTGAAGTTGTTGTTGATGAGGGGCAGATTGAAAATCGTAAATAAAGAGTCAAAATCGACGTCTAGCTCGGTCGATAATTAAGGTTTAGATCATTTATAGAGCACAGTTCCATATACTGACGTCTACAAGAATGCCATGGACGGGCTTTAAAAGATCCGATGAGTACCAGGGTTGGAAGAACATCAAAAGATCGAGAATAGAGATCCATCAGATGTTTTCCTTCTCTTCCTTTTCTTGACGCTTCTATACGAAATTCGAATCGACGACAGGTACACGGATATGTCAGTCACCAAGAGAATCGTCGTGTGTGGTGGGAATGGGTTTTTGGGTTCCAGAATCTGTAAATCAGCGGTTGCAAGGGGATGGGATGTTACCAGCATTAGGTGTGTGGAAAGCTGGAGTCTGGAGCTCCAATGCAATGCAGTGCCCCTCCATTCCTTTGGATTTTCACCAATTTCTCATATTCCAATACTAATCTGTCTTCCAATCCAGTCGATCCGGCGAACCAACTTGGTCTTCGGTATCATCTTCTCCTACACCACCCGCATGGTCTCATAAAGTAACGTGGGAACGCGCCGATATCCTCAAGCCATCCACATATGCCCCCCTCCTCAAATCTGCAGACTATGTCGTCCATTCCATGGGAATTCTTCTCGAAGCCGACTACAAAGGTGTCATATCCGGTCGCGAATCCCCCATTTCCGGACTCTCTCGCGCATTTTCTTCATCCAAAGCCGGTTCTCAAAATCCTTTGACTCGTCAACCAGGCGAGGATTTACATTCCCAAGAGAGAGACGGCCAAATAACCTACGAACTGATGAATCGAGATTCTGCCATTACACTCGCTTCTGAATCTTACAAAGAAAACGTCCCAGCATTCGCATATATAAGTGCGGCAGGCGGAGCACCAGTTTTACCTCAAAGATATATAGATACGAAGCGTGCGGCCGAAAGTACCATTGCCAGCGAGTTCCCAAAGATGAGGAGTGTGTTTGTTAGACCTGGTATGTTATACGATAGTTCGAGGAAGATTACTATGCCATTGGCGGCGGCAACAGGTTTGGGTGCCGCGTTTAATGGGCTCACGGGAGGAATGTTTGGGGGGATCATGGGGGCTGCGGGTGTCAAACCGCTCAAGGCAGATGTGGTTGCTGAAGCTGTTGTGGAGGCTTTGAGTGAGGATAGTGTTAAAGGTCCTGTTGAGGTCAAAGAAATTGAAGAATTGGCCGAGAAAGCTTGGAGAAAGGGTATGTTATAAATGAATAATGATCGAAAATTGCCTATTGTGGCTTTGTATTTGTATTTTAGACTATAGAGTGTTTGAACAACTCCGCAAAATCTATTCACCCAATCCCTCGCATAATTATATAGCTGTACCACGCTCAAAACTATCTCTAACTTCCGCAGTGTACTAAAAAATGGTTAGCAGATGCAAAGGAAACGAGAGCGTGAACTTTGCTTACCTTGTTATAAAACCTCGACAGCTTCTGGTTGAACTGCTTGTTCTTATCATTGATATAAGTAACATCTCCATCCTCTCCATTTGCCGCATTCCTCGCCCTTTGTTTCTTCAATCTTGCCTCTTCCGCCTGTTGCAAATCCTTAACCAATCTATCCACGGCCGCCTTCTCTGGTTTGTGTTCTACAAATCCTGTCGAATCAGCCGTACTGTAGAAAGTTCCATCCTTATCCACAGCAACCAATTCTCCATCATCTGTCTCCACAATCTCAAGACCTCCAGATGCAGCAGCTTTCTCTACAGCTGCCATCTTTTCCTTTTCATAAAATTCCATATCGGGCTTCAGATCGCGGATTTGTCGTTTATAAACTTTTCGGCTGTCTTGTCGATAATCTTGAAATGCTTGATCATCTCGATGCGCCTCCTTTTTCTTAAGTCGCTTATCCCATCTCTCACTCTCATCGATAGTCCAATCCCAAGCTCGTTTGCGCTCGAAATCTTCGCCAGCAGCTTCGGCGTCGGCTTTGAGAAGATTGTGGGATGCGACCGCAGATTTGCGATTCAAGGATGTGAGGAGATTAGGATCGGTTGCTAGACGTTGCGATTCGAGAGTGGCCTCTTTGAGATTTGTTTGAGCGGAAGATTTGGCGCGGGCTTGAAGAGCTTTGAATCTTTCTTGTCGTTCTTTGGCTTTGGCGGCGGCATCTGAGGTGGCAGAGGATGCGGTTGATGGTGTGGGTTCACTGGTTTTCTTAGGAATTGCTTCTGATGGCGTATCTGTTGGTTCCTCTGCGTTGGCGACAGTATCGAGTGGTTGCACTTCCTCCGATGATTCAGCTGTTGCGCGCGTCTTTCTCTTCTTTGCTGGTGGCATTTTCAGAAGATTTGTGATAAATCTGCGTTTTTGGGATTGTAAGTCGAGTTCTGAGGGGATTTGACGTTCTCAAAGTAGCTGTAGAGACCCAAGCCGGGTTGTGCTTTTAAATCTGGATGGATGTTTGCGGTTTGTGTAGTAATGATGGGATAATTGTGGTTGTTGTTGATGAGAAAAGAGTCTAGAGGCGGACGCTACTGAAATGGCGGTCTTGCTGACTAAGATCTCATCTGCTAATGTTACCCCGGATTTACTAGAGCTAAGGTAAGTGGAGCTTTCGCTGTTAATATTGCCTTATTAACCGTTAGCTTCACATTTAGGATAATCAGCTGTTATTTACTAATATAATCCGCATGAAGACCCAACTTCAAAAAACTTACTCTCTTTCCGCATCGTCTTGACATCACAATTATGAATTGCCAAAAAGCTATATTGTCGATATACCGGCGCACTATCAAGTCCTCCAATTTCCCCGCAATCTCGAAATCCACCAGGCGATTCAAAGGTTATAAAAGTGAAGAACCGCTGGTCCTCCCAAGAGTAGTAATCGATCTCGACGCTCCCGAAAACCCTGCCGTGCGCGATTACGATGAAATAAAAGACAATGTCCTAACACCATTCCAACAGCAAGTTGTCAGATCCACGGAAAAGGCCAAAACTAGACGTGCAAGACTAGTT
This sequence comes from Botrytis pseudocinerea, assembly GCA_019395245.1. Taxonomy (NCBI): domain Eukaryota; kingdom Fungi; phylum Ascomycota; class Leotiomycetes; order Helotiales; family Sclerotiniaceae; genus Botrytis; species Botrytis pseudocinerea. The sequence goes on from JAHXJK010000043.1 coordinate 160,466, forward strand.
CGCAAGCAATTAGAACTGGGAGTGGAGGGGTTTCCTCGCAGAGGTGGAAGGAGAAACCAGCGAATTAGAGATCAATCTCTAGAACATGAGTTAGCATATAATCCAGATGCTTCCCCGCCGAATGTCACAGCCATGGATTTAATGACTTATGCGCTAATGGGGAATCCATTCGTGGCTAAGGCATCAAAGAAGCCTCCCCATGTGAGGGACGTACACATGGAGGGGTTATTCACGGCTCATAGTATTAATTTTAAGGATACGGCAAATATGACAATCAGGGCTTTGACGGAGGATTTTGATATTTCGACGGATGGGCAAGGTGGAGAGAATGTGGATACAGAGGGGAATCGAGAAATTGTGAGAAAGAGGAAAGAAAGAAATAAGATGCGAGAAATTGACGAGGTAGAGGTCGGGGAACAGGAGGTTGAAACACAGTCTCGGGAATTCAACTGGGGATAGAAAGGGGTCTGGAAGATAAATCAAAAGGTCATAATCTAGACTATGAAAAGGGTCGGAGAGGGAGCCAGATAACCATCAGATCAGCTCTTACAATGAAGGGCCAGAATAATCTATAAGCTATCAGAAGATGATCCTAATCGTCCAAGAGTACCTACCCATAGACTCATTTTGATATCCCTTGTTCCTACAGCCTGAAAGTAGAGTCCCTAGAGCTCAGTAAGTATTGACAACTATCTTGTCACTTGAACTTATATCTAAATGCTAGCCTAGAGTTTGTTCTGATTCCTAATAGCATTGGGAATCGATTTTCGAGAGGGAATTATCCGGAAGACAATTGGTCATAAGCACACGCATTAATGGCTTTTTGGATTACAATTCCCGCAGCTCTATAAACGCCGCGAGATATAATTCACGATGCAAAAGATGGATTAATTACAGAACTTCGATTCTAACAGAAGTTCATGACCTCTGTCGAAAGAATGCCTCTGCAGCAGCGTATTAAAAACTTTCTACTCAAGATGCCATGGAATGCTAGTTCTACACGCTCATCAATCATAGACCCTCGTCATAGGGGAATTAGTACAGTACTAGCTCATCTACGAGACTTGGCACTTTTGACAAACTGGGATAATCATGCGGGAAGAATTAATTCTACACTTCAATGGCTGCTTTTAAATGTATGTAGTTTCTTATTTCCACTCTCCGACCCATATATTATTGCTTGAGAATCATAATTCTTTAACCCTCAGTATTTCAGCCTCATCTCTTTGGCGATTATGACAGACATTACCGCGATTCCTTCTTTAAACTCGTCCTATCTCCTTTCAATCTAAAGATTTACCAGCAGAGATCATCGCAAATCGGCATCGGGTCCGAATTCCGGTGCACAATAAATTTCAGTCACACAAGCCACAATCATAAGATCTCATATCAGCAGTTGCTAGCTTCATATTGATTTCATGCATTTGTGTAATTCCATAGCCTCGTCGTACATATATACTTTTTCCGCCATCTGACAGCCTTACTTGTTTCCTTCACGTGCCAATATACATCCTAGTAACCGCTATCCTTGAACCTCTCACCGTGCTTCTGATCCCAAGAGACTCACAGGGATCCCGAGTCAAGTCCAAGGAAATTCATTGCATAAAAGGCTGATACAGCATTAATTCTCGATTCTGCAGGGATCAAAAAGCTAGGCGGAATTTCAGCTCAAATTTGGGGCGTTTGATGTTTCGCTAATTACTTCTTCCGGACATGTAAGGAATGGAGAATGAAAGTCAAAACGGGGAGGCGGGATGAAAAGTAGAATTCGGTACGGAATGCTCCGTGCACTGGTAGGGCTTAGAGTTCCAACCCTTGTTGCTTATTCCTACACAGCATATGCAATGTGCTATTCCTTGTCAAAACGAATCCGGAGGTGAGATCTAGTCATCGTATATTCTACGTGCGGCTCAAGAATGTGGGATTTGAAGATGTAACGTGGTGGTATGTGCGGGAGGGGCACGGTCTCGATACCCTTCCAGAGATATATATGCATGTGTTATGCAGTCATCATTGTGCAGATGGGTGGACGAACGGACAAGTGATGTCAGATAATTCTTTGAAAAATTGTTCTGGCAAGCTCAGTAGAACGGCAACATAGAAGTCAGGCTCGCAGTAAATATGGGCCAATCGGATTGTGTGTTTGATAACTAGTATTTGCAGAGGTTGAAATAGCTATGGACAATTTGATGTGCGAATATGAAGTATGAAAAAATGACTGCAGGAAATTGCTCGCTCGCAGAGACGAAGAAGAACATGAACAGAGTGAAGAGAAGGGTTCGTAACGTCGTTATAGATATTCAAAATCAGATCCCAGCTGAAAGCAACGCGAGAAACGTAAAATCTGAAACCTGCAGATGGGAGTGGGAGATGCATATTTCCCATTCGAGATATCAATCATCATAGAGATGACGTGATGCGCCATCCGTCGAAGGTATAAGGAATATATATTAGGAGAATGGAAATAGGAATGGAAACTTTGTGATATTTCTTGGAATGAACAAGTGTCTGTTGGAACATCGGGGATCATGAAAAAACGTGAATGAATATGTATCAAGAGTTTGAATCCAGCTGATTCACAAACCCATTTTAAAAAAGAAAAACGAATACAAGAAGTAGCAGTGAATTATCCCGAAGAAGATGGATATCATTGACTCTCGCTTGGATGGAGAGGACATCAAGGGTAAACGAGCGAACCCCTAAACGTATGGCAGTGGCAAATTACCTAAGTCTGTTAGTCAATAGTATTTTCTCCTTGGACAATTAATTGAACTCACAGGTTACTGATTAGCTATTGTTGGCCAGCACCGCTTCCTGGATCATATGTACCCTGGGGACCGTAATTATATCCTTGGCTTGTGCTGTTCGTGTATTGTTGGTGCTGCAATGTGGAATATTGTGATGGAGGGTATTGTGGAGGAGGGTATTGAGGAGAATATTGCGGCTGGGGATACAGTGGCGGAGCATAATCTGGGGTGGAGTACTGTGATGAGCCGTACTGATCCGAACTAGCAGGTGGCGCTCCATATCCAGCTCCATATCCAGCTCCATAACCTGGTGTCGATGTAGGCATTTGATTAACATAGCCGAGTGTTGAAGGGTAAGATGGAGTAGAAGAATAGCCGGCTGTGTTTGCAGAGCTGCCCGGCGTAGTATAGTTGGAATTACCATAAGTAAAATTGTTCGTCGAGTAGGCGGTTGGATCAGATGGTTGAGATGATAGAAGTAATGGCTGGTTAGCATCGTCGTAAGATCTCTTCACTATCTGTTCACAACTTCGATCAACATGACCAATAAACCACACCTTAACATTGTACTCCACAGTATATATCTTAGCATAGTTTATTCTTGATGCTTGATCGAGTACGTGTCGACTAGATTCCGGTATCATTTTGACTGGATCAAATATCATCTTGCTCCCATCCTCATTGTCGACTAATCTTGGTTCAGGGGTTGTGTAAATTATTGCATGCTCTTCAGGATGTACGCCTGATTTGCTTGTCGCTCTTCCCTCGTAGGACATGATAGGTCTAGCCTCATGGTCAGTAAGAACGCAAAACAGCAACAATAGAGGAGGAAAGAACCACATGATAGAAGACTTACAAACAAAGACAATGACCCTGTTTAGGGGATATAATAACAAACCTACGAACTTTGGCAAATATCTCTTCACCATGCACCTCTCTACGTGACAAAACTGTTCCGCCACCGCCGCCAGCTGTGCTTCCGGATGGTTCAGACCAAAGAACTTTAAAGACCTGCTCCAGTTAATACATGATACGAGATAACGAGATGAATTGATGTCATGCCTTGCCAAATCTGAATTCCCGAGCGTTGTGCAACCTGTAATCTGCTATAATTTAGTGCCAATTTATAATGTCAGACTATGAAATGCTTACGGGAATCGAAGTTCCTGTGCTGGGTAGAAGTGTTGTTCCGCTGAAGGTTAGCTACAATTGGTGGATCCCGATTGGGCCTTGGATCCAAACTCGTAGCGGCCAGCGAGTCAGTCACTGCTCCGATATTATTATTGCTCGTAGTATAATTCTGCTCGTTTGAATATTGATTTGTGTCTTCGGAGACTGTATCCAGTGGTGAGGCACCGTCAAGCCTCGGGATATGTGCAGCAGCCGATGGGCTTGAATGCAATTGGCCGTCATATTGCCACTCGATCGCACCCCTAGAATTGGTGCGATGAGATTGCCATCGCTCTCTTTCGCTATCCCATCTCCACTCACTCCATAGAGAACTGGAAGGCTCCCTCGACGCTCTTCTGGGTCTGTGAGAGGTAGAAGACGACATTACCACATTTATATTATTCGGAAATCAAAATGCGAACCACAACACCAGGGATTCTTCCTGCCTTTATGAACGGCAAAGTGGGCACTCATCAATTGCGGCTCAAATGTCCACAAAGTGGTGTAGAATCTCTCCATCTTCTCGAGGTAACATCATACGCTGTGACAAGAGCTATTGCTTCATTGCGGTATACTATTGGTACGATTATCGGGAAACAGTATGTCTTTGAAAGTGGTTGCATCTGATGCGGGGCTATCTATTCGCTTAATTTGGCACCACCTTCACACCTCACAAGCTTAGTGACACCCTTGCTAGAAAATCAAAATGCCGCTTTAACAATTGACTTAAATCAATAATAAGACTGTGGGGGGTTGAAATGTTCTATACACCATCGTGCAATTCCTTTCTGGCATGGATTGGCATATGTTTGTACAAGGGGATGTACCACATCCAGCCTCAGTTCCGTTCATTGGATAGGCAGAGGCACACATAATAGAGGATATTCTGAGATCTCAAGGCTTCGTGCTTTTCTCTTTGCGATGTGTTCATTTCGATCTTCTAAATCAGCCTGATTGATATCAATTAAGCAATTCCATACTTGAGAGCAAGACGATTGTCTGTCGTCAAGAGTTTCACCAGCAACAATAATTAGTTTACAGCAATACGGATGCGGGTAGCAGCCAATGGTTCTAACCGGGATACCAAACGGTCATGTGGCATTCGACAAGAGCGGATAAACATCCAAAACACGTTACAAGTGAAGGAGATTGCTCGAAAACCTCAGAGACCTCAAAAGCTTGATAAGGTCCCATCAGTCGCTCTGGCATCTTGCACCTCTTGCACATACAACTCCATGCCGTATAAGTCCAAAGGTCGCCGCAAGAGACAGAAGCCTTTTATCACGACAAAAGCAACTACAAAGCAAGACTGCCGACACACTGTTCACGATGAAGGATTAATGAGGTGTCGTGAGGTCAAAGTCACGGTGATAGTAGGGCAAGAGAAAAATCGTGGAAGCGTTTCAAATTCCAGCTCAACACCACGTGTTCTTACATACAACGAGCCACGAGAGAATCACCATTCGACTAAAAAAGAGGATCTCGCACCCATAAATCATCACTTTAATGGCATGGCATCTGAACTTAGAAGAGGGGATCCACCTTTGCCAGATATTCTGCATGAAGTTAACAGCACAGAAAGTTCTGGACCTGTTAGACAATCCAGTGAGATAGTAAAGCATCTGGGGCAAGCTATAGATGACAATTTCCGCAATTGTTCGCCGTCTGCCCCCACATTATCATCAAGCAGAAGTCAAGTCCAATTGCACGAAAACTGTGGGCAGCAATTCGACTCAAATCACGTGCATTGCAAAGTTTTGTCAACCAAATCAGAACCTTCCACTATTTACAGACAGACAAGTAAAAAAGCTGCTGCGAGTGATCATCAAAGTCTTTTCGGGCCAAACAAAATTCTCACCAGACAAGCTGACATGGATCATTCTGTGACAACGGTAGATTCACCCAACGCGCAGAGACTTCTCAAGTCATCACCTCCCAGGCATGTTCAAGATACTTCTTCTATATTTGAAGCTTCCATACTATACGGTCAATGGCAAAATATTTCAAGGATGAGATCCAATATCGCTTCACTTCGCTTCTCACTTCAACATAAGCGCCATAGTCTACGTATGCTGCAAAATGAGAAATCTCTTGCAGACGAGGCGTATTTCAAACAAGTTAAAATGAGGGAGTTTCACATGCCATTTCCAAACAAATGGTGGTCTGAAAAGACAACATCAGAGTTGCTTTACGACTGCCAGAAAGCCAGAGACAAATATGGTTCTTTAGAAGATGAATACAATTATCTTGAGCGTGATCTAGACTCACAAGAATTTGAACTTTCACGGCATGAAGAGCATTTCTATAGTCAGATGAAGGACCCTTACCTTTATCTACCTCCATCAACAGAGCTTGTGAGATATCCCGAGTGGAGGGAAGGACCAGAGCACCTCGAACCACAAAAGCCGCAAGAATTGCACCCATTGGTAGATGCATATTTTTTGAAGCTCGGGGAGCTTGACAACTTTCGGGAACTTTATGATGATATTTTGGATGAGAAGTTGAGCCTCGAAGAGAAAGTAGACTTGAGAAACCGGTTCGATATGGAACCCCTTACTACTGAAAACCAGGAATGGCTAGATAGCTCCCAAGCTCAATTGGACGATCTAATCTCCAAGATAACAATTTCCGAGGAGGAGGAAAGAGACTTGCATCAAAAGTGCTTTTCATTAGGTCTGATAGATGAAGCTGGAGAACCGGTAGAACCATCGAAATTAGACCAGTGTAGTCCATCTTTGGATCTAACTCTCAAGCCACTCGAAATTTCTGACCAATATTCTCACTCATCTCCATTGCACCTTTCAGAGCCAAACGACTTGGAGAAAGCCATAAAAGTATTGGATTCTGAGAACAATCGCCTAGCACGAAATGAGCGATTCAATCGATGGTCACTGGAAAAGCTTCAAGTTTCTCTTCATGAGGTCAATATTTACACAAACTGCTTTAACAACTACGATGAATCACAAGATCTATGTAAACTCAAAGAGGAAATCTGCGAAGACGATTTCAGGAACTCCTGGTTTACAGATGGCTTTACGGATCGTGATGCAAGATCTACTGTCTTGACGAGTACCAATTCGACCTCCCAATAAATTCCCTGCAGCAACTCAACTCACAGCAGAGTTTTCCCTTCAAATCTTGTATTTCTTCATGATTCAGCTCACAATGGTATTGGTAATTTGAATAGCGCCGAGAGAGGTGTCAAGGAATGTGCTGTACCCTTCTCGAATATTATTCCCACTGCAATCTTTGGATGGTCTCATTTCAAACTTGAACTTCAGTTGAGCACTTTCGACAAGCATTTTTTTTTTTCCTATTTTGTTTCTTTCACGAATTTTTGCATCAATCAAAGCACGCAGAATTCAAACGGGAGTCGGGATACATGGAGCTTGGGCTTCCACGGAGTTATGTTCTAATGCTTATCAAAGTATTTCTTTGAGGGGAATTTCTTATCACGTTGTTTGAAACTATTTCTTTCCACATGCTTCTCCTAAATTGCCAATCGCCTTTTCAATTGATCGCCTTTCCTCCTGCTCAAATGCATAGTCATTGATATCAAATCTTCGACCAGCAAGGGGATGAATTTATCTTCATTTTATCTACAATTCTACATGGATGTACCATATCAGATGATACGAATGATAGAAACCTTGCAATTTCTTTCAGGCTAGATGGAACTTCGATATCAATCTTGTACCCCCATCTTGTAAGCGAGCCAACTGATTGAGTCACATGGCGGAAATTATAGACGGGTAAATAAGCAATCAGCGCGGCCAACCGCAGATACGTTTGCACAGGCCAGCCCTGTCAGACTATCATAGAAGAGAATTCCGGCAATACCACATTAATAAATGAAGCCTCAGCCTATGGACTTCCCCATCTATAGAACACTACATATACCCGTAGTAGCTGACAGCTAATACTAGTCCCCCCCACTAACCCGGGCCGTCCCATAGCTTTGTCCTACAAGTCACGACTTTGTTTTTATTCCAATCAAACATTTGATTAGTACACAGATCTAGTGTAGGGATCTTTAGGCATAGCTTTTCAAAACGATGTAATGTCAAGGCATTGAATATTACCCAGTCAATCATAAGTCGTCATGCTTAAAACCTCTCACAAAACATGTAAAGTTTCGAACCGAATCTTAAATAGGCACTAAAGACCTTCCTCATGCCAATAGGATCACACGAGTTGTGACGAACAGGGCTGTAAATCGCTGCTTTAAAGTTCGTATAAGATACACACCCATCCAATTGTGATTAGAAATATGTATAAGGCTGAGACATGGAAACTGGCACAGGCGGTGAGAGCCCCTTTTTTCAGACGGCTTTGATTGATATAAATTTGGCGGATTTCGTGCATGGAATTGGAAGTTTGTTGAGAAATTAATGCATGACAATGCATTAGGTGCAGTAACTCAGAATCTGAATGCAGTCTTGCCCAAATTATGCGGATACTCATGTCTTTGGGCCTAATTAGATGTGGCGTAAACGTGGGATCAAGTGAGTGGCTGGACTACGATTAGTTGTTTATTCTGGCGACAAGATTGCGTTAGCTTCATTTTTTATTTCTTAATTTCTTAATTTCTTATTTTTTTTTAAATTATTTTCTTAGGAAAAGCAGCAAGTTTCTTTGGAAGCTAAAATTATCTGTATCATATCTTGTATAGTAAACTCAAAGAACATAACGCGTGTGTGGTAGACCGTTGGCTTCTGTTCATTTTGAGACCAGTGGGTGCATGGACTGACGTGACACTACGAAAACTGAGTTATTGGTTTTCATATCCTAAAAATTGTAGCAAAAATTTAATGAGAATTTAAAAATTAAAAGATAGATTCTGATATCAAGTAGTTGAAGAATGAAATAATCAAAAATATCGAAACTTGAGGAGTATCCCATCAGTCCGTACATCCACTGGTGGTCTAATATATCCAAAGAAATGAGTATCATCAATCATGAAAAATTCGACCAAATTAGCGAATGAGCAATAGAGTATTACCCTGCTTCAATAAGGAAAAAAGTGCTCTGATACTTGACGAAAGCTTCGTATATGCATTGGTCTCTCGACCTACAAGAAAACAAAACCTGGGAGGTTATCGGGAATATATGGACAAATAAGACGGGAAAAAAGATTTAAGATGAACACAGTTATAGAAGAGAGCTTTGCCGAACGTTTGACGCTAAGGAAAATAGACAAGATAGAGATTCTAGCACCAGAAAATATTCCTGCAGCGCATGAGGAAACTTTCGGATGTGGAACAGCTTAACGTATCGAGTTGACTTTGGAGGAATGTTTCTGTAAACCAATCGAAGATACCCTACTTATGCTCACGGTGATTCCTACGATTGTTGGAAGATTGGCGAGATATCCTTCTGGGTGGACGATTTGAATGAGGACTCTGTGATTCAACTGGTTGGACGCTTTGAGGCCAACCCGACTGACGGAAAAAGGTACCAATTGATGTGATGGCCACCATACCAATATTTATCACACGGGAGTAATGCTCTACAGTATACACCTTGCTGTAATTTAATCGACTCAATGGGTGTAATAAACCCTCGGGATCGTGACTTCGTTCACTATAGACCTGGATAGGATCTAAGACAAGATTCTCGTACACCGACTGTCCATTGCTGGCGACGTAGCTTTGCTCTGCGAGAGCCTGTGGTGTTGTATGTATGATTGTGTGTCCACCAGGGGCTGGAAGATTGGTCTTGAGCGTCGCTTTCCCTGAGTATGTTTGTATAGGACTAGCATCATTAGACCAGCACGTCAACATAGCGTAAGCATATCTTTGGGGAAACACACCAGCACAGAGAATTTTTATGTCCCTTTATCACAACCACGAACCTTCGACTCTCACTATATGCTGTCTTGCAGCAATACAGCGCTGCTTTTGAGTTGGCACCAATATTCACCTACTTAGATAGTTGCACACCTCTATTGGCCTGATCAATCCAACTATGTGTAGCTATCGGGCTGATTAATTTGATTTAAACAGAGCCGCACCTTTTCACAAACGTTCAATGCCTTTTGTGACGCGAAGTATAGCAATTATTCACGCAGCGGAATGGCTCAATAATTGAGTGATACCACAAAGAATTCACGAAATGAGATTCAGAACACATATTCAATGCTTCGTAAAATTTTGATAGTGTCCGGTAATAAAGGATCCACTATGAAGTCTCTTTGGGTAAAAACACATCTTTCTTGCCAGTCAATTTGGGAATCATCTTCTGGTGCATACTAACCTCCACCACAGGCGTCTATCTTTGGCAGATCCAAGAACACCAAAGATTCGAATAATGAAAACCATCAAAATAAAAGAGCTGTTATTCTCCCTCCCGAGAGAACAGTTTAAGAAGTCTCAGAAATTTCGAAAAATCGGAACGAGTCCAATTGGGATCAGTGTGATGAACTAGACAAGCGTGGTGATGACGGCCAAAGTGAATCACGAACCGAAAAGTATAGATCTCGCTTGAATAATCTATTACAAGGGATAAATAAATGGCAAGTCTTATCGGCAGAATTACAAGCCAGGCAGAAGATGAGAGAGGTGGGGTTCTAGCGATCAGCTGTTTCCCGAGCAGATGCTAGCTTCATGAAAGAAGTTCAACGACTACAAGCAGAAGGTCAACCAAGTGCTTTTGAACAGCTCCCTAAACTTGCAGATGCTTGCCAATCAGCACGTGATGGATTGGGACCTCTAGAATATGAAGGTTTCGAAGCTCAAAAGAAGCTCCAGGGATATGTGTGGGAATTGCAACAAGTAGAAGATGTGCTGTTTGAAAGCTTTGCATCCGAGCTTGGAGAAGGCTATGAAGAGTCTTCGGTCACTTCAGACTCAAGCTCAGCACATGATATTCTTGGTATTCCCGATAATCCTCCTCCAGTCATTGCAAATAATCATGGAATTCAAAATCAACAAGACGAAGATACTGGAGAACAGTTTCACCCACCGACGAACATCATCACTGAGACTGAGAGAAAACAAAGCTATTCTAATACTCCACTTCCCATCAATGATCACTCGAGAAAAAAGTTGGATATACACAATTTAAGAATGCTAATCAGCCATGATGAATCTCAACCTCTTCCGGCAGTACACTTTAGACACTCAATTGAATCGGCGTCTAGCAAAAATATAATGAGCGATAGACCGCTTCCGCTTGATAAGATTGGCATGAAAAAGGGGCAAAATCCGCTTTTACTGGGACTGGGGAGCCAAGAGGGGCTTTTGCACCAAGAGCCGCATTATGACCTTGCATTAGTATCGGATCCAGAAGTTATTGAACATGTTAACGATGAAGGGCAGCAACTTGAACCAACTTCCGGTTCAGATTCTGGGTTATTTGACCTAGATATGCTCGAAGAAAACGATATGAGCACTCTCACTACGAAACAACATTCAAGTACAGAATCATTTCCCGAATTACTGGCACAATTTGGTACTAAACGCGATCGAGTCAACAAATGGTTACTGCATAAGATCCTTATATCTAGATCAGAAGTGAGTCTTATTGGGCTACAGCTACAAAAAGAGCCAGACACATCGCTATCCCCATGGGTGGAATTGATTGTTGCCTATTTTCAATTTGATTACAATAGCTCAAAGCCTACAAATAGACAGGAAATGAAGAATATGAGCACGGAGAGAAGAAAGTCAGAACTTCAGCAGTCTCCAAATTACCAAGAGGATACAACAATCACTTCCCATCCTACTCTACTTTCTAAGACTACTATTGAAGATACCGCAGCTGCTCTGATAGCACACCCACACCCTGTTGAAAAAACCGAGACTCTCAACAGCCTAACTCATCAATCGATACACGAGATACTAGCACAATCTGAATCTTCCAAGCCTTGTTCAACCAAAGTTGATATACCCAGTTTTCGAGGCTCTAATTCCGAAATGTCAATTATGATGACCCATGAGACAATGGCAGCTTGACAGCACAAAACTTGTAAGAACCGAGAAGGAGTAACGGGAATGGATCAGCAGCAGAGCTGCAGAAGATCCAGCAATGAGGGCATCGCGGGACAGCCAGCCAAGAGAATCTCTACTTACAATAGCCATTCTCAAGAGTCATGGGTGCGGGATTCTGATACCTCCCTCAACAGAGTAGCAATCATACAGCCCTTGATCAAGGCGATCTGCAATTCGAATAATTCTTTAAAGTGGCAAACATCTAAGATATTGGGTTAGGTTGCGTGCGTGGTCATCTGGACAATTATTTTATGCACAATGCTATAAAGGAGTTAATAAGATGGAAAACTTGATTCGGGATTGGCAAGAGCGTATCACATTAACTTGTGTAATCTCTAACGGATTGCACCGCATTGATGAGGGAGCAAAAGAAATTACCATACCCTGAGGGTCTTCATGCATTAGTACCGGGTGTCAATTCGTTGAAGTGACATGTAGTAAGCGAGAATCATTCATAATGCGGCGAGGGTTTTGATCCCCCCCACCACCGCCCCTGGTCTAATACCCACGTATCACTAATCTTAGGGAAAGAAAGACGTACTGAAATCTATCATCTCTCAGAAATAGAAGATCTAAATTCATCGCGCGCAAAGCGTTCATATCATGATTAGCGAAAGCGGGTCGCATTATGACAGATATACGACAGATCACAGACGAACAAACCTTTCTACATCATTTGTTGACCAAGCTATCTTCACTTTAACTTTCAATAATCGTTGTTTGGATGGTTACACTCAATCTTCATGTCTTGTAACCACGGAGTCTATGCAGGGTTCATTTAAGACTCGGAGTTCCCAATTGGTATATGCAGGGTATGAAATCATTCGATAAGCAATCACACATATCATCTCTCCCGAGTGTTCCGTGCTGTGCTCACTGAGATCGACATTTCGCACCCAAAAATAATCTTCAGGGCTGTATACATCATCTATCTTCAAAGAGTAAGCCTCATTTCTTTACGGATCGCCCGGAAACAAGGAATTGGTCCTAGTTTTATTTGATAAGAAATTAATCGCGAAAACGTTTTTGTAGAGGTATGTATTGATCTTAATTGATTGGGCTGCGAAATTGCATCCTGGGGTTACGCGAATCGGTAATCAGGGGAAACCCTTGGAATGGTTGTATTGTTACACTCATAGTATAGGAATAATTGAACGATTGCAGAACTTTTACTTGTCAATTATTTGAGAATATTGCACATGTTGAGTTATCTCCAGACATTTAAAGGTCTTGATTGCTCAATCCTCGAAGTTTTAACATTACTATTGGAAGTACCAGTTCACTCTAATTAAGACCAGAGGCTACTGTGAATCCGCCGGACTAGTTTGGCAGGGTGTAAAGTTAATATTGGTTGCAATACAACCGTTACAGCATATAGGCATCTCGTACGTCCATCGAGAAATCATATTACTAATAATAACAAATATCGCATTTCAGCCCATGGCTAGTTCATGGATAATACAATTTCAATGGACCCAGCCTAATCATCGGCGATATACGCAACTCACACAAATTTTTTCTCATCAATCTGTGTCACACCATTAGGCAAAAATCGGACAAAAGAAGTTCTTCAATTCGTTGAATCGTGCATGTAGATTAGCCACAATTTTGTTTTGAAGTAGGTTTCGAAGCTCATGTATAGCACAAGCTGTAGGTGAACCGGTCTGAGTACTGTCCACTCATCGATGTATTGTCACAGCAAGAGTTACAACATCCAAGGAAAGCTTATGGTATTCTCATTCGGATGTTCCACGGGGTGGACTAAACGACAATGGTATCATAAAACAAGGCTCTAGCTGTGGTAGCCTCCATTACCTGTTAGCAATATAAGCAATCCCCACCACTGCGAAATATTTCGCTATCACAGTCTTTTTGAGCAACGCTTTATCTGGAAAAATAACTTTGCTAGTAGGTTTTCTGCTTGCGGAATCGTCGTGAGACTGTTAGTTGCGGCTCGGGCCGCTAGCTCATGCATTAGCGCGATGGGTCCGAACATTTGCGGGGTATAATCAGAGTATTTTGAGAGGAGAAATTCTGCGATTAGATAGTAGAAACAAAATGTAAACGATGAAGCTACTGCTAGTTTTCGATATTGGATATGCTCATCGTCTTGATTCAATAACATTTAACACGCGAAAATATTGTAGTTGGATTCATATGGTACAAGTTTTGAATGCCTAAAGCCAAAGATTGACATGGAGACTTGAATTCATCACTATGTTCCCCAAGATCTTTCAACTTGGATCAAATTTGGGCCATAGGATATCTCGCATGTGAAGGCGGGATAATATCAACCACTGAAGCATCAATCTTAACACTTCAAAACGGCGTATTTGTCGCTTTAACAATGCGGTGATATGCAACCTTAGTTGAATATTCATACTTCTTATGCAGGATAAAAGCGGCAGAAATATGGCACTGACACAGTGCATGAGCTTGTGACGTCCCTCTACGCATCATGTCAGCTGCACAGATGTTGTTAACATCCGAGAAACGTGGGACATCATAACTCGGTTTCGTTGAAGTTTTAAGCCTCAACATCGGAGTTCTAGAAGGTTTAGATGACCCCACGGCATCGGAACGATCGGATCACAAGACCAATACTAAGAAACAGATGAGCGGGCCGAGCCCTTAATGATATCTTTTGAATCAGTAAGTACTATGCCTGCATGTTGCCATAGCACGGGCTGCAGAAATTCGAGTTGTACGCCAATCAAGTTGTTGTGAATGTTAATTTAACCAATCTGTCGTGTCAACATACATACGTGTCGCAAAATTCTGGTATAGATAAGACACAAGACGCGTCAAGATACACGATATACGGGTTCCCAATTATCTGGTACCAATTAGCTGCCAGGACATTGATTACCTGTGATAATCAGTTTCATCCGCCTCGCAATGTTGACAAGCGACTACGGGATTGAGTGTGTATCTAGACCTATTGAAGACTTTCTAACTCCTAGCAAGCTTTGTTCTTACACAGATGGCGAGGAGCTTTGGATGTGAGGATGTAGATAGTCATCAAAAACGCAATTTGAAGTGGACAGAAAAACTATGGTCTAGCTTGCTTTTCGACAGTGTTCGCCATATGAAATCACCCTACAGATTGATTGGCTTTGGAGGTAATGAATCGGTTAACTAGCTCATCTCTTTGAGCTTCCGGACGTCTTCTTTGCACGTTTCACAACGATTCGCTAGAATTCCCACACACTTTTTCTTTCATTATAGAAGCAATACGGAAACTTGTGCCGCGAAGAAACTAATATCATGACTCTCGCAGACATGTGAGTTAGGCACCAAAACGCTCATGATACCAAAATATTAGCCTGATTGAAATCCGCTCGAGGGGTTGTTAGACTAGCAACCAATTGAACCATCGCGACGTTCGGTATCGAATAGGAGAATGCTAGGCTGAATCGCCACGAAGGTCTTGTGCATAGAAACTCAAAGGGTGGGATAGAACAGTCCGAATTGCGCCCCTTCTGTGATGATCATTCCATTTCGCGATTTGTGGTATCGAATTGTAACCTTTGGTCCTCAGCGCGTAGGTGTATTTCTTATGCTGCGATGGAAGTGATGAAGCCACAACTGTGTGATGCAACAGGCTTCAGTGGCTCCAAAAACTTGTTTCTTCGTCAAATCTCCACGTCCAAGAGATTCAGGTGTTATTTGAATGGAGAAAGTAGACCTCGGTGCGCTGATGTGATAAGGGCGGCGATAAGCAAGAGTTTTTGGCCCCCTGTAAGCTTACCACTCCCACCTTCTGAAAATCCTCCAACTGCCTATTTTAGCTAAACCTCCCGAGTTCATCTCATTATAATCTTGTACATGACACATAATAAGCATGAGAACTACGATTGGTCGAGGTTACTCTCCAGAATGTAGTGGGAGAGGGAGCGACAAGAGAGTTCACCCCCTCATCGAACTTGCTGCAAGGCTACGATTGCACCTAGACCACACCGGATCTTCATCATGAAACTCCTTCAAGAACTATTAATGGTCACAGAATCGCGCAATCCTGTGCTGCGCCCCCATTATTAAGTTTGAAACTCCTGTTTCTGACTGTAGCTATTTATCGCCCGCAGCCCCCATTTATCCTAGTTGGGACACATGGAATGGCATCCTTCCGGGCAGAATACTCTTCAGTGGAAGCTACATATAGATTTATGTAGGAGTTTCTTCATGTCTGTCATCAAATCTTGACACTGTGCCACACAAGTTGTCAGCGGCGTAGATTATACCCCGCTTCAGCTCTATTTCCTAAGATGCGAAATGAGTGATCTCGTAAGATCCTGACCGTGTAAATCCCCATCATAATTTTCCTTGGGAGCTTAAGGTGAGAGTTGTCGCACAAAGAAGTATTACTCACCGATCTTGTCCTTGCGTTCTTTTCCCTTTTGACCAACGACTTTACGAAGTTTCGATGCAGTCAGATTCTTAATGCTTGATGATAGATACTTGAGTTGGGAAAATGTTGAATGATCATGAGGAGGGAACTTCACGATTTCCTGAACTATTGAGAGGCGATTTTGATGAGATTCAATTGAGAGAAATACCACCGACTCCAATAGAATCAAGTTTCGACGTCGAAAGGATACCGAGAACGAGAGCGAATTCAGCAGTTTCCGATGTCTCAGAAGTCTCAGCACTATCAGTGGCAGATTCGGAACATCTTATGAAAGTAGATTCACCATCGCGAAACGCTTCTAGAACTCGAGCACGGAGTCATTCGAATGAATCAAGATATTCAATTTTCCCTGTTGATTTACCAAGACGCAAGTCGACAGCATCTATCAAGACAACGAGAACATCTAGAGCAAGAGCAGCTTCTTTGGCCGCTTCAGAATGGTCGACTACGCTTGATGTACCGGTACGCTCGGAGACCCGGGCATCAAGAGCCGAAATAGTTTCCAGAGCTTCAAGGGCTTCGAGTTCAAGCTCTGATTCAAGGTCGAGATCGCGTTCAAGGTCACCTACTAGATCGACCTCCAGATCGAGGGGAGACTCCAATGCGGATTCGGTTAACACGATTAGTCTTGAAGTCCCCCCGAGATCTGGAACCATTTCTTCAAGACCTAGAGGGATCTCTAATTCAGAATCTATGATCTCAACACGGTCGTCAATTAGTCAAGATTGGGGAGACCATCGAAGTCTTTTAACGACCCAGCATCCACCACCTGCTGTTCCTCAAAATGACCTGATGGCCCAATTTGAAAACTTTGTAGAGTAAGGGTACTTATTTTTGGAGAAGAAGAAGAAACTAACGACGTATTTTAGTGCTATTGATGAAGTACCCACGAGGAGGATAACGCTGAAGCGAGTTGTAGCACCTGCGAAGAAGACGGTCAAGTGGATGCAATTAAAAACACTTCTTCGAAATCCTCTACGAAAAGAGTCGAACTTATTCGATGAGAAGACCAATGATTCTAATAGAGCCAAAGTTCCACAATGGAAAAGTCGATGTTCCATTACAGCGGTACTCATGGGTGTTGTGCTTGCTGTATATGTAGTTTTCATCATCTGGGCATCGCAAAAATCGACTGATAACGTAAGTATCAGGACGATAGTTGAAGGAAGTTGCTCCACGGTCAACGCAACAAATTTTGGCTTGCACGCATTGATTAACGTATTGGGCATGGCTGTGTCCATTGCAAGTGCTTGTGCGCTCTATTTTTTGAGTTCTCCGACAAGAAGCGAGATAGACGAAGCTCATGCGAAAGGAAATAGCTTCGATATTGGAGTGTTGAGTTTACGAAACCTGAAGAGTTTCAAGAAGAAGGTCTTATTTGGTCTCCTGATAATTTCTTCTTTGCCTATTCATTTTCTGTCAGTATATGCATGTATGATTCCCCTCTCGATAGCGATTTGCTGACGACAGCAGTGCAAATTCCGCCGTATTTGAATCCAGCTTGGAAGTGAACTATGACGTGGTTGTAGTTAGCCCGGAATTTCTAGCCCAGTCATCCGTAGACTGCTTGCAGGATGTTGCAGCAACTTGCACAGAGATCGACGGTCACCCCAGATCGTGTGAAACCCATCCCCTCAACTTTACTACGTCCCAGGAATCATCAGATCTTTGCAATACCTCCATGGTCTTACATGAAAGCGCAAATCAAAACAAGCTTCAGCGCCTCAACACAACGGAATGCCTCACGGCTTACTCAACCGCCTCGAATCCAACTTCAAATTATGGAAATCTATTGGTTGTGACGCAAAAGCAGCCACTATTTACGAATAATACAATCCTCCTTGCGTTCCATCACATGTCATATTCATCTGTTCTCAGTGGTCATGGATGGACCTGTGGACCCGACGATCCGTTGCCTGGACAGAATACATGCGATATCCCTAATCTCATCCTCAATGCCGACATTTGGACACTGGGACCTTCAATGCTTCCAACCACCACTAACTCCACATCGCTTGCATCTTATGAAAGATGGGATATCGATCATTGCCTTGTCGAAACCTTGCCAGTCCAACCTATGTGCAGACTGCAATACAGTCGCTTAATAATATTATGTGTCATCATCGCACTTGCAGTCAAATTCATCTGCATTCTAATCGTAGCTACTACCATGACCAAGCCAGTACTTTCGACAGTTAAAGATGCTGTCACTTCATTCCAAGACCGTACGGACATGGTGACATCAAATAGAAATTTCGTTCATCGTAATTCCGCATGGAAGTCCAAAGATGGTCTATTGATTCTAGAACCAGAGGTGGAGGGAAGGCCTAGGAATTTACGATGGTTTCATGGAGCTAGTTTGCCGTTGTGGTCCACTACTTTGTTCTTGTAGGTACCCCCACGTATTTCTCTGGGAACTATCTAACAAATTCACAGAGGCGCCGTATTCCTGGCTATCCCCCTTGTTCTTCTCACCACCGCTACCGTCCCCATCCCTCACCCATATTCCATCGGTCTCGGATGCTACTCGCCTCTCGCAATGATAAACATTTTTTCCTGGTCTAGCAGATCCTTCGTTCCCCTCCCCGAAATTACAAATACCCAACTCTTTCCGACGGTTTTCCTCGCCAATCTCCCTCAATTGGCAATTTCCATTCTTCTCTTTCTTTTCGCACAAGTATACACTCGTATGCTATCTGCAAATACATTTTCATGTCTTACAAATCCTTCTCCGAGCTTAAAGTCCCGGAAAATTATGGGATTTTCATGCGCATATCTATATATCTCTGCGCAAGCGGTTTTGGGAACGATTCTTCATTTTCTTGCGTCTCAGGCATTATTTATACACCATGTTGAAGTTGTGGGAAGTGACGGGTTAAGGGAGTCTTTGGAGTACTTGGATTTAGCTTACAGTCCCCTGGGCATTTTGATATCTTTGGTGTTTGGTGGCATTATGCTTGGGACTTTGACGGCAAGTGGCTTATGGCGGTTGAGCGGGGGTCAATTGGTTGGAAGTGGAAGTATGGAGATCGCAGCTGCTTGTAAAAAATAAATGATGAAGAAATGTGAAAATGGGACTTGGGCATCACGATGGAGTTGTTTTTGTTAGATATGGATGGAATCGGATGGAGTGCACGACGGTATCGGCTCTACGACGTGGCATGTGGCGCTTTGTATATGATGATACCAATATGTATATATCTTCTATTCATGTATATAGTTTTGGTTTCAACTACCTTTGTACTATGGCACTATTTGTATTCATGTTAACTCATTTTGGTTCATGACTGTGAAGGAAGTTATGCTTGAGGCTTGACAACAATAACAGAGCCCACATTATCTACAGACATACTCACTTTGTAATCGTCAAATGATTCTTTCTATCTGGAATTTGGAATTGCGTGTATGTAGCGGTTGGATACTATCGTGTGGTTCACAGAGAATGACAGCAGGGTGACTTTTCCTCTCAAAGTTTTCAGTAAAGTTTAAAAGCCGAAGTTTCATCATCTCGGTTCAAATGAGCAGATCATGTGGCCTGCTCGCCAGCCAGCGTAGATACACCATCCAAAAACTCATTCGATTTGTGTGAGTGCAAGAACCTGTACTCGGTTTCTGGGAGAATGTCACCAAAACAATAATATAGAGTCGTGTGCATTCTTCACCCAACCCCCCGCGCCCCAGAAAAGCATTTGGACAGTACCCAATGGTAGAGTTGCGGTAATGTCAAACAAAAAGAGGATGGCAATCGAAGTCACATTCTCGAGGCTTAAAGAACTAGAGACAGACATGTGTCTAGGAAGAGAGATCAATTCTTTGCTTTTGAAGAATCCTGCCGTTCATAAGGCCAAAGCGGGTGGTGGAAAGTAATTTTCTCAATGTCTCAACATACCACGAAAGTTCGAGGCTGGGTTAATCACCCGAACGCAGAACTCATTATCACGTGATAGAAACAATGTGGAATGGTATCAGTGCTGGAGGTCAATGAATGAGATTGATCAGCCACTGAGTAAGCTAACTTCAAGATTCTGTAAGGTTTAATACATGAAACAATTGATCGTTTACTGAACTGGGTTGTTTCAACCCCTTCGATTTTGCTCTACGACCACTTGCTGATCTAAGTCCTCACTGAGGATTCCAAGCTCAAAATCACTTAAGTGATCCTCAATCTGCGCGCGGGCAGGACGGCCGACGCCTGTTTCGGTGCAGACAGCTCTTCGAAGTCTTCAAAGATATTTGGCAAACACTGGATTTGTTTAGAACGGGCCTCGAAGCAGCCAAACAAGATTTGATCGAGGTCGGGAATTATGCTTCAAGTTACACTCAGGAAGTAAACTGGGCAGGCGTGGAAAATGTACGATCAAATACGAAGATAGAACGAATTGAGACAATGTGGGTACTAGGTATACCTGCCGTCTGGGAACTAGTTCTAGCGGCAAGATCATCCACTTCTCAGGACATTCTGGGAGAAATCGTAGAGGGATGATACGATAACGTGGACTGCATCAGCCAAAGGGAATTATTCCAAAGCGATGCAGATGACTTAGATGCAGTGGCCTTCCACACTCAGACACTACGTTTGAGTAGTGGCCTCGCAGCATATCCTAATCATTGCCACATCTTTGATAAAACTCGGGAATTCTGTGCCGGCCAAGAATGCTTCGGACGAACAGCAGAAATAGCCAAAATGAGGATAAGAATCCCAATTTTTATTCAAACCCTACATTTGCCAAATTCGTCGAGTGTCAGCGCGACGAAAGCTAGATGTCAAAAGTTAGATGTCAAAACTTTGATGTCTATTGAGAATACTAATCACCATTGCCACGCGAGGATACAATCAAAACAGAAATTCCACCCCGCAAATAACGGAAGAACCGTGCGATAAACTTTCATCAGGGTCCAAGTCAAACCGAAGCATCATCATTGCAAGAGAAACGCGTACGCCAATGTTTCCACCGGCCCTTTTGGAGTCCAGTTGCGACTTGGGATGCCTGAATTAGCTCCAGAAAAGGACCAAGGGAAAAGATGTTTTGAATAACCTGGTCCTTTGTATATGTCCCGAGCAATGAGGTCAAGTTACATGATTTCGATAGAAGTATCGAGGCTTGTCAATTTCTTGTTCGTGACAACACGACATAACTGGCTGATTAAAATTCGGTTCTAAGCAGACAATCTATTATCCGGTCCAAAACCCCAGAATATTAACCCACAGTGGTAATATAGTCCAACGTCGTGAAACTAAGCTGTTATTGATCGTGGGGTGCGGTTTCCTGAGCAATAGGACATTGCAAGCAATTTCTATCAAGTAATATCAAGCCACATGATGCACTGTGCTAAGAGGTTGGCACAGAGCATCGAAGCACACCTAGCTACTCTATTTTCAATGTGGCTGACGTGACTCTTAAGGGTCTAGTCAAGTTGATGTACGACTTCATTCGGAAATGATGGCTATGAATCGATTGTGCATGTTTTGCGGGGACAATGGTCTTCCCAATATAGAATTTCAGATTGGAAGATCGGTTACCAAGGTTTCAGCATTGCATGGCGTGTATGGGAAACACAATTGACTCTTTTTTTTTTTAGGAAACACAATCTTCCAAAAAGTGCCTGTCAGACTTCGGAGTAGTTATTGTTGCTTCACATGCTCGACACAATCAGCTCACAACCAGAATCGAAGACGGATGCAGGCTATGCAGCAGTGTTATGCAACGCATATTACACCATAGCTATTCCGGAGCTTGTGATCGGTTGTATCTTCTACCACCAAGCCAACTTTTACTCGGCGTGTTCTTTCTAGTACGTAACTCTACGCATCTAAAATGAGGAGTAAATCTCGATGAGAAGACTAAAACTTTGTTCCAGAACATCTTGTCAATTCACGTGATGCTAATCAACACCCACAGGTTCCATTTATCATTCGGTTTTGATCGGTTGAAGATCATGAGATGGGTCAAATCACATGGGGTCCCCTCACCAAAGTCATCAAAGTCCATTACCACTCGTTTAGAAAAGCGGGATTTCACCAACCACGAGTCAAACATTGGTCCACGAGTCCACTCACAGCTTATTACCATACAATAGCCAAGTCCAATACACAAGTACACCATGCGTGATCCCAAGTCCCAACATCATCATTATCAAACCGATTGCATGATGAATCCAATCAGGAATTGAATAGGGTCGACGGAGAACCTCAAATGGGAAACTCGCAGGAATGATACCAAGTTTCAAGAAAGCCGACGATACTTCTTGTACACCGTATCTGAAGTACTTCAAGTATCAAGATAGCGACAATCACAGTTCCACCAAAGCTTATCTGGCGGTGAGGTGGCCACCCAATCCGAGCCCCTTTATTATCACGGAGCACAGGAACGGACCTTCCATAGTACCATTGCCCAAGCACCAAAATGTCGAGGAAAAACCGAACCCAATTACTCCTTTCAGCTAATACTTCGTACATTTACTTTTAGATTGATTGGATTTCGGTCGCAGCTAATTCGGTCGATTTTTATGTGCTTCGTAAAGTTGCGGTAAGGTTTATACAGGCGAGATAGATTGCCATTACCCTTTTAGATTTTATATAACCTTGCCGGGCTATTTACCTACCATGTTTAGTGCTAGCCCAATACACAAGCCATCCACAAGTGCCCAATTTTCTGTTGGCGTCTTTTCACATTCCTCATCCTTCTAAAGTTTGATGGACCTGCGTGATCAAATCTATGAGGCATTTCAATTTCATCCACAACCTAACCATTCTATATATTGAGACATTTTCCCACCATTAATTTGCTCTTACTTTTTGACAAAAAAGAACCATTCAATTGTTACACCATATCAAGCACTGCAATGGGCTTTGAACTTCATACTCTTTTAAATACCGCTTCGTCAGATAAATACTCAAGTTCGCCCAGAAGTTGATAATAACGAAAGCACTTTTTTCTACACCGTTACGTTGTTACACATATTAATATTCATTCCAGTCTTCAGCCTTTCAACGTCGTCGACCAGATCTGCCAATCATCGACTTCAATTCCTTCCATTCATATCTCTACAGTTTAATATCTCCTGAATCCATTTCATAAATACCAGAATATTCAGAACAGTCATCACCATGCAGATCTCACCACCCCGTAACGCCCACGCTTTCTCCAATAAGCGAATGCTCAACTCAACTCCTTATCCGAATTACGCCTCTTCTCGACCACGACAAGCATCTTCGTCCTCATCTCTTCGTATACCTATGGCTGCTACACACCGTAATGCTCGAGAACGGGCTCCCATTCGTCAGGTTCAACAACCAGAATCGGAAGTTAGTATTATTGTCACGACGTGGGATGATGAGGGGAAGTGTTGGTATCCGGTCGAGGCTTATGGTCCCATCGGAGAACACTTGAACAAATTTATTGAAGCCAGAAGAAGGGCTAAGCAGATGAGTGAGAGGAGAGACTCGGAGTAAATAGTGAGGATGGATCTTCATACCAAGTGTTGGAAAAGAGGACGGAGTTTCTGTGGATGTTTTCCCATCCTTTGGGTGTCTCTTTGGAGTTTTATGACATGATGATGATGATGATTTTCCTTTGGGGTTATGGTATCAGGGGTGTCGATAAAAGATTGCGTCAAAATGGTAGATGGCACATGCAATATGGTTGGTCACTGGCAACAAGGACAACTGAACTGAACGGGTATGGGGATAATAGAAGGGGTATCGGAGTTCAATATGGGCATTCTATACTACAGTAGCTAGTAATTCCATCTTCTAAATGAGTCGCAAGACTCGGTGCCTTCTGGCGCTTCTTGATTCGCTTGCTTGTTTGAATGATTGCACTGAAGCATCTTTTGGTTTCACTCCTTTCTTGAGCAGTCTAGGCACTGCCAAGATCTAGTCACTCTCGACCATGCATAAAACAATCCACGACATAATGTCTCCGCTGTCACGTCCCACCAGTCCGGTCAACCCGTTCATTATCAAATGAGAATAGATTGCCTACGGGACGAAGCGTCTTATCTCGTCCCGCCCATGGAACAATTTTTCCTGGGCTGAATAGTCTCCACCCGGGCTGAAAATTACAGCTATCTCCACTCCTTGGCATTCACATGCAATGCACGCTGAAGTTTTCTTCTGCCGTGCTTCTATAGATGGATCTGGATTTTTTTTAGATTTTTTTTTTCATCACGTTGGTGGTGAGGTTTTTGTGGGGATCAAGGGGTAATGGTGATGTGTATGGCATTTATACTTTATGCAGTGTGAGTTTTTGGTGGAAAAAGGGGGGGGGTTTAGAAGGTGGGCGGTGAGTGTATTTTGTATCAACTACTGATCGAATCTTTCGATTGGTTCATAACATAGCTAGGACCTGAAGTAGCATCGAGAAGTATCTTGTTATTCGATAATTATCCGATTTTTTTCCATCATCACTTGTCGAAGGTACAACAAGGGGATGAAAAAAAAAAACGTCGAAGTAGCCAATAGCAGCCGAGATCACTACCCCGCGTTACCCCGCCATGAAAGGTTGGAAGGCACAGCATCATCTTTCGCGTCATTAGCATTTCATATTTTTATTCATCAAATCATAATTTGAGATGCAAGTCATGCGGATAAAGGGAACATCCACATCACATGAGAATACACTTCAGATCTCCATCGATTAGACAAATTGGTTATTGTAAAACCTAGCTCCCTAAAGTATTTGCGAAGTAACACCATGGCATGACATTTCCCAAGCGACTTGTGTACTGTATCAGGCCAAACTACCATCATCTGAAAGCTTCACCAACTAACTTCCTGGTGAAAACTGATGGCTGATCATGCAAGGAGCCAACCATCTTCAACCTCATCATCATGCTCATCGTAACCCATAACTTCAACCCAGTCATCCTCCGCATTCTCGGCATCATCCTCATCCTCTGTTATAAACTCAATTCTGTAATTGTCCATAGACCCATAGATCTTGGATCCCTTGATGGCAGTCTCACTAGCAATGTTCTTCGCATCGCTTTCCATCGTGTTGATGGCAGTATTGGAAGTCTGGGGAGAACCAACATAGACGTCCTTGATGGTTTCTGGGACATCTTCAAAAGGATTGTCAGCGAAAGAAACAACTGCCGTCTCTGTAATCATTTCTCCAGATAGTCTGGCCCCCTCAGAAGTCTCCTCATAAGGGTTCTTGGCAAGTCTCTGTGCAAGAGCTTTTTCGATTCTAGCTCTGACCGCTTGACTCTCCATGATGACTCTTGTTGCTTCTGCTCTAGCAATCTGACTATGTTCGATTGCTCTTGTCGCATTGTCTCTGATCTCTTCGAATGTGACCGGATTCTCATTGCGTGTTGGCGTGGGCATGTAGCCTGAGGTGTACAATTGTTGGTCTTCTCTGTCGCTTTCAAGATCGTAGTCTTCTGGCTCGGGATTCTTTCTGGTATTGAAATGATCTTTTTGTGGTCTCTCTTTCACATATCGATCATTCATTCGTAGATGATAGCGATCTTTTTTTGTTTTTGCTGCTGTAGCAAGGCTAGAGTCTTTCTCCTGGTGCTGTTTGCCTGTTCTTTTTGTGCCACCTGCATTGTGAATCCAAGGAGAATTAGCCGATTTCGTGTTTGTCTCTTGATGATGCATTCCCTGTGGTCTCGACTGGTAAGTGACTTGGGGTCCTATGCGAGTTGCCTCATATTTGGTTTGAGAGGATTGTGCATCAGTTGATGAGACATGAGAGTAAGAATTCTCAAAAGCGGCGGACTTTCTTGGATTACCACTTCTTGACTTTTTTTCTTTCTTTTTGTCAATGGCGCTCTCCTTTGTACCATTGCGAGTTGACAGATTGAGCATGGAATTCTTCTTGTGTCCAGATAAATTGTCCAGAAACTTTGTCGATTGATTTTGATTCATCTCCATGGCCCAACGTCCTTGGCGCTGTTGTTCCATCTTCCTGGTGTTGTACCCTTCTTTAGATACCCATTCCATGAAGGTCGCATGTGAAATTTCTGTCTTGCCATGGGATGGTTTGCTTGATGGCGGTAGTGATTTTGTGTAGTCTTCATCTACACTCAAGTTGAATGGTAAAGTGGTTGACATAATCGAGTTGAATTTGGAATTCTTGATATCCGAGATGTGTTTTTGTTTGTGAGACATGTAGAAAGATGGACAGCTTCGAGCTTAGAGATGACTTTATGCCGATTTTAGAAGAGCAAGGCTGTGCAAAGGTGCCGCTGTATGGAGCTAGCGTGGGGTCTGGCGTTGTGAATATTAGCACGTGTTTCTACCAGCAGTATTTGGGTACTGTAGAATTCATTAAGAGAGAGCTCAGTGTGCTACATGCTTTATAAATATTCAGTGAGTGGTATTGCATAGATACCCCGCGTTCAGTAATGTTTTTCATGCTTTTTTTGAGAATAGTCCATAATCATTTTCCATAATACATATTAGCAGCATGTGATACGCCTGCATTGCATGCCAGATTGCAAATATAGTGAATGAAATAACTGTGATTAGATAAGTTGAATGATGATGAAGTCAAAGTATTCTATTTGATGGCTATTGCTCAGCTCAGTTCAGTGTTGGTGGTTTGCAGAGCTCGAGATCATTACCATAGTCAATAATGCCTAGTAAGTTTTCTGTGATTCTAATTACAAAGGCAGGTAAGAGAACTAAGCAAAATACTCTGATTTATAACCCTCCACAGAGTTTATTTCTTGCATGAGCTTTACCTAAACAAGAATTGCATGATCATATGAGTGATAAATAATGTATAAAATTATTGAAGAAAGTTGAAAGGAAAGATACATTCACGATGTGATTGTGCACAAGTTTGATAATGATCATGTCCATTGTTTATTATTGTTTATTATTATTATTATGGCAGACTTTGAACGCAGTCAAAGAAGTCATGAACATTGCAGCTACTGAAAAATTGACATTCAATGCATCATAAAAGGATCTTTGACCACAGAAGAAACCATTTCTTGGTGATATCTCAGCCAGCTATTGTGAATCTAAGCTAGAAACCAACTATCATTGTCGTCTTCGCTCCCAGCCGTAACAAAAAAGTTGTCCACAACGCCACCATCTATCTTCAATATGAAACGATTATAGGCCCCAGAGATCTCGAATTCATGATTGGGATCCAAATCACTACAAGTTTCCATGAGGATTCAGACAGAATTTCTCGCAATAAAATATTCCTAAATTTTGTCTTGCTCAGTCACCTCCTTCGAAACAATATCTTTTGAATCGGCTTGCTTCGCGGATTTTGCGTCTGGAGTAACTTTCTGGATGAGAGCTTCGTCCAAGACTCCAATGGTGATCTCTTCGATAACTCCCTTGATGGTATCTTCTATGGCATGGCCCTGGACACCTGCCTTCTTAGTGTCGATGCTAGCTGTGACATGCTCAGTCGATTCATATTTGTTGATCGCACCGGTGGAAGTGATGAAGCGTTGTCGGAGCTCTTGAACCGTGTTATTCAATGTATTGTCGGCATTCTCTATTTCGATTGCCATTTCTTGAAGGGAGGCTTCAAACTCCTGGATTCCAAGTTCTGAATCACCTTCTGCTGCACTAGGCATCATGGCTAGATACTTGGATTTTCTGGAAGGAGCCATTGTATTATTGTGTGTTTTTGTGAATGGAATGTTTTTATTATGAAATTTTGTGATTGCCGATCTATTGTGAGGTATTGTGAGGTATTGTGAAAGTCTTGCAAGAAAGAACTAAAGTTTGTTTGAATTTGGGAAGATAACTTCATGCTAAAATAAATAGCCTGAGCTCCACATGCTACAACAGCTCTCAAGCGAGAGCAGCCAAGGTCTTAGCTAAATTAGGTACGTAGAGCGGCTTAGCGCTGCGTCTTGATCTACAAATGTTACAATGAGGCAGCTTATTAGAGTTTCAATTGATTGTATTCATATACAGTTGTTGTGTGAATTTCGTAATCTTTAAGCTAAACTACAGTGAACTGTCTTGAGAATTCCTAAGCTTATATATTAGAACAATAAAGAGGTGAATGACCACAAAAGCTTGTTCTACCCATCAGAGTCTAATCGAATCTTTTAGGGTGTGCAAGCTCTTTGATCTGACAAAGATGTGAAACGTTGGAGTCAATATAGATATTCGACAATTCTACATGCCTAAGTGAATATTACCATTCAGACCGACTTCAATTTGTCCTTCTTTTCTTTCTTCGAAACTTTAACTTGTAGTTCCAATCAATCGCTTCCTCTCTTGCTTGCAAGCGCGTGACCTCCTCTGTTGGCACATCAAACTTCTCAGAAAAGAAAGGTTATATATCTGCTTCGCTAGCAATAAGTGTTTGATTCGATTTATTTGCTAATAAATGTGCCATGTGCATATTGGTACTGAGGAGATTTATCAAGTTGAAGAGCATAATTCTCATTCTATTGATTCTAAATAACATGACCTCATGATAAATATAACCCAAAAGAACAAACTGAAACTGCAGCTCTAATCAAGATCTGTTTATGACTTTGATTCCCTCTCAACCATGACCCAGTCATTGTCTCGAATATCCTTGACCATGACCCAATTACCGTCTAGCTCCTCGCCCAGAATCTCGGTAACGGCCTTCTCCATGAGACTGTTCAATTAAGGAGACTCAACATCACAATCTTCTATAGGAATATCCTCAGAATTCCTGTCTTCGTGATTTGTCGTCGGGCCTGTGCTCTGATCATCTGCTTCGTTGACACTCACGGAAACATTGTGGGGCGAATATCTCGGGGGTCTGCGTGTGAGCTGAAGCTGATTATTATATACCTTGCTAAGGCTAGTCAAGACATCCTGTAAGATTGAGATTAGCACCCTGTACCGAGCTTCAAGGCTGGATAATAAGTACAATTTGTTCTGTTACATGAACCCCACATTCATTCATTTCGTCTCTGACCTGTGCCTGCTCGTTGAAGTATTGCGCAAAGACTTCGGACTATGATGACATAATTAGCTTCCAAAGTCCAAAGATGTAGGGCGATAAGCTCACGTAAATTGGATCAGGATCTGATCCGACAAACTTTTCGCCGGGAACTGAAGTCCCACCACATTAGCAAGTTCAATCTAACTACTTTTAGTTTATATAACACTTACAAAAATAATTCGAGATAGATTTGTCCCAAGCATACACGAAGTAGCTATGGTTGACTGTATTGCCATAGTATTCGACACATTTTGCCTTGTAGTTATCTATGATAACCTTTTGGTCCTCACCAGACATTATGTGGCGGGCTAGTCTGTGAATAGCCGTTTCCCAGAACATCGAGGAATCATACGAGTCGCTTCCATCAGGGTGCTTGTTCTGAAGCTGGATGAATTGAGGTACGAATCTAGGGACATCCATCATAATATTCCGATATTTTGATGTTTTTTGTAGTAGTTTCAGAATGACCCAAAGTTGACAACTGAGTTGCTACTAAGATTTTTAAATTGAGCTTAGATGCGCGAGAGAGACGCCAATGTATTATTAAACTTGGTGTAGAGTTTTGCTAGGAAGATATCAAAGAAGTTGTTTGTGTTAGAATTCAGTAGAGTTGAAACTTGATATGGTAATTATTCTACGCAATACGGTCCACGTGTAAAGTAGTGTCACCCCAGAAACTCGGGCTTCGAATGATTCAAAAATTGTTGACGCAGTACGATTCTATTCAACGTTTCAGATTGTATCTCGAAAATGTGAGTTTACTGGTTATTAGCATCAGGCTTGATATTCTATTGGTTCGATGTTTTGTATGGCTGCAGGCATTTAAATTTTGCATATCGTTGGAAGTTCCACGTGGATTCTTCTATAAATCTTGTGGTGCTTGCAGTAATGTTGTCCCAAACTACCTAGTGTAAATTTACCGAGATGGAACTAAGGGGAAGGAACCAACGAAAAGAGCAAACGCAAGATATCATTTTGCCCACCAATTGAAAGCGGAGTTTCATCTTTTCATCACTGTATTAAAAGATGCATCTTAAATGAGGAAAAAAGAAGTACATGAAATCCTCGCGCAAGATACAATAGTTCGGACCGCCAGACTCGATAAGTGCCAGTCAATTGTGTTTATTTGTGTTCATCCATGTTCATCCGCACATCGTAGGTAACAGATAAAATATAGAGATTATGGATAATCAAAATGATATGGACACAGTTAGTATAAAAGGAATAGGCTATCATAATGTGGAAAGCTTAGTTGCTTGAAATGGGTAATCATAAAATTAACAAGTCATGAGATATTGGTAAAACAGGAAACAACGTGATCATTATATCATCTGCCTTTAATTACAGAATCTCTCCATTTAACATCCGTATCCGCAAGGATACAGAATCATGCAATGGAAGATATAAGCTAGAAGTATCAACTATACATGTGATAATAAACAACGAACGCAACCTCATAACGGCCTACCAGAGTACTGAAATGATGGTTTCTCTCCCACGAGCCATAAAAACCTAATCAACCTCTGGTACTCTTCAAAACCCTCTCATGACATATCCCAATCATCATCCTCCCAATCAAACTCCTCGTCATCCGCATCCTCCACCTCTACAACCACAAACTCATCGTCTCCACCCTGCTCCATCATTTCGTCTCTCTCTTCCTCTGCCTCAATCTCCTTGATTCTCTTCTCAGCCTCCTGGGACTCCTGAGCCTTCTTGGCCTGGATAGCGCGAATGCGGTCAGAGAAGCTCTCGGTACTAACCTCAAGTTTTCGTGCTAACATGAGTTTCTTGTTGTAAGTTTCGTTGAGGAAAATCTTCTATTTGTCAGCAATTTTATCCTTTAAGAGAAATATCAACAATATATGCACGGGCGAAAAAGACTCACAAGGGCACCAATATCATCCTCTCCCTGTTCTGCCTTCTCATTGATTAATCGCTTGACAGCTGTGCAGTATTTTCTTCGAATTTGTGTCTACCATCTGTCAGAATTGTTCTTCTCCTTCGCATTCTCCTTTCAGGAACAATCACATAAACTGGATCAGGGTCTACACCTGGAAATTTCGCATCCTCCCAGAGACGTCTGACAAGCATACTTTGACTTCTCCATTTGATATATGCCTCTCCAACATTTGGATGGCGAAGTCTATTAACTGTCTCAAGACCCGTGAGCATTTGCTGCCATGTACTCATCTTTGCTTGGGAGAGAATGATGGCAGAGGGGGCGTAATTGTTTGCGTGGCTCTGTAATGGTAAAATCAGCTGGTAAGTATTAATAAGAGGGTGGGAAAGGATTCTGAGATTGACGGGAAAGAATAGTCCTGGTATGGGAATAAATAGAAGATTGTATACGAACAGCAATCCAAGAAAACTGATCCTTATAATCGAGCTGTGGGGGTGTATCTAAACCTTCATAGGGTTCCAAAGGAAGAAGTCCCTTATTGAAGTTAAGGGCTTGTGATATTTCACTCAAGGCACATGCTGCTTGATTCATGATCGATGATTTATTCTTTATGTTGCGTGATAAGACTTTTATCAGTTTCGATCGTAAATGAGTATAAAATAAGTCTTTTGCGCTCTTTTCGTTTGAGACTGTGTTCTTTTATGCTGTGGAATATTGTTTTATGTTACTTGAAGAGAGAACTCAAGGGTTAAAGGATTGATATCAAGGTCTTGATGGAGAGGAATACTTGAGCTTTACCTGAACTTTATACAAAATTCGATGTGCCAATACGGCAAAGAATCTTTAATACATGATTATTTGTACCATTCAAAGAAAGAAATCCAGTGAGATGATTGTCTTTTGTACGGTTGAATGGATTGTATTCTAGCAATTCACCATCACTGTGGAAACAATCTGTTTTATTGTATCACGCGACTGTTACCTGTTGCTGATAATCCATTAAATCATAGGAGACGCATATTGTCCTACATGGAAATCTTTCGCTGATTTTGTCGACACTAACGAACCACATCAAGCGTAGCGACTACGTTGTTGAATCATACGCCGGAAATTCGAAAGATTTTATTACTAGTTTCAGGAAAATGATGACTGGGCATGGTTGGAAGTTTTGTTTTATGCCTTCTATACTCTATATTTCTAGCTGAAAGGATTGCTCAACGCCTTCTAAAAGTTTGGCATCGTGAGTGACTCCCATTAGCACCAATTGAACCTTAATATCGTCCGAACTAAGAACCTTGATCACCCCAGAATCGTCCCAGGAAATATCTACACTTCCACCTCCCGCAATCACAAATGTACCTTTCATTTGCTTCACCAAATTATGTCTAGGCTTGATAATCGTTGTTGAACCTCCTTCACTATCTTTCGCTGTTGGATATTGAATACCAGCAATTTCTCTCACAATCTCATACATCGGAGTTGCACTCCATCCATGGCAATCACTTCTGACCATACTTTCACTTTCTGCCCAAGTGGTCAAGTTCTGGTCAAGCATCTTCTTCCACGGGCCTAGTAACTCCTCCCAGACTTCCTCATAAATTCCTGCTTGTGCGACAGCTCGGAACATATAGAAGGACAACGCAAATGATGCCTTTGAGAGTCCCAGTGCTTCTCTTTCGTGGATGGTCTTTCTCATTAGGTCTTTGGCTGGCTCTCCGCTTATAGCATCTGTAAGCACTGCGAAAATCTGGACATGTTGTGAACTCTGTCCGATAGCACCGGGCCCATCGAGATACAGACTCTTGTTGTTATCATAGCAATGTTCATTGACAGACCGAATGATAGCACTAGCTCTATCAAGATATTCACTTGCAGTGTCCTTCCTGCTAACGGCTTCACACAAAGCTGCGCCAGACCTCAAAGCCATTGCATAAACTAAGCTGTTGATAGTTGCAGCTCCTTTGTCAAAGTACGCTTTGGGAACCCCCATACTAGAAAATCCTCGTGATGGATCAAACCACTCTTTTACCCAATCAACGAAGGCCCATGTACCCTCTTCATGAAACTGTCCCACAAGGCCGAGATCATTTAAACGATCACTGAAATGATCCAGAATTCCATCAACAGTGCCCAAAAACTTTTTGATGAACGTGATATCTTGGAAGTGTAACGAATGATCATGAACCATAAGTATCCAGTACAAAGAGAACTGGGGTATGTTCATGGAGCGGCCAGGATTTGGAAAGTTCGTTTCCAATAGCCCGTCATCTCTACGAGATGCAAAGAACTCGTGAATTGTTTTCCGAGCAAGAAGGTCAGAGTGAGAGATCGTGTAGGAGAATAAAAGTTGGGAGCGAGTATCCATGGCAAATTGATTTTGTTCATAATACGGACAGTCCTCATGGGTTTCATGCATACAATTGAGGAGAGTATTAACAGATGTCGAGTGGAGCTTATCCACAAGAGGAGTACTACTTATAGTAGTAGCGATGGGTAGAGGATAATGAGTGGAACGGTATGTGATGGAGTTGAATTGGAGTGAGGTACGTGGAGGGCACGTTACGGAAATCCGAATATATCGGAATGTGCGCCACCAGAAAGGTTCATAAGAACATTTTGTCTGGTTCGTATGACAGATGTATGTATCAATCGGTCCATATAACTTCCCAGTCTTGAAATTTGTGCGGTCCTCTTTTGATCTCGGCTGACCACTATCCATATCATTCTCGTAGGATTCAGCACAGAGAATGTCGATCTTGGGTGCAAGAGATGCATGACCTTCAATCTCGAAGCTGAATTCAAGGAATCCAGTAGTCAAACTTTTCGATTCAATTTCGACGATTGAGTTTGTACCAGCCTCTAACTTCATAGGTCTGTCATTTTGCAGTAACATATTCCAATCGCCCAAGCTCGAATTTTCAGAGCATGTTACAGCATTGTCGAATCGTCGAGATATTTCGGGAAGATGGGGTATTGGCCTGGGCGTGAGTTTTCTTGGATCCAGCATTGGTGACATCTTTCTCTTTATGGTCCTTATCTCGGCATTCTTCCAACATGCATCATCAAACTCGACTTCCCTCCATCCCAACAATTTATTGTTTGCGTGAACCTCTTCGTTGAGGTCTAGAAAAGGAGGTCCCATTCGGAAATCCCATTTTGAAGATGGTAGGAGTGATGTTTCTTGGTCTTTGGCTGCCTTCCAAGTGGCATCGGTATGAAGCTTTTGCTCCTGATCACACAAGTCAGCTTATGAATTTTGTAAGCCACCGCCTCAGAGTCTACTCACCCCTATCTGACACCAGAGGATGAGTCCTGGCAAAGGAGTCCTGGCCATCGATGTGCCAGCCGCATTGGTTGCGGAGAACCTCAAGACTTTGGCGCTGAATACATTCTTTCCCGGCTGTAGCAATGGAGTGATGTCCACCGTCTCGTAGTACCATCTTGTTGGATAACTCTTGCAAGGTCCGAAACTGATTCGTTTGCCGTTCAAAAACAAACGATACCGAGTATCCGCAGAAACATGAAGTACAGTTTCTTCAATGGGAAGCTTCTCCAGAGTGAACGACTTTCGGAATAGAACAAACTGGCCAGGATCAGTGGTATCATCAAAATCTGGCACCCAGATCCATTGTGCTTCGTCAGTGAGGAATGGCGAGGATGTCATCGTGAAGTCTTGAATTGTAGAAACTATAGCTCAACTGAAAGTAAGAATGAGAGCTCATGGCTACTAAGTATGTTTGGAGTCAGTCAAAGATCTAAATTGCTTTTCCTCATGAAGCTTTAGTCCGACTGAAGTTTGACCAGCAGATGTAGTGTACCCCATATCGTCCACTACCCCATGTGGAGGAAAAGTGGAAGGAGTGGAAGAAGTGGAAGAAGTGGAAGAGTGGACGTTCCTGGAAGGCCTATCACTCGCTTAAACACACCACGGACGCTCATGAGGCACGTGCTTGGAATGGGCGAAACAACGTCGACCGAAATGTACCAATGCATCCCCACATCTCTCTAGTACTTACCCCGAGAGTGCGATATTAGTCTAGCTGCCGACAGATATCTATAATCTCCATAAGACATGCCGTCACGAAATTATGGATCTGGAGGAGATCTCCGTCAGTGCTTTTGCCACTGCACTGGCAATGGCAACATTACATAGCCTCGTTGATATTACTCAGAGAAGACGTAGTCTTGTCACCTCGTCGAAGGAGTCTTTATCTAATTGTCAAAAAGTCACCGACAAGTGTCCTCGGCTTCCTTTCCTATGACACGACCCTGACTTAAATCTCTCCAAGCGGGATCTGGCAAGCTTGTCGCTAATGTTGGCAAGCCATGGATATCACCCTGTTGAAGGCAGTGGCAGGGCGGCTCAGAGGAGTCGTAACCCAATCCCCACACATCCCAACGCAATGACTTCTACAGGTCAGCCACCGAAAATCTTCTCCATACCAAGGCTTTGCTTTGCTGCACTCCACACTCCCTCTACATGAACGTATTTCCTCCTCACTCCACCTAGTCCACTCTCGACAAGCCTTTCGCCTTGACTTCAAATAGGGTTATTCTCTCCCCTTATTTTCTTAATACAAATCTCGTCATCTGACGACTTTCATTACTTCAACTTGAACTGCACGATGGCGACAACAAACCCACCCGCTGCAGACAGCAAGACCACAGATGACGACGTTAAACTGTCAGCACAGCATCTCGAACGTGTGGAAACTGTTCATACAACCCAACCCGATGTTTCTGACCTCAGCATTTGGCAGACGATCAAACAAAATCCGTTCATCGTGTTATGTTGTATCTATGCTAATATGGGGGCACTGATGTATGGATTCGATAATATTGCACTTTCACTTTGTTTGAACATGGTGCCATTCCAGTTAGTTTATTTCTAATTTCCATTGGCCCAAGAGTTGACAGTTTTTTTAGAGCACAGTTCGGTGAACAGGTATCTCCTGGTACATATATAATACCTGCTTATTGGCAATCGTTGTGGAATGCCATGGCGCAAGTATGCACGGGTTTTGGTGCTTGGGGAGCTGGACCTATCTCAGATCGTTTCGGTCGTCGCATTTCTTTCTGTGTATCTGGACTCATATCGATTGCCGGAACTGCTGTCATATACACGGCCACAACCCCCGGGGCCTTTCTCGGAGGCAAAATGATTAATGCTATTGGGCTTGGCATGGCTTTGACTACTGGTCAAATCTATGTCTCAGAGATCACTCCTCTGAGGATTCGTGGAGTAGCATTGTCAGCGTATGCTTTTAGCATGGTAAGATTTCTCATATTCAATCATTAGACTGTTTACTAACTATTTGAAGAACTTAGGATACCTCATTGCGGCATCGGTTGCTTTCGATCGTGTAACAATCATGGATCAATCCTCATACAAAGTTCTCTTCGCCTCAAATTGGGTTTGGCCGCTAGTCATCGTTTTATTCTGTTTCGTTATTCCTGAATCGCCCTACTATCTTGTCCGAAAAGGCAATTTATCATCTGCCACAAAGGGCCTTTCAAAACTTTACAACAAGTCTATCTCAGTTGAGCCCATTCTCGCTAGCATGGTCCGAATTACTCGGGAAGAAGAGAACCAAGCCAACGCGAGTAGCGAGACTTCTTACATGGACCTTTTCAAAGGCACAAATTGGCGCAGGACAAGAATAATTCTTTACACAAACGGTCTCAATCAAATGATTGGTGCTACTTTCATCTCTAATGCTCCATACTTTATGATTACAGCCGGTCTCTCGTCATCGCAAGCTTCAATGATGATTGAGTTGGGTATTGGATTTGCGCTGATTAGTAGTTTCTTCACATTTTGGTTCATGACTTTCGTTGGAAGAAGAAAAATGATATTATCTGGTATTTCCCTTGCTGTTGTCCTCTTCTTGATCATGGGTATCGCAGCAAGTGTCTCTTCATCGAAAGAATCCTTATGGTAAGTCACATCCCATTTGCCATTTATCACGCTTGTTGCAGAACACAGCTAATCCCATAAACAGGTGCGTGGGTGTAACGCTCCAATTAGTTTGGTTCACCATTGGCCCCTCTATCGGCCCTTCTATCTCCCTTGCCGGAGAAATCTCCTCTCTTCGTCTAAGAGCTAAATCACAATCTCTCGGTTTCTTCTTCAACTATTCTTATTCTACCGTCTGGAACGTAGCTGTACCATACATGTTCAATGCCACTGAAGGAAATCTAGGTGGAAAAATGGGATGGATCTTTTTGGCAACATCTTGTATTGCGTGGTTTGTTGTGTGGGCAGAGATACCAGAGACGAAGGACAGAACATATGGAGAGTTAGATGAGATGTTCAATGAGAGAGTGCCAGCGAGGAAGTTCAAGACGTACAGAACGGAGAGAAGAGTGGCAGATGCAAAGGTTGAAGATGAGAATCCCGGGGTTTGAGATTGCTGGGTTCAAGATATGATGATTAAGATTTCCTTTATTGATTTCTAGGTATACGGCACAGTTAAAATTAACAAAATATGAGAAAAAAATTTAAACAATCACAAAAAAAAATTAAAAAAATGAAAAGATGGCGTTTGGGGATTTTTTTTTTTTTGTCATCGTTTTAGTGTTCGAGAAAGACATGTCAATTGGAGATATCTTGGGATTTGTTCTTGAATGATTTGGAGAATGATTTCTGTCTAAATAATACTGAGTGATCTATCCAGAACGTAACGTTTCATTCAGCGCTCTCATTCAGGGACTCAATGAATCTATAATCTAAGAAAATTGTGCTTTTATCTAGAATCTCAGGCATCTCATCCAGGTTATGTCAGTTGTTTGGCAATTCTTCTGTTCCAGAAACCTTGCGTGTTGTTTGACAATCAAGTCACAGCTGGATTGCTTACGATTATGTGCTTCTCAAATCCTAGATTGCGTATTTGAATGATTTTGGTTAAAAAATACAGCCAAAATATT
The DNA here is from genome assembly GCA_019395245.1 of Botrytis pseudocinerea. Taxonomy (NCBI): domain Eukaryota; kingdom Fungi; phylum Ascomycota; class Leotiomycetes; order Helotiales; family Sclerotiniaceae; genus Botrytis; species Botrytis pseudocinerea. The sequence goes on from JAHXJK010000043.1 coordinate 198,526, forward strand.
ATGTGGAGACATTTGCTTCCTTCAATCAGGAACTAGTCGGCCGCTTGAAGAGTTGACTATTATATGACTGACGCTAAGTGGTGGTGTTCAAGTCAAGTACAGTCATCAAAGACGAATGCGGGGTCAAAAGCTGACAGCTGGCACCGGATAATTAGGCTAGAGACTCTTACAACTACTACTTTTCGTCGCAATATTAATCCCTATTTCAAGTCCACAGTTGCGACTTTCTTTTCCAAATCTTTAGATTGAGATATTCTTGGACACGAGAACATGTCTTCTCGACTTTTCTATCGTGCTTACTCACCCAACAGCGCTGGTGACATCGTTTGTGGCAAAGCAAAGACAGGTTTGCGTCCTTCTCATATAGACGTAACACGGGAATTCGATAAGCATAGAGATATCGAAAATCGAATACCAACCGCTTTAGTTTCTGTGACTTCCAGCATCATCAGAGCAATAAAAACTGCGTTCAATAAGCACTACAAAGACGGTGAAAATCCTGTTGGGATCTGGATTGTCTTTATTGGAGTCCCATATCAGAATGCAGATGTATATCACTCTGCACGAAAGACAGCGGAAAGGTTTCATGGAATAAACCCTTTGTGGTTCAAGGATGAATATCTCTTCGAGTGGGAAATTCCAATGGAATATGTTGTGCATAGAGTTTCTGTGCAGACACTCATTGATCGTGGTCTGGATATGAAAGAATACTGCGAGGAAATATGGGATAAAGAGTTATATCGTCGGGTCTCTATACTACCAAGGACTGCAATTCTACGGAATAGGATTGCAAACACTGTGTCTGACATCTCTCATAGCTACAATCTGTTTGAAAGTCATATACACCTCGCAGAAATGGCACGAGCTTTCGGAGCAAGAGCAGTCTGTTTGAATATTCCGTGGGAGATCTTCGCAGATTGCTGTGTGCATAGTTCCTCCTGTCCAACAGACTTTGTGCAGCGTTATGACGCTATGCGAGAGGATTGTAACATAGTGTTGTTTGATTGGTGGCTCAATGGAGACGGGTTCAACGATGAGTATGAGTCTCATTTGGAATATGTCGATCATCTCCAAGAGATAATGACGTCGCAATTGGTTGATTTGTCAGGAAATATGAATGGCGTCTCTGAGGATTCTGCCTGGTTCAAAAAAGAATATGGAATACTCATGAAGAGGAATGAAGAGATCAAAGCTGACATTGAGGCAAGTGCGGTTAGTATAGGGTTGTAGAAATTTCATGTGTGCAGATTTCGTATATCATGTCAAGTAGCACTTACGTCCAAGTTGATTTTTTCCCAAGCATATTGGGGTCAAATTTGAATACACTGAGGGTTTCCCAATATTAGCTAGATATGTCATTTTCAAGGTTTATAAAGTATTCACATTGTATTTTCTTACACAATTCTCGTCATACAATGTGGCTCTCTAGAATTCCAGATTTTTCGTACAATGGTCTGACAAAAACAAATTATCAAATGAAGCAGTCTAATATCTACGAACCACCCCCCCTCCCCCAACTAACAACCAAAAGGAAGTACAATCTCATAATCTCCTTGCCAACAATTTCTTACTCACGTCCTAAAATCCGTCTTTCATAGTAACCATACACTTGTGTCCCTTGGGTGCAATCAAAAAGAAATTTTCCATCTCCATTCCACTCTCATCTTGGCTCGAGGCAATTCTCATTCCTTTGCACTCCCTGAAAAATAAAGCGAGAGCTAAATGCATTTCCATTCTCGCCAAATGAATACCAAGACAGGTGCGTGCCCCTGCACCAAAGGGATGGTTTGCTGTTTTGAAATCATTTGATTTGGGACCAAGCCAGCGCTGGGGGTCAAACCTATAACAGAAGGTCCATGAGTTAGCTATTTTTTTGTGGGAAGAGTGGAACACGTGTAGCTTTTATTTTAATTATCCGGGTTGTAGTCCAACAATTTGAGGCTTTCAACCTGCGAGTCCGGCCATGGAAGCTGGCCGCAGTTCTGAATAGTGGATATGTTTGTTTGAAAAGAATGAAATGAGATCCGGATGAATGAAAGGACAGTTACCTTTCAGGTTCAGGAAAGATTTCCGGGTCGCGATGGATTGTGTAAGCTTGCGTGGAAACTGTTGTGGATCCAGGGAGAAAGTGTCCATCTAATTCAGCACCTTCTCGAGGAACAATTCTAGGAAGACTTGAGGGCGCTGCTCCCCATAGCCTTAATCCTTCATCAATAACCGCATTTAACAACGGTAATTCTTCCACATCCTTAGATTCAAAATCATCGCCTAAAGTGTCAACCTCATCTTCTAATTGTCTCTGTAATTCAGAATATTTCAAAATATTGTATATCAGATATGTGAGTGTAGTAGCAGTCGTATCAGTCCCCGCCACTAAAAAATTCGTGGCCTCCTGTCGAATGTCAAAATCCGAAAGTTGCCCTTCCGCATTCTCCGACTTTGCTTCGGCGAGTATCTTGTGGAATATGTTATGAGTAGTACCACTCTGCGATTTTGCATTCCGGACAGCTAATGATGAATATTCATCAAATCGATCATTGGGAGTCTCAAAAAAAGGAAGACGTGACATCTTTACAATTTTGAAAAGCAATGGGAATTCAGCGCGAATACCGGATACTAAGCCTATACGTTCTAGATCTTCGATGTATTGAGTTTTCTAGATTTGAAATGAACAATTGAGCATAAGATAGGAAGCGAAGAACTTACCTGTTCCTTTTCTATTGTTCCAAAACTCTTTCCAAAACTGAGATGCCCTATGGTATCTGTAGTCATGAATATGAAAAATCTCAACATGTCCACTTCTCCTAACAAAGCATCTCTTTTAATTTTCTTCACCACCACACTTACCTTTTCTCTAACCTCATTCTCCCAGTTTGTTCTCAAAGAGCTCTTGCTGAAAGCATGCGCAAACAATTTGCGACGGATACCATGTTTTTTCGGATCAACCATACCAAAACTATGTTCCGCTTTAGACGTGAAGTCTTGATACCAAGAAGATTTGAGAAAGGGTTTATAGATGCGGTGGATTGTTTTGAAAGAAGAAATTGAAGAACACGATACTTCGGTTGGAGCAATGAGGACTATGTGCCCATAGGTCTGATGGAGGTAATGGATATAGTACATGCGATGCCCGGTGATTACATGGTATTTAAGAACGAGATGGGTGAATCGCGCATACCATGGGCCGGGAATCTTGCGTAGAGGTGTGAGATATGCTCGATAAATGATCTGGAGTTGTTAACATATAGAAATTGGTATCTTGGGGATTGTTCATACTTTGACAGAGAACGCCAAACAGATGAAAACAAAAGCTGTTTGTGCTATATGAGAATATTGAAACCAGACAGAGAACGCCATGTTGGGCTGGGGCAGATCAGAAGAGAAGGTTGTAACTGTTGATTGATATCGAATATGGCATTGAGGACTTCCTCTTTATATATCATGGAATTGAGGGGGATCAGCGTCACCACTCCACCATTGTCATGTCATGCCATGCCATGCCTTCACTTCCATAAAAATGCATCATGAGCATTTTCGGAGCATAATGCAACGTCTTGAAAGTCACTACAGCGTGAGGGCAATTCAGTCTCTATCCTGGGCGGTGACTTAGAAATCGCGCGCACCAAAGTGTCACTGACTCTTGATTTGATGCATCTCGTAATTATTCATCTCATCACAGCTAGTTAGCAAAAATTAAAGTTTTCAAGATCCAATCCTAATCCAATGCAACACAACAGGGCAAATGTTTAAGGGCGAAAGGACGAAAAAGCAGTGGAAGAAAGGTGTGGGGTAGACTCGGACTCCGTTCTAAATTCCGTCGGTTAGCGTCTAAATCCATTGGTGAAGAGTTACATCCGCCCCTATTTTCGTTAGCATGCTGAGACAGAAATCGGACGAAAGTGTTGCAGTGACACGTTTCTATCTGGAATTCTCAAATGCCGATGCAGAAGGGCGGCTATTTAGGTACCAATAAAGTCCGCAATGATCTACCCGTTAGCGTACGAAGCTTGAAAGGGTAAGTCATGTAAAACATGAATTTGATCAACCTTTTATTTCAAAAAATAATCGACAAATTCGTTTTCAATTTGTATTAAAGTATTTTGATTGGATTGATGAATAATAGGATGCTATTTTATAGTTAAATGAAATATAGGTGATAATGTTACAGGAGCTGCCTCTAGGGTCACGTAGAAGTGTCTAGAGATCTCTCGAGGTGGTTTATACTAAACTTCAAATGGGATTTCAATGAGATTATAACTGATTGTAATTCTTATAACTGTAGTAATAAAATTATTAATTGTTTTTGAGTATAAAGATCTATATTATAATGAAACCTATTCCCTATATAAGCCTTCGTATTAAAGCCGATTAATAAGTCGATCGCTTTTAATTATATAATACTATAATATTATTATAGTTTATAAGTTAGTGATTCTATAGCCTGTTACCAATCCGTTATAATGGGTGGTGGGATTTAATTGAAAAATATATATTATATATTGAAAAAATAAAGTTTTTGATTTTATTTATATATTAGAAAGAGAATATAAGAAAACAGAATAGATATTTTAAGACTGTTTTTTTAGAAAAGTAAATAAAGAGCTTAATACATTCTAGAATAAGGATTAGAGTTTTATTAATACTAAATTATATTAAATTTATATTATATCTATTATCGATAGTTGAATGAAGTTGTATTTAAGTTATATATTTATATAAGATAGAATTCTTAAGTATATAGCAGGTATTACACTTATAGATCTTATTAAAAGATATATTCCTAAAATCAATTAACTAGTATTTAATCTGGATTTCAATTTTATTAAAAATGTATAAATAAAATAAAATAATAGATTTAGAACTATTATTTATATAATAAATTAAATTACAATCAATTCAAAAAAGTTATCAAAAATGTATAGAAAATCATATTAAAGAAATATTCAATAAGATTATTTAGAAATGTAATATTAGATAGTTATTGATGTTAATAATATATATACTAAATATTAAAAAAATCGATTTTTTTTTGTTTTTAAAAGATTTTCTAAAATGCTTCCTTCAACTAAAGTTTAGTATATAAATTTAAAAGAAGTGTAACGTAGTTTATCAGTATGTGGCCCATATCAGTATGTGGCCCACTTCGAAAATCACCTAAATCAAGCTTTCTAAAATATTCATATTTTAATAACTAATCAATATTTCTTGAAAAAAAAAGCGTAATTAATAATATTAAAAATTCAAATATTCAAAAATGTAGTTTTTATTTTTATATTTTTATTATATCAGAAAAAGAAGTGAAATTGTCACGATTTTCGTTACAAAAAAATCATTTTTATAATAACTATTATATAAAATTAGATTTTTAAGAATTGATTAGAAATTCTTATTATTTATATAAATAATTATAATATTTTTTTAAAAAAAATCAAATTATATTGATAAATAAAGAAAGTGCACGGTTACGCACAGACGAATTTTGTATGTATTTTGAGATGGGCTATATGATGATATGGGCCACATGCTGATAAACTACGTTAATGTTTTAATTAACTAAAACCCCTATATATAGAGAAAAGCTTAAGCTCGTTTTATTATGTTTTATAATACTTATACTTTTAATCTTTATACAACTACGCCTACGAAATAAGGCGGTACTTTAATTTTCGATTATAAGATCTTTTCTTTCTTTTATATTTACTATTTAAGAACGATTGAAATGACGACACGACAATTTCTATTTAAGCTTAATAAGGAATTGTAGAAATTCTAAGTACCGATATAGGCATATATTACCGAGCCTAGTCAAATCCTATAATTTATATTTAATCTAATATATAGTAAATAAAATATAATGATTGCTCTCTTTTATATATTATAATAGTAATTGATTTTGAAGTTATAGGCTTTCAAACTTCTAAAAACCTTCAAGTTTAGTTATTGAAAGTATATATAACGTGGTTTATTAGTATATGTGTCACGGAATCACCTACATTTAGGTAAATCACGTGGGATAACGGATAAGCCGATGGCCCGTTATTACACGATCGGATTTAGGTGATTTACCATAGTAAAAAGGTGGTGTTAGGACCGAATAATAACGCGGCCGGGGCCATTCCGTTAGTGTGCGAGAACCTGTATATAAAGAGCTTCCCAGGGAGCTGTAGTTCTGTAGCTTTAGATTCTAAGGATGAAAATGAACCCTGTTTATTCAGCTCTTTAAGGCATATCGTCACAATGTGGGCTATATCACTATATGGGCCATCTGAAAACACACTAAAATTAGGCCTTTTTCAATATTCTTATTTTAATAACTAATCATTATTTTGAAAAAAAAAGTGTGTTAAATAATAATGAAAAATCAGTTTCTAGGTAGTTTAATTTTTATATGAAAATTTCTATTATATTCTAAAAAAAATGAAAATTGTCACGATTTTTATTACAAAAATATTATTTCTATAATAATTCCTTTAATAATTATAACATCCAATAAATGATTCAATTTTCATAATTTTTCTATAATCAAATTTTCAAATTTTCAAATTTTATAAAATCATATTATCAAATAAAGAAAGTGCACGGTTACGTATAGACGAATTTTGTATATAAAAAGGAGTAGTCTATATAATAATATAGCTTATATGCTAATAAACCACGTTAGTGAAGTTTTATATTATAGGAAGAAGAAAAAACGTTGAAGTCAGTTTTTCTTACAAGGGTTGATTGAATAAAACTTAATACGGTTTAGTTTATTTAGTGTCGCCATTTCAATCGCTCCCGAAGTCAATTAGCTCTAAAACAACCTTAAAGTAATAATCCTTGCTAGCTTTGAGCAAATTTTTCGAATGAATACGATAGAAGGTTAGACTGATGAAGCTAATCTAGTCTAATTCATAGCTCATCCCTGTGGATATCCCCGCTATCATGTTCGGAAAAATTAGTGACAGATTCTAGAAGAGCATTAGATTTGAATATTTTAGATTGTTGATGGGCGCATGGGATTTTGGGGCACTAACTAATAAGATTCACCACCAGAATGTCTACTTCCAACCCGACCAGACCCGATTTCGACAGTTTGCCATCACTAACGGTCCAGCCAGAGTCTCCATACAAAGTCTGATTTAAGGATACCAAATCTCCTGGCAAACTTATTACGATATCATCTACGGACCCAACATACTCTCCATTAACAATACCAACCATCATCTGCTCTCCTACAATCCACGCACTTACATCTAACAATCCACTTCCCAGTCCTTTGATTGCTTTTGTCCCAAACAAGAAATCAATCGCAGGTGAATTTTGCAACACTTTGCCCAAATTTGCACTCCCAGCGTTGGCAGAATCTGTACTTGGATAGATCCAATATGTAAGTCCCTTTGCATCATGATTCACACTCAACATCATCATAAATTCTACTTCCGCTGAACTCGGTATACTTTGCCAATACTGCGATTCGCCAAACGCTTGGACTACTGACCATGTGGGTTTATCTAGGCCTCCCTGACTACCTGGTCCTATATTTGCTTGGTAATTTTGGATATCATCAAGTCGAGTCGCGACATCTTCTAATTCTCCAACACAATTGTCGCATCCACAATCTCCATAAGTTTCATTGCAAGGCGTTCCCCACGAAATGGACCAAGTGGCGTTTATTGCAACCGGGTAGGCGTCTTGAAATATTATATCTGCACCAGCTGAATATTCGGGGTAGTAGAAATTCTGACAATTGAGAACGAGACTGACGGGATGATACGGGTCCAGTGATTTAAGTTGCGAATAAGCAAGTTGTGTAGAGTTTAGAGGATATGCCCATCCATCTGGTTCATCAGCAGTATACCAAGAGAGGAGGGTGGTTCTGTTTTGCCAGAGAGCTACTTGTTCCGAAATGCGTGTTGAGTTTTGGAACGCAAATCGCATATCGTAGAGATTGAAAAGGTTCAGCTCATCCATTTTATCCCAATATTCTATGAGTTGTGCAGTGGGATAAGATTGATCCGGGAGACCACCGTCTGGTACGATATTTATGGTGTTAAAACCGAGTGCTGCATATGCCTCAAGGTTCGCCAGTGAAACGTTGTCGGGTGTTACGTAGGAGCCGTCGGCGTAATATCCATTTGGAAAGATAGCATACCAGCCATCCCAACCATTTTTATCATTTTGAACATAGAGTCCTCCATAGAGATTATCGATTTTGACAGCACTGCCATATGTACGTGGTGGCAGTAAATAGACCTTAGTGCTTGCAGTGTAAGTTTGTTGGCCGTCAGGAGAAGTAGCATATATCGAGACTGCATAAGGCTGCAATCGTGCGGTAAACGAAGAAAACGAAAATTCAATTAGATTTCCAGTTGAGTTTACAGGAACCTTGTTGGTGACAAGTAAAGCACCTGACTCTTCGTTGTAAATTTCAATATCAAGCGACGTGAAAGGCGAGCTAATATTGCTTCCAGGTGTGTTATATGTAGTATTTGTATACGATCCACCAAATACATGAGATATGCTGGCATCAACAATGAAAGCTGCTTCTTCGTCACTCTCAAGGAAAATTGAGTACCGAGGCTGTATCGTTACATAGAGTAGCGGATCATGCTGAGGCTCTGGAAATTTGAATTGTCCTCCCGGATCTAACGAGTGATTTCTAGCACCAATAAATGTCAGAGAAAACGCTACCCAGAACACTGTCACAACTCACGTGCTCATGTATGGTTTGCCGCACCAAGTTGGGACATCGGACGGGGCATTGAAAGCGACAGTTGGGGATATAAACATCAATAGGAAAGGGAGATACATGGCGAAGCTTACTTCCAAGAAGGAGAGAAAATGAACAAAGGAAGCGTGAGATTTTTCTACTCATGACAACAACCGAGTGGAACTTTTACCCCTCTTCAATGCACCTGCTCAATCAGGACGAAGTGCAGATCTGTGTCACGTGCCGCTGTCACCCTCGTCTCCCCACTGAAAAGCCGGGGTCTGCGATAAGAACTTCAAGATATCGTCGGATCGCTAGAGTTGTACCACAGCCAACATCAGTCAATGCAGCAAATCACCAGTGGGTGCGAGTGATAGACCGACACGATCTTATTGCCAATGATCCATGCCCATATACGTGAAAGGAAGGTTGCTGTCTAGGATTGAAGCAGCAGGTCAAGTCAAACAAGCTTGGACAAGCTTCGATGTTCCTTGCACATGCGTTGGAGCTATCTCTCCGCATGTAGTGAGATAAGCCGGCTTGACACCCTAGACGCAAGAATTCCCTATCACATAGCTCAACGCTGAGATAAGAAACATAGATATAGAGTATGGTTATGCGTTATTTAAATTTGTATCTGAATTTTCTGCAGCAGCATCGAAAGATACATTTTTGCTTTGTATTGAAGTCCACTGATTGAACATAGCGGTCGTCTAATCTTATAGATTTTGAGTATGCAATGGCGGAGACAATGCTGACCCGAATGACTCGCCCAAGAGTTTCGGGCTCGTCATGGGTAGTATCAGTTCTCATGGTCCTATGTTCGTGCATCACGTCAACTACTTTTGGTTACGATGGGTCGATGATGTTAGTTTCCCCAGCAAATTCACCTCTTCCCGTAATCCATTCCTTGATGCTTACAAAAAGATAGGAACGGACTCAATATCCTCCCCAGCTACACAGATTATTTCAGTCTGAACACCGCAACTCTTTCTTTGAACACAGCCGCGCTCTGGATTGGTGGCGCCATCGCTGGCCTGACTTATGGACAAGTAACCGATATCATCGGGCGCAGATATGCATTATTCTGGGCTGCCGTTGGGACATTGTTGTCTGTTATCCTTCAGACGGCTGCGCAGAATACTGCCATGTTCGTCATAGCCAGGATTTTAGTAGGGTATGGCACTTCGGCGTCCACTCTTACGGGACCGACGTATGTCGCTGAGACGCTTCCTTATAACTGGAGAGCCTGGGGACTAGGGGTACTAAATGATTGTTATTATGTTGGTACGAGATTTGATTGTTCAACATAAAACTAAACATCTAACAAACAGCAGGAGGACTGATTGCAGCTGGTGTGACGTATCGGACGGCCACTTACAACTCGACCTGGGCATGGAGAGTCCCTTCATTAGTCCAAGGAATCTTTAGTATTCTTTGCATTGCCATTTTACCATTTGTGCCAGAATCACCTCGATGGCTAGCCTATGTCGGGCGTACAGAAGAGGCGTTAATCGTTATAGCCCAGACTCATGCAAATGGAGACACTTCAAACCCTATTGTACTTGCGCAATACAAGGAGATCATTGACACAATAGAATATGAGAGAAATGTTGGTGAGACCTTGAGTCTAAAGCAGATGGTCAAAACACCGGTTGCAAGAAAAAGAGTCTCTCTAGCAATCTCCGCTGCGGTAATCTCGACAATTTCAGGTTGGTAATTGATTTCGTCCATTGTCCAACATGGCATTGACTTTGATAGGAAACGTAATCGCAAGTTATTACTTGGGAACAATGCTTGAGAATGCCGGCATTACTGACACCACCACGCAACTGCAAATTGTGAGACTCTTAATATTTTAGTGTAAAGAATGAGCATTGACCTTCAGCAGAATATAATACTCAATGCTTGGTGCTTTTGTTGTGCTTTGGTGGGAACATACTATGCTGACAAACTTGGCCGGCGTCCAACTGCTATCATTAGTACATCACTTCTCACTGTCTTTCTTTTCATTGTCGGTGCTCTTACCAAAGGTATGCTCTTCATCTCTCGGATCTCCGCTCAAATCTTCTGACGTGTACTAAGTATATGGGACATCAACAAATAAGTCCGGTGTATATGGGACCGTCGCTGCAATCTTCCTCTTTCAGGGAGCTTATTCTTTCGGATGGACACCACTCCTCTACTTGTACCCACCCGAAGTACTCAATTATCCTATCAGAGCTAACGGGATGGGCCTCTTCACTTTCGTCCTCAATGGTGTTGCACTCCTGATCGTATTCTCATTCCCATTCGCGCAAGAAGCTATGGGCTGGAAGATATATATGATGAATGGTGCGTGGGATGTCTTGGAGGTGGGATTGATCTGGAAGTATTGGGTTGAGACAAAAGGAAAAACGCTCGAGGAGATTGATGAATTATTTGAGGGCACTAAACATTCAGACGCACCTGATTTGGAGCGCATCGTACAAGCTGAAATGCAACCAGAAGAAGTTATTTCTGATAGCATTGAGGTTGTTGTATCCAGAAAGAGTGTTTGAATTGAGGTAAAGCTCCAGAGCAGATAATGTGTTGAGCGTTTTAAAGATATTGTCGGCCAATTTACGATGTTTTACAACGTAATGAAGCTAGACTAAACAACTACGTACCTACATGAATGGGTAAGTGATATTAACATTCGAATTTCCATTGTATCACTTGCAGAAGTCACTCTGAGAAATAGTCAAGAAAATACGCAGAATCATTATGTAGAACCTATGCTGAACCTCGAGCACTGTGACAGCTTAGTTAGACAAAACCCTATCCCTAATTCTCAAACAATTTCAAACCCTCAAATAAATTAGAACAACCTATGGAATTGAGAGAACGAACTGAAGTTTTCTCAATCCAAGATATAGAAAGCAACCTACCTCAAGGAATTTTGTAAGCGTTAATCTAATTTGAGAGAACAATGAATGTGAAGCTAGTCCAAGTCGTCCCATTCTTGCAACAAATCCGATGGGAGAACTCGATTTCCTTCCTCGATGTGCTTCGTCACACGCAGCGGACCTTTACCACCCCAGCTGATCTCCACGCGATGATCCTTGGAATCTCTCATAACCTCTATGATTCTCTTTAGAAGAACGTGAAATTTGCTCAGCAAAGTAGCATGTCCGTTTTCCCATTCCAGAACCTTGTCCTTGACGCTTGATACCTGCGGGTTGTTGAAGAGGCCAGACTTGTGATAGGCGATCAGGAAGTTGGGAGTCTGATTTACCCAGAGTCGAGGAAGAATTTCTTCTATGTCAAAGATTTTGAAGCAACTTCGAGTCTTCATATCAAAAATTTGACTTTGGGGCTTTTTGACGCCTTGCATTCGCAGGTCCAGCTTTGGATTGTCGGTTACAGCAGTGGCGTTGCCTACTTCCAGCTTGGTAAACAATTCATCTATTGATGTTTTTGCATCTCCCCCTGATTTTGGGGAAGCAGATGCACGTGGCTCTGGCTCCTTGAGATACCCATCGGTCTCGCTACGAACCAAAAGATGAAGGTCTGCAAAATCGTATTCAATTATGCGTTGATGTGAGCAGGAACCCCCCACATCTCTGTCCCATGTAGTATATCGTTCTGGAAACGTATGACCGTAGCCTCGGAGATCCTCTATGGTTTCCGTCGGGCTTTTTCCTTTTCGGATGAAGAAAACAGTGTCTCCGACGAGATCTGCATCAAATCGAAATGGCGTCTCCAGCGAGCCTGCGAATCGTAGAAGATTTCCAATTGTAGACCCGCATGCCACCAGATCTACAGCCTGCAGATTGAAATCCGGTTCAAGGGCCAAAAGTGATCGAACGACGGGCTCCATGGGATAATCAGGATATCGTGCAGCATTGATGTCGCGATATACGGCTCCACTATCTTCGGGAAGCTTCTCATCTTGAGCAGGAGGAGTCCAGGCTGGAGGGGAACCTGTTACTCACGTGTTAATAATTAGATACGTAGAGGGGACAATTCGTGCACAGTCGAGGGAGCATGCTGCAAAAGGCAGAGCTGGTGCTTCTCAATTATGAGAATAATTTTCTGCATACCTGGGACAAGAATTATGGGACTTTTCCCATCGACCCAGTTGTAGGAAGCGACATATTTGACATTTTCAATAATGGGAGCATTTTCTTCAATCAACAGAGTTGATATATCGATGCTGTCGATCTCTGGTCCAAAAGGCTTATCTGATACTGGCGGCAGAACATGAGATGCTGAACCTTGCCTGAAGCCCCCACGAGCCCCACTAGTCTTATCCCAGTTTCTTTTTCTGTAATTGCTATCTTTGTAGGACAACATGATCGATTGCAGTTGTCGCAAATATGAGCTGCACGATGATTTCTGCTGGTTCCTGGTTGTTACGATACGATGAGACTTTGGGCATCAGGAATCTTTCGAAATCGAAATGCTCAGCTTGTGATGAAGACTTATGTCCATTTGGTGAAGGCAAAAGCAGGAATCAGCCTCGCAATGTAACCTGCAGGGAAGCCCATTGGCTTTGCCAACTTCTTTCCGTGCCTCACAGCGCATAGCAAAGGGAAACGCCTTGCCATTTGGTTTCAGTGCGGGCTGGTCGCCTTCATTGGCCTGCAGGATCTACCATTCATATGTTGCTTTTTCGAAAAGTAAATAGTGGATTGGATAGCAAGCATACTCCGCGAGGCTTTCCGTTTCTGCAGCAGGCCGCAAATAGATAGAACCTTTTATCACTCGATGTGATTATGCATATACCATGCCGCTATAGCAATGTCTATCAGAAAGGAAAGAACCTTCGAGTGTGAAAGTTATCCTGCCTGATGCTTGTCATACAAGAAAACGAAGTCGTTTGCAGGATCCAAAATAACAACTTCCAAAACTTCCTGTAATACATATCAGCTTTCCACAACATCAAAGCAACATTTATCTTATGATGGTCTATTGACAAAAAGAATACCTTCCTCTTGAGCATTATTCACAATCTTCACAGTCTTCATGGCTTCCCTTGTCGACGACCCTCGGGTCGCTCGCCTTGATCGTTTCTTCCATGACGTTATCAACGGACGAAGGACCCTATCCTCTGTCCGGGATGGGAAAACTTTTATTGAAGCAATCTGCTCTCAGAAAGATCCAGCTACAACAGCTTATAAACTATTATCTGGGCCATCGGGCCTTGATGCAATCCAAGCTTCGATGCGTTTTGACACTACACCATCGTTCCTCAACGAAACCTCTGTTCTCTTACTTCAATATTTACAATCGCCACTCTTGAAAGCCATCAACTCCGGATTAAGTTTATCAGAGCTTGTTACCGCGATAGCCGAGCCTCCCTTTTTCTGGGACGGATTCGTCAAAGCATTCAAGACTGGCCAACTGAATGAAGAGGCATCCTATTCATTTGCGTGGCTTTTACTCGAGCTCATCAGTCGTCCTGGAAAGTCACCAACTACTTATGTCCTTGTGGCGAAATCCCCCGGTATCTTGGATGCGATTCTGTCGTCTGCAAACGGGAAATGTAGAAATTTGGGTCAGAAAATCAATCACACCCTGTCCTTGGATGCATCCGACCTTGACAAAGACCTCGACGTTGGGCCCGGTGGAAGACACAATAACGATCATGCGAACCACCGAGAAATTTCAATCATGCCCACAGCAGATGAACTTCTATCTAAGGAACTGCCATTTCTACGTACCCCGGACACATACCTCAAAAATGCAGATCCCACTCGACTGGGAATCCATATTGATAACCAATTTCGGCTCCTTCGTGAAGACATGCTGGGCGAAATCAGGGATGAGGTTCAGAAGCTCCAAGGCTCGAAAACGGGATACCATCGAGGTCTAACATTTGACAATATTCGAGTGGCGAGCATACATATTAAAGGAGATAAGTTCCGAGAGCCATGGGGCCTCATGTTTCAATGCCAAGATGAGCTACCGTCTTTGAAAAAAATAGATTCTAAAAATCAAAGCAAGCGCGTCAATTATCTCAAGGAGAACAGGAACATTCTTAGGCAAGGAACAATCGGGTGCTTATTTATTGATGGGGAACCTGTCGCCTTTCCATCTATCGATAGAGACGAAGAAGAATTGGCAAAAAAACCTGCTAACATTGTTTTGCAATTTCAAGATGAGACAACTGTATCAAGAACCTTGGTAAAACTCAAGGTGGCTCAAAAGGTCAAATTGGTGCAAATGGACACATCAATCTTCGGCTTTGAACCATTCCTGAGGCGCCTGCAAGATATGAATGACGTTCCTTTGGCCGAGAAGCTTCTTTCGTGGAGTGAGGACCAGTTCGATTCTGGACCGCCATTTCAGCCTTTACAGCTGAAAGATAAGATAGAAAGAAGTTCTGGGAAAGATCTAAGTTCTCTTCTCTCGACGGGAAAGTCAATTGTTCTTGATGACTCTCAGATTCAATCTCTACTTGCTATCTTGTTCCAAAAAGTCAGTTTGATTCAAGGGCCCCCAGGTATGAATCTCATAATCTCGTCATAGTTCGTACACTGGGAGAATTTCTTGGGTTTCATAACACTTTTCGATGTCCAAAATCCAATACGACAATCAAATTTTCACATTTCATTTCTATTTTTATTCAATTTATCAATTTATGCCTAGGTAGCAAGCTGCAAATGAATATTAACACATATCGCCAGGCACAGGAAAATCATTTATTGGAGCTCTAGCGGCGAAAATAATCCACAACTTCACATCTGAAATAATACTAGTCGTGTGTTACACAAATCACGCGTTGGACCAATTCCTCGAAGACCTTATGGACATTGGTATACCACCTTCTGATATGGTACGACTGGGCGCAAAGTCCACCCCTCGAACGCAGTCGTTATCACTTAGCAAACAAGGTTCATCAAAACTTGATAACTCCCAATGGAATCGGATCCATAAACTAGAAGAAAGTCTGCGTCGACACGAGGAGCGATTGAAAAGTGCTTTCACAAGATATTACTCTACTAATGTGAGTAAGCAACAAATATTGGATTACCTTGAGTTCCTAGATGATATCCCATTTTACGATACCTTTCTGGTACCACAAACGACCACGAATGGTATGACGAAGGTTGGGAAGAAGGGTAAAGCTGTGGACAAATTTTACTTACTTGATAGATGGACCAGAGGGCAAATGAATGCTGGATCCTTTGAACATTTACAGCACAAGGACTCGAAACTTGTTTGGGGTATTAGCCCTGATCAGAGGGCAAATATGCTTTCTAGTTGGAAGTCGGCTGTTACAGAGGAGATGGTTGCAGAATTGGATAAGATTGGAAAGCAGTTCAATGCCGAACAGGCAGAGAAAGACAAACTTCTTGGACAAAGAGATGTAAACATCATTAAGTCAAAGAGAATCATTGGCTGTACAACTACTGCAGCTGCAAAATACTCTACCGCGATTCAAGCAGCATCTCCTAGAGTCTTGTTGGTTGAGGAAGCTGGAGAGATTCTTGAAGCTCATATCTTCACAGCTTTGGGGAGGAATACTGAACAGCTGATCCTTATCGGAGACCATAAACAACTTCGTCCGAAGTGCAACACGTACGGCCTCAAAGTTGAACAAGGCGACGGATACAATTTGGATATGTCTTTATTTGAGAGACTCGTACTTGATGGTTTCCCACATGTTACCTTGACAAAACAGCATCGTTCTCGACCGGAGATATCGTCAATTATTAGACATCTTACTTACCCTGACTTAGTTGATGCCGATTCAACAAAAAATCGGAAAGATCTCATCGGGTTTAGAGACAATCTTATCTTCGTAGATCACACGTCTCCAGAACACGATATGAGTGTCAGAGAGATGAGGGATAATTTGGAGTCGACATCTTCTAAAAAGAATGATTTTGAAGCCAACATGATACTCAAATGCGTCAAGTACCTTGCTCAACAAGGATATGGCTCGGACAAGTTGGTTGTATTAACCCCCTACGTAGCTCAGCTTAGATTGCTGCTCGATAAACTCGGGAAAGAGAACGATCCCGTCCTTAACGACTTGGATAAATTCGATCTCATCCGTGCTGGCCTATACATTGACACTGGCGTTAAAGCTTCCAAGCCATCGCTTAGAATTTCCACTGTTGGTAAGTGTTATCTTTTCTTCTGTCTCACCGTAATACTCCGGTCTGCAATTCAAGGGTTCTCGATCTTCAACTTCCCAATCCTGTGGTAATATTCAACGCCCTGGATATTGCATAGATTTCAGAAAATTAGAACTTATATCTCGTCCTTTGGTAGAACCTTATAAGATCCTCTGATGATTTTGTTTTACCAACTAGATTAGTTTTGTGTTGTAAAGGCTTTCTTTGGCTCAATTCCTGTTTCTTTTCTTGTTGATTTTCATTTCTTACTTATGTTATGGGATGTTCAAATCTTCAAATTTTGCCACTAATTACGATACAGACAACTACCAAGGTGAGGAAAGCGATATAGTCCTCGTTTCTTTAACCAGAAGTAATTCTAGGCACGATATTGGCTTCATGTCGCAACCTCAACGCCTGAACGTTCTAGTTTCTCGTGCTCGAAATGCGCTGATTATGATTGGCAACTCTGAAACTTTCATACAATCTCGGAAAGGAAATATCCTATGGAAGAGTTTCTTTGACTTATTGAAGGGTTCAGGCCATTTCTATTCTGGTTTTCCTGTAAAGTGTGCGAATCATCCCGATCGAACGGCAACTCTGACAACACCGGAGCACTTCGAAGAACAGTGCTCAGATGGCGGGTGCAATGAACCTTGGTCAGCCCCACCAATCCTTCAATTGAGGCAGACATTGGAGAAGCTAATTTGGAAACTAACAGTGGTGCTCTATTGAATTGTAATACCCATCATTGTCCCAGCAAATGTCATCAGGTTTTCGACCACTCTAAGATGCTATGTATGGAGGTCTTACAGCAGAAGTGTCCTGAAGGACATACAAACAAATCGAAGTGTCATGAAAATCTTCCACTGAAATCCTGCCCTAAGTGCGAAAGGGAAAAGCAAGATGCTGCCAAGCAGGCAAAGAAAGAATTAGCTGAACAGCTGCGACGAGACGAAATGCGGCAAAAACATCAGAAAGAACTCGAAAATCTTCAGAAAGAGTTCGATAGGGTACATCAAGAAATCCAAGACTCCCAGCTGAGAAAAGAACAGGAAATAGTTCTATCACAGAAGAGAATGGACCTATCGGCGATCAAAGATCGTCTAAATCAAATTCAGTCGACACCGATGGTAAATAGCTCGACATCTACCACCAAGAGTAAATCGCCGGCTCCTACTGCTTCTTCCTCCATCATTCACAGTGGAACACCTACTAGTACCTCAAATACTACTCCTTCGCAACCCCGTGCAGTTCAAACACAGTCTCCTCAGAAAAGTAAGAATATTCCAAAAAAGCTTCAGACGCGAGTTGGCCAGAAAGTTTCGGCATCCAAGAAAGACTGGCAGCGACAAAAGGACCAGGAGAATGCTATAAATCCAGCCATAGACAAGATCATGGAAATGATTGGCCTTGAAGATGTAAAATCTCAGGTACTTCGAATCAAAGCAAAAGTCGATACTTCAAAGCGCCAAGGGACAAATCTCAAAAAGGAAAGATTGGGCTTGATTTTATTGGGCAATCCTGGAACTGGTAAGTGCTCATTTATTTGATGGATTGTCAGCATTACCGATTGTAATTCAAGTTCGATAAATTGAGTCAGTTCAATTTTCTATAAGTTCTGGATTCTCCAATGTAATTCAATAATCCGAGTGGATTCTGTAGTTCGGATGAAATCAACGACTCAACGGATTCGAACATTTCACAAGCGCTGCATCACACAAACCAAGGTTCGCATGAACAGGGGCCTACATGGACGTTTCTTTTTTTTATTTCTTTTTTTTTTAAAAAAAGAACTGCCAAAGAACTATTGAAAACCCGTCACTCAATCCTAATACTTGATTTCGACCCGTGTTAACTTTAAACAGGTAAAACAACGGTAGCAAGGCTCTATGCAAAGATCCTGACAACACTTCAAGTTCTTCCCGGCGATGAATTTGTTGAGACAACTGGGAGTCATCTTGCACATGGCGGGGTAAATGATGTCAAAAAGCATTTAGCCATTCTTGAAAGTGCTCAAGGCGGAGTTTATTTCATTGATGAAGCTTACCAATTGACAGAAGGTCATAACGTCGGTGGTAAGACAATCTTGGACTACCTTCTTACAGAAATAGAAAATCTTGTGGGTAAAGTTGTTTTCGTCTTCGCCGGATATCGCAAGCAAATGGAGAAGTTCTTCGAGCACAACCCCGGTCTACAATCACGCCTACCGTACACGCTTCATTTTGAAGATTATACCGATGCTGAACTCCTTGAAATGTTGCAATATCAGATCCATAAATTTTATCCATCTCCGATGATGATAGAAGATGGCCAAGATGGACTTTACATGCAAATTGCGGTGCAAAGACTAGGTAGGGGAAGAGGAAGAGAGGGTTTCGGAAATGCGCGAGCTCTAGAGAATATGTTTGCGAGGATTCGTGAACGCCAAGCAGATCGCTTGACAAAAGAGCGCAGGGATGGCCTGGGTCCAGACGACCATCTTATCACCAAGGAAGACTTGATAGGACCAGACCCATCTCAAGCAATCTTGAAATGCAAGGCATGGGATGAGCTTCAAAGTCTTACTGGTCTAAAATCTGTCAAGGACTCCGTAAACTTCATGATCGATGTTATCAAAGCGAACTACGAACGGGAGCTGAAACAGAGACCAATCATTCAGGTGTCATTGAACCGTGTATTTCTTGGCTCTCCGGGTACTGGTAAAACAACAGTGGCCAAACTATATGGCCGCATTCTTTCAGATCTGGGGATACTGAGCAATGGAGAAGGTATGAGAAAATTTTGTAATTATTGTTTAGAGCTTTTAAGTCACAAAAAGTCTCATATTGTGCTTCATCGCGAGATTTCTGACTGAACATAGTGGTTACGAAAAATCCGGCCGATTTCATAGGCAGCCATATAGGACAATCGGAAGAAAACACAAAGAATATTCTTGCTACTACACTTGGGAAAGTCCTCATCATAGACGAAGCATACATGCTTTATCCTAGCTCGAAGGGTAGTCATGGTGGACATGGCGGCTCTGACATCTTTAGAACAGCAGTGATAGACACGATCGTTGCCGAAATACAGAGCGTACCTGGTGATGATCGATGTGTGTTGCTTCTAGGCTACGAAGACAAAATGAGTGAGATGTTTCAAAATGTGAATCCAGGCTTGACGAGACGTTTCCCTCTTGCAGATGGCTTTCAATTCGCCGACTTCAATGACCAAGAACTCGAGGAAATTCTACAACAAAAGCTGAGTGTATATGGGCTCGACGCAACTCAAAAAGCAGTATCTGTTGCTATAGATTTACTCGCACGAGCCCGAAACGGGCTTAATTTTGGAAACGGGGGTGATGTGGAGAATTTAATATCCAAGGCAAAGAAAAACTATCTATCTCGACAGTCAAAATTGCCCTTTGCTCAACGATCGATTGATTTCTTGTTTGAGCCAGAAGACTTTGATCCAGATTTTGATCGAGCATCTGGTGCGGAGACAAATCTAAAAGATCTTTTCAAAGATATCATAGGATGCGATACTATCATTGCGAAGCTGGATGGATACGTGAAAGTGGCAAAAGGCATGAGAAATCTGGGGAAAGATCCTCGGTCACAGATTCCAATGAATTTTATATTTAAAGGCCCTCCAGGTATCTACCGCTCTATCAAAATTTTATGCAGGCAGATGTGCTAATGCAAATACCAGGAACTGGGAAGACTACAACTGCCCGAAAAATTGGCCAAGTCTACTACGATTTAGGATTTCTGTCAGAGGTAAAAGTTGTTGAATGTTCGGCATCAGACCTTATTGGTCAATATATTGGGCATACTGGCCCCAAAACAATTAAACAACTTGAGCTTGGCCTAGGGAAAGTTCTCTTCATCGACGAAGCATATCGACTTGGGCAAGGACACTTCTCTCAAGAAGCTATTGATGAATTGGTTGATGTGAGTGAATTTCTCTTCTGACGATTAATCAATCGCGCCATAATGGGACGTACTTAGCATGCTTTGTGATCTCCTGTTTCAATTCCAAGCATTGCCGTTTATATCTGTGAAGTCCCCAAGCTTTCTTTTGTACGGTCACTAATTCTTTATCTCTACAGTCCATGACTAAACCGAAGTTTTCCGGTAAAATGATTATAATTCTTGCAGGCTACGAAAAAGATATGAATACGCTGCTTACAAAAAATGAAGGCTTGAATAGTCGATTCGCTGATGAGATAAACTTTCCGGCTCTTAGCCCCAAAGATTCTCTTCTCGTTCTACAAAATGCCTTGGAAAAGGAAAATATCTCCATTGATGGGTTGAAAGACATAACCAATCACCAACCCTTCTTGGAATTGATATCAGAGCTTTCTAAATTGCCTGCTTGGGGCAACGCAAGAGATATGATCACACTCGCTAAGAGCATGACACGTGCATTCTACCAATCTGCCACGAATACTTCGTCTAATAATCCCAATATCAATCTATCATACGATGATGCCATGGCTTCTATTCAAGCTATGATTGATAGCAAGAAAGACAGGGCTCTTGTGCAAGGACAGCCAAGGGGTAAATCGTCGAAAAATCTACCAGTCATGAGCAATATTCAACAGCCGCCTACACCGCCTTCAACTTCTGTTAATACTTCTACCTCGACTAAAAATGCATCCAATAAAAAAGATGATGAAAGCTCTCCAAAGCCATTGTTCGAAGATGACGAACTGGATGACGACGATTGTCGTGATGCTGGGGTTTCTGACGCAGTATGGACTCAACTACAGCGGGACAAAAAGGCTGCCGAAGAAGAAGCCCAACGCTACGCCAACGAAATGCGCAAGAAGCAAGAAGAGATGCAAGCACTTCAAGAAGCCGAGCAAAAGGCCAGAGAGGAAATGATGCGAGAAATTCAAGCAAGGAACGAAGCCGAACGTCAAGAGCAACTTCGCTTGCGCGAGGAAGCGCGACTTCGTGAATTGAAAGCTAAGGCCGAGAGAGAACGTCTTGAGCAGGAACGAGAACGCATAAGATTGGAAGAGGAACAGAGAAGAAAAAAAGAGGCACAAGCACAGGCAAAATTGAGAAATCTGGGCGTTTGCATCATGGGGTATCAGTGGATTGAACAAGCTGGTGGGTATAGGTGTGCTGGGGGAAGCCATTTTGTATCGGACTCTCAATTGGGGATGTGAGGACATGAATGAGATGGCGGAAGTCAAGTTTCTTTTCTCAGGCTTGTAGGTTTTGAATATGGCCTCATCTACTAAAGTACTCGTTGTTTTTTGACTTCCAATTTTAACGCGACAGCCAGTACCACTTCATCTACCATTCCTTTCCACCACATGTTTGTTACACGTCTGTTCTCCAAAATTGGCACATTGGAAAAGTCATTCTTCTCGTGCTAGATTATCTAGACCTCTCACGTCAAGTTGTATCAATGTTCCTTGGGACACGGCAACGAGACAGCATGATGAGCAAAGATATTCATTGTGCTATTATACCATCACACCATCACCCGTAATCCGCCACTCACTCCACCCCCCCGTATAATCTCATACTCCTTAACATCCCCCATCTCAATCCTATCTACCTTTGTATCCCTCATACTTATGGTTCATAATCCAGATTTAAGTTTTATTATTCCAACCTCACATTTTCCAATACCTTTCCATCTTTTCACCGTTTCCTCACCATTTCTTCTTATTCCTCAATCACACATCCCATCTCGCATCTCGCATCTACATTGACTCTAATGACCTACCTTGCATAGCACCATACAATCCAAGTTCTCATATAATATAGCTATTCATGAACCAACTCTAAATTATCAAAATATTTTAATCATCTCGGCAATCTCCTCAACCACATGTAGTAATTCAAAGAATTCAAGTGTTGCGTCAATAAAATACAGTTTCAGATTACTGCTAACTAATTAAACTGTCTCAAGTTATATGCTGAAGTTCTTCAGCTAACCATGACATATGAAAAGTATCTCTGTTAGATCTACCATCTTTGATGATGATCCATTAACATGCCAGCTCCCAGAAATGAAATCCACCATTCACTCCCAACGCCTTGAACAGATCTAATATTTACTCCCCAGCAAGCACCATTACCCACGAACTAAGAAACCATAAATTTCCGCACCCATCAAGCATCCCGAAAACTAGATTTGATTCAAGAATCGTTGAATGAGATTGCTATTCATCCATCACTAAGAACAAAAGAGATTTTAGCACTTCCAGTGGCAGCAACGGGAGAGCCCGAAGCATTCAAGGTATCCAAGCCAATAGAATGAGTAGCGGGCACACGATCAACGAGATCAGGAGTCGCAACGCCACCTTCAGCGGCCAAAGTACCCGAACGGACTGATACAACAGGCTTCCGTGTATCAATCACGGATCCATGGCCCTCACTCCATGCCCAAGCAGGCTTTTGGTTTTTGACGACTTCCTCTTCTTGTTCGTTGGCACCATCAATTTGAGCGTCTCCACGAGAATTAGAACGGCGAGTCCTGATACCACGAGATGTACCGGCAGAAATACTACGTTTGCGACGCTTGTTCTTCCTCATTGGATCATTCCAGTTGTACTTTCTCTTTTCACGAACTGGACCCGAGCAAGTTGCTCTCTTCTTCTTCTTCGACAAAGTAGATTTACCGGTGCCACGCATTTCTACGTCAACGCCAAAGCGACGATCATCATCACTATTCATTCCTAGTGGTGATTCAGGATCTTCAGATTCATCACCACGAGCCTCTGCAACATCGAGACGCAATCTCTCCGTAATCCAAGCTGCCCGTTCGGCACGACAGATTGGCGCAGTGTAGGGACAATGATCAAAATGTAGTGGAGCGCGAAATCCAGAGCCATATGAATTTGCTCTCATAGCTTCTTTCTCTGCATCAAGGCGATCTTGTATGTCTCTTTCATGTGGAGTCATGTCTTGGAAGCTGAAGAAGATGTCGTCGGCATCGAAGAGATCTTCAGGTTGGACTGCAGCAACATCGGGGAGCGATTTGTCTTCTCGACGATTGGGGTACGGAAGAGTGCGGTCGATAATACCAGGAGATTTGATGA
Organism: Botrytis pseudocinerea; assembly: GCA_019395245.1. Classification (NCBI taxonomy): domain Eukaryota; kingdom Fungi; phylum Ascomycota; class Leotiomycetes; order Helotiales; family Sclerotiniaceae; genus Botrytis; species Botrytis pseudocinerea. The sequence goes on from JAHXJK010000043.1 coordinate 222,356, forward strand.
GGTAGGATGGGGGTGGAGAGTCGAGATCAGGACCGTAGACTTGATAGGGTTGATATCTAGGAAGATCAGGCGAAGGGGTTCTTGGGGGGTCGCCGTTGTTGACAGAGGGGCGACGAGGAACGGGTTTGGAGGCACGTGCGTTGACATGATTTGTTGAACGACGACCGGAGCGGGGGGCCTCGGTTTGTCCAAAAGAGCTACCAGATGACTGTCATTCGTTAGTATATGCATCCGACCATAACTAAACATTATAGAATGAGATGATCAACTGACACTCACCTCGCTGCCCTCGAAGATTGAATCATCATCTGAATCAGTTGAACGGGCTGCAAGAAATCTAGTAGACTTCCCCATCTTCTTAGGTTCACCATAGATTTTCTTACCCACACCAAAATGTTCTCCAGCACGAATGGGCTTAACGGATTTGCCGGCAGCAGCACGACGCTCTTGTCTCAAGACGTGACTTGGTCTAAGATCTTCCTCGTCGGATTCTTGATCTCTAGGCAACGGCATGTTGGCAAAGCCTCGAACACCTAAGATGCGGCGAGAACCTTTGGATCTATTCTTGGCTTTATCGGGTGGCGAGACGAAGAGGCTCTCCTCCTCCTCTTCCTCCTCCTGTTCCTCTTCTTCATCAGAGCTCATAGGAGAGGCGCGACGAGAAGAAGCGGGAGAAGAGGTTTGAGATCGTCTTTGGGCACGCATTCTAGCATTGGCCAAAGCGACAGCAGACTTTGCGGCTTGTTTGCTTCTAGGAGGGGGAGGGCTCATACGACGGGTGTCTATTGCGCGGGTGAAGATTCTCTGAGCGGGAAGGCCAGTTGCTGTCTTCCTGCGTGGGGTTTTGATTAATGGGCCTTCCGCTGGACCAGAAAGACTGCCCGTGGAATTAGCCAAGGCGTTGGTGGTTGGACGAGTGAGACTAGATGCGTGGCGTGGAGGGGGGATAATGGGAGGACCGTTGTTAGATCTTGGAGTGCGACTTTGAGGGCTTGCTGCCGCCGGGAAATGGGAAGAGTCGTCGGAAGGAGTTGACGTGGCAGCATTTTGTGCGTTCAATTCATTCATTTTTACATCCTGCGAACGTTGAATTAGCCTATACTTTTGTAAAAAATGTTCTTGAAGGGGAGAATATATTGCAAATATGGAAGATTATAAGACAAGATCCCTGACGAATTAATAAATAAAAGTCGATGAAAGAATAACAGATCTGCTATTGTCCATAGTCACTTCAATAAATATACAAGATTGAATGTCTGAAATTGATTGAAGAAAGGAATCAACAGACAGAGGTTTATAAATGCTACATTGATTGAAACAGAAGAAATTGATGGAACATACCTTGTTTCCTATAGTATTGGCACTTTCCTCTCTCTGTTGCTGAGGATTTAGTCCTTGGGCACAATCATTGACGCTACCTCGACTTTGCTCTTCTTGGTTTGGGCGAGCTGGTTGATGAGCAGAAGCGGACTGTCCTACATTTGCAAGACTGTGTGAGTGAACGTGTTCATCACTACTGTCTTCTTTTATATCATCCATTTTTGCAGTTTAGTATGAACAATGATGCAAACAAAAGCAATGAAGTAAGAAAGTAAATGGAAGTGGTGTCATTGTTTAAAAGAAGAAGGAACAATGAGAGTGGGGAGCCGCAAAGAAGTTATCATGTAGTAGAACTGCTGTATGATTAAACGAAATTATAAGCTTACCTCCGAGCCGATGGTCATTGACCCCAAATGTAGGAGTGACAGTATTCTCGGATGACTTTGGACCATGGACAAATTCAAAATGAGCTGGTTCTGGTATATCACTGTGTGCCTCCTAACAAAGTAGTACAGTTAATAAAAATGTTTGCTTGCTGTACTGAAATGAAAGAGACCTGCGTGTCATATCAAAGAATGGGAGATCTATGCCTTTATCCGAGGTGAATATTACGTAGATTGATCAAGAATACATACCTGCCAATGAGTAATAAGGTCAAACTGTACTTTGCGACAGACTGTACAGCCAGGTTTGGGACATCTCCAGCCTTTGCTGTTAGGTCTTGCAGGATACTCCGTATGTAGCGAGGCTCTCTTTGAAATGCCGTTTCTACTACTGTTCCCGTATGTAGGCGTCTTGGAGAGAGAACTATTCTCAAAAGTGTCTTCGTCCTCGGAGAATTTCGCATGTGATGGATTCTCAGCAACAACGATCTCATCACCAGTCTCTTCTCCGCTTGAATTTTGTGCAGATGAATTTTCTTTTTTAGATGTTCCTGTTGGCCGTTTGCTAGTACGATCTTCATATAGGTTAGATGTTGTATGGTTACGCTTTAAGATGTGTTAGTGATCAAGTGTGTTTGAGTGTGCGAAACGCTGTGATGAACCGTTACCTCTCTGTGATCATATAACTCTTGCTCGGTGGGATACTCATAGGCACAGTGCTTTGCAGTACAGCGGAATACACCATGTTCTCTTTGATGCAACTTGAGCCCCCTTTCTTCAAAAAAAGAAGAACCGCAATCTACCGTAGGACAATTAAACCAGCCACTTTTTTCTTTATGTTTGGAATTGAAGTGACGGGTAGCTCCTCTCCTGTTTGTATATCTTGATGAGCATCCTGGATGAGGACAGATGAATGGCTTTTCGTTATCAGTAAAATGAACCTTATTATGATTGTCAAGTCCATGCTTGGAAGCGTAGGATCTGCCACAATCTGGATGCTGACAATGAAAATAACCGACATCAAGTTTTGTTGTTGGCGACGGCGATGATGAAGCCAGAAAGCTGTTGCTGTCACCCTCGATAGCATGATCATCATTAGCATTTTCGGCCATGATGAAATATTTGACGGCTTTTGTTGTGGCAGTGTTAAGATTATAGTTCAATGTGAAACGAGATAGCGTAGGAAGTTGATTTTCCAGTTGTTAGTAGAACTGCTCGATTTAAAGAAAAATTTTGTGTAAGGAGGAACAAATTCAGTGGGTTTCAAAACAAGAAGCTCAAATAGAAGAATTTGAATGAACCCGAAGGCAGAAAATAGCAAAATAGCAGAAGGGTATTTAGCGCAGGAGTCTGTGTGTGCTAGTAGACCGGTTGATAATGTTATAAATCAAAGGTTCGAAGTGTGCGAAATGTGTTAAGACTACCTGAGCAGAAAATAATATGCCTCGCAATCCTATTCAGTGGTCCTTCTTTCCAAGCGTCGAGTTGTTGGGGAAACTGTGATTAATTGTGAGAAATTGAATAAAAAAGGGTCCTTCGATTACCCTCAAAGTTTCAATCAATAAATTTTGATAAATCTCGTCAATAAATCGTTCAGAAGGAAGTTAAAAGGGTAATACAATCTGTAATCGTGTGTTGGTGCTTGCAATAAAAGAGTATCAAACCTCGATCATAGGAAAAAAGTGGAGGGATTTTACCCGAGGGGGTAAATTTGTTTGGAAATTTTGAAAATTACTGACCTTAATAGATCGAGCCCAAGGGCCGAGAAATCTTCGGGTCAACTCAGTGATTGAAGATTGGCAAATTTAATCCGCTGCTATAGCCAGTAATAGAATGGATTATCAGTTGAAGTATCAATGCAACTGTAGAGATCTGAAGTGATTCAGAGGTAATTCTGCCCACAATCAGCTGCTATGCAATCGGGCACTGCTGCTAATACCTGTGTCATATACTTTAAGTAGATCCCTCGCAGATGAGAAAGACCTCAATAGAAATCTGGAGACATGAAATTATCGTGAAAAGTTAGATCGAAGTGAAGAACTTAGAACCTTTAAAACTATAAGTTTCTCGAGATAAAATAGAAAAATGGTAGAGAGACCAAGGGAAGTCAACAGGGTCGATCTTTATACTAAAGAGGAATTCAGTTCATAGCTTGGGTGAATCCTGCACAATAGCTCGTTGGGGAAAAAGGCATTGAGAGTTGAGCAAGAGGAAAAGTGTAGTTGGTGAATTTCAGGTTGAGATAGAAATCTCTCAACAAATTCTGATTCCTGTTAATTGTCGTCGTCACAGCTCCCTACGTAGAAGGTACGAGCAAGGGACTATCGGTAGAAAGAGGATATTTACGATTAATGTTCCAGAAGTGAAAGAAGAGAAGAAGGGTTACGTACTACCTTAGAGATGGAAGTCTCATTGCCAGACTTGTGAACGTCATATTTTCCCGCTGTATCAAAAGACATTAAAACTGAATAAAACATTGCTCAAGAAGAATATCCTACTTTGATCAAGAAGAATATCCTACTTTGATCAAGAAGAAATCGAGTCAACGAAGATTCATAGATTCTCAGGTACTTCTCAAATGGCATATATGTAGAGTTAATACAGTCCCACCAATAGCCAGATATGTGCACACGGGTCTGAACTGACCAGAGAGTTTCTTGCCGTCTCATTATCACTTTACAAGATATTGGCACAATCATCTCACATCAAACAAAATTCTGTAAACATTGTAGAATGACAATCCGAAATTCTTTCGCCATTCTTATGTAAACTTGAAATCCAGACTTCCCTCCCATAAATATCCCATGATATAAACAATCTTCGTCTCAGTCATTAGTAAAGTATTTCCCAACGCCAAGCCATGCATTATATCCCTCTAAACTCCATCCCATAGATACAAACCAATGCTTATATAAGTAGAAGTTGATGAATTAGGAAATTCCAGCTGCAGCAAAGCTGAGTAAAGATCCAGCCATCAAACCTGCAACTAAATTGGTCATCATGAAAGACCCACTTGCTTCTCGCTCTTCTTCATTGACATAATCAGCAGCTGCCATCATGCAAGAACTGCCGAGCCAGCCATTACTCAATCCAAATCCAGCCTGAACCACGAGAAGGTAGAATACATCGCTATTGACCTTCGCTCCCTTGCCTTCAATGTTACAGAGAAGGTACAAAGGAACAAAGCCAAGACGAAGGATAGAGAATATGAAAAGCGGAATAGGTCGTGCCTTGGTATGAAAAGGTAGAAGTGGAAGCAGACGGCCACAAAGATCGCCGATATTCCAAACCAAAAATCCTAGAGGAATGAAAGCTTCAGGTTGAAGTATTCGAGGGGCTCCATCGGCAGGCCTTACCGAAACCACCTTCGACGTGAATACCGGGAAGAACATTGTAACAGTGAAACACATGAATACTCCTCCTGCAAGCCAATGAAGTTTTTTGAATAGTCTAACCATACCGACAACCTCGTGTTTACTATTTTCGTCAATCTCTTCGTCACTGTCAGCTGACGATGCCGCGCGACTCTCGAGGACTCGATTCTGCTTCCGAAGCAAGGGGTAGACAAAGACTAATGTTAGAACACTGATGACTGTAGCCGTCAAGAAATAGACAAAAGCTGAAGTTGTATTTTCCTTCACGTCTGCAACCTCTGCAGTTACATCAGCCCATTTGTCTGGCGGTGGAACAGCTAAAACAGTAGCAATTTGTGCAGCTGATGGCAAGACTCCTGCGATCGCCTGTCCCGTCATGATAGCCTGTATATATTCTGGTCGGCCGAAACTTGATGCGAAAGCGAATGCCCCATTTTGTAGAAGCCCGGTTGCGCAGGAAGTTGCAAATACCATTATCAATGTGAAAGTTAGATAGCCACTAGACGAAACATCGCGAAAGTATGAGGTGGATATCGCAAGAAGCGTAAAGACGACAGTATTGAGGACGAGGGAGGCTATGATACGTTTTGGGTAGGAGGCGTTCGATTGTAGGTGACTCAGGAGTAGCATGGAGCCAAGATTCGTAATCGTTCCAACAGATGTAATCGCAGATTGGAAATGTTGAAGAATACTCTCACTGTCTTGGAATCGGCTCTGAAAGTATGGTGCGGCTGCTAAGAACATGTTCCTGTCAAAATATCAGCTTCTGCGCTCTCCCGAGACGCCAGTGGAACATACCATGCCCAAAGCATTGCCACTCCGATCAACATGAAGATTCCATACTCGAACCATGAGAACGGCTCAGTTTCGACTTGATCTGGTAAGACGAGGACGGGTCTGCGTACATCGTCTTCGTGGATGCTGGAACTGCTCGAGATAGGTTCATATTCGGGTTCAGGATTAGGATTGTTAAATAACGCTCGCAGACGGTCGACAGCCGTTCGATTGTCGATTGAATTACTCATTTGAATGATTGTTGGATTGATCGAAGATTAACTAACAATCCAGGCAGAGGCAAGGAGGTTGTTCGGAATGAAGTTTATTGAAAGGTGCAAAAATACTAAACCTCATCTCATGTTTAATTTTAGACCACCAGGACTTAATGTGATATCGGCGATATCAACACGTGTGATTCACTCGTAAAAGTTAATTGTGAAACCTTTGATGAATGTTTGCCATGTGCTCACAGTATTGCTCAGAGTATTGAATCCAATAGAGGTGATGATTATCGTAATCTGTCTCGGCAACCTCCGTGCTTGCTTCGAGGGTAATTCATCCGACTCCCGACTTCCGAACATCAAACTCGTTGATTGTTTTGAATGTGTGACAGTTACAAAAGAATGATATGATAATAAAGCCATCACAACTAACTTCTTTCACCTGTCAAAACGATCTTGAAAGGGGTGGCACTCAAATCATCTGTTTTTATCAAAAGTATAAGCATAGGTGGACAACAAGTATCATTTCTCGTGATACTTTTGATCATCTGTTGAGACAGGCCTGTGTATACGTTACAGTACTCTAACTGTTGGTGCAACGTGCAACCATTATATTGCCATTATAGAATTCTTTCATAGCATAAAATCACTCTCTACTTAATTCTTCACACTTTTCTTCGACCAGACTCTGATAGGATGCTAGTTCGTCATTAGTCAATACGTACTTGTTAGCGCGCGCTCGCTAGCGTACAAGCGTATTACATATAGCTCTTGTAGCTCCGAACCTAGAATAGATACACGCAATACAATATGATCCATTAGACCTATTATCACGACGTCATGATCACCACTGAGGTGATACCAACAGATATCTCCAATCTCCAGCTCTCTCAATCGTTTCTAAACCTCAGCTATCTATTTACCCGTCATGAGAATCACTCTCTTCCGTGGCTGGCTAGATCCTGTAAATTATGTATGGTCTCCACTTGTCACCAAAATTGAATTCTACTTCCGCCAAGCCAACGTGAAGTACATCTTGGATGGTGGCTCGCCTTGATCGGCACCGAAAGAGAAGATACCATATATCTCAGTATACAATGAGGGGTTGTCTCCTTTTACACTTGCCAATTCTGCACTCATTACAGCAAGATTAGTGGAATCAGACATCCTTCCCAATTCCAACTCGCCATTGGCGCCGGCAGCAAAAACCCAAGATATAGCGATTCGTGCTCTTCTTGAGGATAAGCTTTACTTTTATGGAGTGAGTACAACAGTGAACTATATCTCCTCATCAGTTT